>VZRF01004724.1:1126867-1422766 GCA_013396875.1 Vireo altiloquus
AGGGCTGCGGCAGCCGGCGGCGGGGCGGAGCGGGGGGCTGGCGGCCGTGTCGCCGCCGAGGCTGGCGGTGGCCCGGCTGCATGGCCGGTCCCGCGGCTGCCCAGGGCGCCGGGCTCTCTCGCATCCCAGGGCCGAGCGTTCCCTCCGCCCGCATCGCACTGCAGTAAGTTGGCGAGTCGCTGGGCGGCCGAAGCGGCGGGAGCCGCGGGGCCGGGGGGGCCGTGATGCACGGCGGTGTGCCTGGGCGTCGCGGAGGGGCTCAGCTCAAAGTTCTAGCTAGCCGTGCTGTGTTGAATTTGGCACGACGCGTCGCTTTGATTTCCAGTGACTGCCAATTTGCCTCGTCGACCTGTATCACTTTGCTCAACCCCGGTGAATGTCCTGATGCTGCCGCTGATAGCCGGCTTCAAAACGGTGGAGTGCTGAGGCATCCAGTGTAGATGAGAACACAGCGAGGGCAGGAAACAAAAGATGCAGCTGCAAACTTAGGCTTTAAAGGCTGGTCTTTTTAAACTTTACGTGTTGATGCTACAAGCTCGTTCTTGTGTTTTGGTTTTCTTTTGTTTTGGGTGGGTTTTTTTGTTTTTGTTTGTTTGTTTGGTGGCCCAGTGTTGGTCTGGTTCTTTTTTAAGAACAGTTGTATTTGTCAGAAGTGAATGTAATAACATTTTTCATGGTGAGTGTCCTATTTTAGAAGTGGATTAAAGGTTTTCTCATCAGCTTACTATATCATAAGTGTTATTTTTCCATAGATAAACAATCAGATTGTAGGGTCTTCAGTTCTTCAATGTTCCACTGTTTTTCTAGAAATTTAGGTAGAACTTTATTAATTTTCAAAAGCTGTTTCATCTGGGTGATGTAAGCTTAGAAAAAAAATGGAAAACTTATAAAATCCTATCATAAAATAAAAAAGGCAATGCAACAGGATGGGCAAAACCAGTAATTGTAGCAGGAGACGTAGTCTTTTAAGATTTTATAAAAGCTACTCGACATTTTCTACTCCAATTTAGGTTAAATGACCTAATGTAGCAAGGTAATAGTTCTTCTTTGCGCTCGAATGGTATGATGCACGTATTTAGAAAGTCATTATGCATCAGGAAAAAAAATCCATACCAAGAATGTAATATGCATTCCCAAATGACTGGACTTGTGCTATGCTTTATGGATAAAATGACAGGAAATAACTCCCTTGTTTCTCCCCAAAGTGGTAATCCAGTATTGCTCAGAGTCTGAAATGTCTATCTGGTACAGAAGGAAAACAAAAATCAAGAACCATTGGACATCACAAAGCAGCACTTTCTTTCAGGGGCTTTTCTTGTTTTTTGTTCATCTGTCAAAGTAGAAGGACATTGTTGTTTATCACGACAGGGAAGACCTGGAACAATTATTCAACAGTCTGAAATGTTTGTGGAGTGATGTGTTTTACACTGAGGATTTGAAATATTTGGGTCCAATTGTGTTAATCTATTTTAGGAGCCTGCAAACATCAGAAGTTGCTGTTCTTAGGCAGGTTTAGGAAAAAAGCCCTTTCTTATGTTTTTTTTAGGAAGAAGTGTATATTAATTTTTACATGCCAGCTGAAATCATCTTTTCTAAACACCTGTAGGTGTCTTGAACAGTATTCAGTAGCAATGCGTGAATGAGCAGATATTTTTTAAGAGTTCATGCAGTATGAAAGTAATGAAGTTAATTGTTTTGAAGAGCCCTAGATATCAGTTTTTTATCTACAAGGAGGTTCTGCACTGTTTCTGCTCTGGAACTGTCACTCAGGTGTCACTATAGGATGGGTCTAGGTACCTCTTGCCTATGGAATGAGATCACCTCATGCCTATGGAACAGGAATGAAGAGAATGATAAGAGAGTTGTAGGAAACCTGTTAGAGCAGGATTTTGATAAAGCTGAGTGTAAATAACACATTTGGGAGTATAGGTTAATGCTGGAAACCCTCAGTCAGCTGTCTGGATTGCTGGACTGGTCTTCTTTTGTTTTGTGTGTACATGTCAGCAGCACTGAGTTTTTGTGAATGGCACGTATAGAATGAAAGATAATAGTTTGAAGTCGTGCTTTATAGTGAATGTAATAAAAACTAACAGCATATGGCATAGAATCATCGAATATCTCAAGTCTTAAGTGACCCATAAAGATCATTGAGTCTGAGTCCCTGCTCCTCACAGGACTACCTAAATCTAAACTGTGTGACTAAGAACATCGTCCAGACACTCCTTGAATATAGATAATATACGATATTTCATTCTCTTTGAATTGTTTTGACCTTTATTACATCATTGATAAGTTCTGCCTTCTGCATACAATTCTAACAAGTCTTTTTGAGGCCTTGATTATTTCTGACGTTTCCTTGGTTAAAGTTGACGTTGTTGCAGAGAGCACTTTACATAACATCTATATTCACAGAGTAAATTCTCATCCTGTGTCCTGATGAGAGTTGTGGATCCTTGTGAAAAGTAGATGATGAAACATTTCCACCTGTATCTGGAATTATGGAAGAGTGGTGGCG
Organism: Vireo altiloquus; assembly: GCA_013396875.1. Lineage (NCBI taxonomy): Eukaryota > Metazoa > Chordata > Aves > Passeriformes > Vireonidae > Vireo > Vireo altiloquus. Next base: position 1,129,383 of record VZRF01004724.1, read on the forward strand.
ATTAGAAGGGAGTGGGTTATAGAACTAACTGGTCTTGTTTTGTGGTTTGGTGTGCTGGATCAAGAGAATTTCAGCCAGATTTTTGCCTGTGGAAAGGAAAAGGCACTTGCTTATTTTGAAGTTATGATAAAGTTCTCCCAGTCAGATCTGGGAGACATCAATAGAGTGCAGTGCTGTGGAAGAAAAGGATGCTGGCCTCCTGAAAGCTCCCTACAGCTTGTTGCTATCAAATAAAGTTTGCAACCTGCTTCAGGAATTCCCAATTGAGCTTTGCATTACTGTCTAAAGTGAAAAAGATATCAAGAATATGGACTACACCTTTCTTGCTCTGGATGTAATTCCCAGGTTTTTTTTTACACTTGTGCAGAATTGGTTCCAAGTGTTATTCAGAAGGAATTATAGCATTTCACAGCCAGTTAAATCAATAGAAGCTAGTATGAAAGGTTAAAAATGACCTTTTTTTGACAAGAACTCCACGTAAAGGATCTCTTCATCTTCTGTTGTGAGTTTCTTCAGTCCGTTTATTGTTACTTGTGGCACCTACAAGTACTATTTAGTAATGGTAATAGTAGACTTAAGGCAATTACTTGTCCATAATTTTGGTTTTTCATAACAGCACTTTATTAATAATTTTCTCTTTGGGGACTAATTTTATAGCTAAACCAGCAAATTAACAGTACTGGAAAGCTGAAGAAGTGACATGCTGGGTCTCACTGAGAAAAGTTCGATGTTTGTAGTTATTTTTAATACCTTGCCTAAAGGAGTGAAAAAAAAAGTTAAAAATTTGGTCTTTGAAACTGATATCTTGATTTTGTCAACCTGACCTAGTTTTCAGTGCACTAATGATGCTCTTACTATGGATAGAAATGCTCTGATGCAGGTAAAGTATTTAGGCTAATTTAGGAAGTTGAGAAGTAAATATTTATTTATTTAGTTGGAATTGAGATGAGTAACTGTCCCCAAACACCCTGTAAAACAGCTTTATGCAATGTAGAACACATTTTCTTTTTTAATTGTTTCTGAAGGAAATGAAAGACTTCTCTGAATAATGTTTGCAGCAGTTTAGCCCTGCAGGGATATAGTTAGTTTGCCACAAGTTAAAAAGCTTAACAAATGTAAGTATTTGGAGGCTGTTTAATTATTACTTGTTCTACCCCTTAATACAAGTTTGGAATGTAAGTATACAACTCTGACACTATTGTTTTGTCCTAAGCAATTTTTTAAAAAGTAAATAAAACAATGACAAGCAAAGTTGCAGACATGTTTGTCAGTTCAGTGTTACTAATTAGACTTTAGCTTTATATTTTTAGATGTTTATTGTTTACCATAGTAAATCATGACTAAAACGACCTCTAGATACTTCCTTCTTCTCTGTTAAGTATTTTAGGAATGACTTTTTTTATACTGACAGAAATATTTAGTTAATATAAATGCCATGAATTATTTAATTATATTTAGTTTGATATTCAGCTGCATTTTGATTACTTGGTTTGAAATTGTTATTTTCTTTTTTTTTCATTAGACATTCAATGAAATGTCTAGTGGTCAGTAGTTATAATAAGAAGCTCACTCTCTAGTCCTTGCAGTAGTAACAATCTCAATAGAGATGTGATGAAAATTTTCACAAGAGTTTATGTTGGTGCATCCAAATCTGTGAGCTTTCTGCTGTGACGTGGTGCTTCACTTGCCTTTTGGGTTGCCTTGTGGATATTATGAAGCGTTCCAAAGTACTGGTGGTTTAGTCAGGGAATACGGAAAACTCACACCATAAATAGAAATGTCATTCTTCTCTCCTTTGTCTTTTAAAGCACATTGTGTAAAGTAAAAGCAACGAGTCAGATTTATTCTCTTTGGTCGAGATTTGTCCCCAGGTGGACACTTTTAATTTATATGCTGGTTTGAGTCTGGAAATTACCTGAAGTCAATCCTGAACTCTCTAGAACTATATATGTGGCTTTTCCATGCAGACACGTGTTTGTACCTTTGCGGTCTTAGAGAACTGATAAGCCAGAGGAATGGCAAATAGTAAACTAGCTCTATCAGCCTGGGAAAGAATCTCAGATGGTGTGAAATCAGCAAGTCTTCCTGTCTTGTCTTCTGAAAGGAAAAGTACCATTTTCTTGTAGATCTAGACTATAGATATCATGGCCTAAAGAATTCTTATTCACATAAGAATATGCTTTTTTTTTTCCCGAGACTCAAGGGTCTGCTGCTGTTTTTACCTCTTTAGTTGTGGATTTTCTCCTGTTTCCTGCATTAATGTATGAATTATGCAGAAGTAGGTTTTAAGAAGGGAAGGAGGAAAAAAGAGAAAAAAGAAAAAAAAGAGATAACATTTATAGCCAAAAAATTGATACTAAAGTAGATGAAAACCAAAAAATATGTTTCAGGCAGGAATTAAGCAAGCAAAAGGAGATATACTTATCTTTTTTTTTTTTTTTTCTTTTTCAGGATTAGTCTTCAATGAAAACCTTTTTCTAAAATTTAAATTTTAAAAGGACCTGAGGCAGTGAATTCTGTGAAAAGGTTTTAGGTTTAGAAATGTAAAACTGGTATTAATCTCCTTTCTGTTACCAGAATGCTGCTTTTGTAGACCCCTAGAATATATTATTTAATATCTTTACTTTGTCTATTTCTTGAGATTTTGATAATTTGGCCATCATTTAGAAATAAAGTTTTAAAAATGTTAAAAATATACATTAATGGGTTTGTTCTGTCTTTTATTCAATATCTAAATACCATCTGGTTACCTTCTGTCTCTCTTATTATTACTAATGGAAAGTCAAAAGCACCTGCTGGGGAAAATTTTAGTTTTAAGAAAAGCATCCTTTATAGGTCAGTTGAACGACATTCTGGATGTATCCAGGTCTCTCAATTCATTATAAAGGGTGCCTGACTTGTTCACAGTTTAAAACCTAATTTTAAGACATTTGTCTTTGCGTGAGATAAATTATACCCTTGGATATTTCCTCGGCTATGAAAGTAAGGAAGAATTGAACTCCTAAGAATGTATCAAATCTTCTCCATGTGTTACTGAATGTAAACACGAAGTAAAATAGCCTTAAAACAGTAGTTCATTAGAATGGGCCATGTACCAGAAGTTAAATATCAAAGGACCTATTTTTAAACGTATCTAAATAAACAAGTAGTCTGGAGCATTTCTATTTTTCTTCATGTCCCAAAAACATGACTATGGGATGTTTTTATCAAAAATTCTCTCTTAATTCATTATTGATATAAAATATTCCAGCAATGCTTTTTAAAGAAAAATAAAATTACAGGCTTTTTCTAAGAATTCTGGATTTACTTTGAAACTATGAAGCCTTACTGAGGCATTTAGGTTTACTTTGTTCTACATGTCATACACATTGAAAAACTACTATATCTGTGATAAGGGTTATCTTCATAAGCTGTTGTAAATTTAAAATTGTGTAGTACTGCAGCTACTCCTGCTCAGGAAGTACAGGGGGTCATTTTGCCTGTTTTTACTTTAAAAGCACCAGTGAAGATGTTTGTGTTTAAACAAGCTGACAATTTCTATGTCAAAGAATTCAAACCTTCTAAACAATATGATCTCTTATATAACAGAGATATAAAAATTTGCACTGCCCTTTGTTAGGCTTAATGCTGTTGACACGACTTATTTCATGAAAGTAGAATGGCTGGAGGAATCCTGGAGAAACTAGATGTTGTTAAGAGTAGTATAGTACTCTGATAAGAATATTCTTTTACTTCCTCTTTAAATTTAAAATGCACAGTGGTCATTTTGTTTTCCTCACTTTGTAAAATACCGTGTTCAGTTATGAAGTGTTTTGCTTTTGTAAATTCAAAATAGTTACTCGTACAAAAGCTTAATGTTCTGTCACAGACTGTTTCCTATAAATATTAGCCCAGAAACTACAAAACCAGTTTATATGAGTGTTCAATATATTTTTCTACCCTGTATTGCACAGTACACCAGGGTGGTGATTTTTACATATCTCTGTTGGTTTTGAGGAAGTCTTGATGAAGATCCAGTACTTATATCTAGTTGCCTATTCAGTGAACAAGAAGTTGTTCAAGTTTCTTTGAAGAATTTTTGTGTGTTCTTATTGAGTTCTGTTGAGGTCAGGGTAGGTCATCTGTCAATGACAGAAGAATTTGTAGAATCTTACAAATACACTTTTCCAGCTAACGGGAACATACTCAGTCATATTTCAGTGTGGTTTAACAAGCAGGTAGCTGAAGGGAAGCTAACAAGAATATATGGGCTATATAAAAGATCTTATACTTTTAAGAGCACTCCTTCAAGGTTTAGGCCATATTCCCTCTGACCTTGTCTCAGTTCAGGGCATATGCTTGATAACTCTGGTCACTCCATTAAGCTTTTTCATTTTGGATCTTACATTAGTGACTCAAAATGCTGTCCAGCTAAAAGAAGAGATGATCCTTTCAGTATCTTAGTATGATGATGTATTGAGACAGTGAGTTCTGCATGATTAGTCCAGGACCCTAACTAAAAGGATAACAACTCCTGTGGGGGTGGAGTAAGGCTTTCATCATCTAGAAACCTTGAAAGCTTCTGTAATTCACTCATAATTCATCTACTGTTTTAAAATAAAATTAAATAAAAACATTATTTTCAAAATCCAAAATAAACTACTGTGGAACATGGACTTTTAATGACAGCAATTGTAGAACTGAGACATTCTTGCTTTATTTGTACTAAAATCAGATCACAATCTATGTATCCTGGCAAGTTACAACTCCTTGGATTTGCTGTTTGGTCAAGCTCCAGTTTGTCCTGCATTATTTACATTCTTGTCTGGTTTTCACTGGAGAGCATCACAAACAGGAAAGGTTTTCCAATTCTTTTACATATTTCTTGTCATATTCTGCAGTTTTCATTCAGATTCAAATGCTTCATCCCTTCCCCATGTAGAGTTCTTTAATTTATTCGGGAAAAGTTTCATTACTCCTCCCCTCATCTTGTTTACTGCTCTCATTCTTTGGAAATGCAAATATGTATTTGGCAGAGCAGGTGCCATCTCTTTTAAGATGAGAGCAAATTACTAACCCATGAAGGAATAAAATGCTGTTCCTCTCCAGAGAACTTGATGCTCATATCCCAATATGAGATCTTGTTGCTGAGCCCTGTGCTTTCATATCAACATGTATGTTGATAACTATGCTTCATAATAACAAATGAATATGAATCACATGTCTAGATCATTATTGCATGTTAATATCAAAATTGATTTTCATCCAATTCTATGTTTGAGGACATGTAGACAGTGTACAGAGATGTATTGAACCTGTATGGGTACTTTCTTTCTGTAACCTAAATGTCTCAAACACTTTAAACCAGTGTCTTCTACAGCCATTTAAATGCTTTAGGGATATGCAAAAAATGGTGGGGCTGTTTAAAAGGAAGTTTCTTATGCAAAGCACAAAGTATTTTAAACTGTTAAAAATTCAAGCACCTGAAGTCAGAACAGCTGTGGTAATGATCTTCAACCTGTGGGTGTTGAAGAAGAGAAGATAATACTTAGTATTACCTTGTCTTCAACAGTGTTGTCAATAATTCTTCATATTTAACACATACTCCACAGAATATTTCTTTTTAAAGATATCCTAATAGAATTGAAGAAGGGGAGGGAAGGAAAGGAAGTTCGTGACAGCATAACCTTTCTGACTTAATACTTTAAAGGCCTCATAGTACTATGAAATACTTAAAAATGGTTGTAAACAGCATGATGAAGACTTTACATATGGTCATCAAGTTCATCATTGAGAAGAATCTCGTGTATTGTAGATGAATTCTTTTGGAAAGTTGATAATGGTGATTACATTCCTCAGTATAGTTGGAGTTGGATTCTTTAAATGACAACAGGCATGGTTACGAATAAAGGGGATATTTCCATTGGTTATTATCTAGATATTTTTGAAAACTGTATCTTGTTTGTATGCTCTTTCTCTGTGTTTATGAGAAGTATGTGTTGGATATGAGGCAAGTGAACATTGACACTAGATAATGTGGTAAACATTATAGCATTTACTTATTTTTTTTCCCGAGAAGAAATAGTTACTATTAATCAGTTTGTCTGGATTTTCTGTTTTGCTTTGTTTTTTGGAGGTTTTTATGTTTTTGTTTTTTCTGGGGGAGTCATATTCTGCACATTATCCTGAAAGTTCACTGTGGCTTATTTATATCCTTATCAAGGCACTATTAGTGATGCAGGTGAATGGGATCGTTCTTCATCCTTCTTAAAAGCATAAGGAATGCTTTTACTGAATGAAAATCTATTCGGACTAGTAGGATGTCTCCTTACAGTGATTATCAAGGAAAGAATATAAGAATAGGCTGAGCATTTCCAGAGTGTTCCTTCAGGTTCCAACACTCTGTACACATTTATTATTTTACAGATATCTGTGATAGGCCTGTTTCATTTTGAAGCTGGAAGAATTCTAGTGTACTCTTATTCTTTATGTTCTTTTTTGTCATCTTTTTCTAGTTCTTCTGTGATCAATTTGCAAATCCCAAAAAGCTCTCCATGTTATTCAGAATGCAAGTATTCAAATTTTTTAAATACTTTTTTTGAATGCTGTCAAGCACTGATCTGGTCTTTTCTGATTATAATTACAAACTTTTATTTTATTTCTGAATGGTAACTTATCAGTGATGAGCTCACTGGTCATCACTGTAAGTGTATTGTTAGGATTATTTTTTTTAATGTGCATTACTTTAGATTTATCAATGATGAGGTATATGTATCTATTTCAGTAGGAAGTGGAGGATAGCATTAGCAAACAAGAGAAAGGGCAGTTGGACTATTAGAGGATTTAGTACCTATATAATATCTAAATTGTTTCAACTCTCTAAATCTTTTCCTGTACCTACCCCTAAAAACATTACGGTTTCTGTGTTAAATATTTCACTGGTATGAATATAATAACAACTAGAATAATGTCTTGTTAATCCATTGGAAAAGAGTTTGTTTTTCTTTGTGAACAATACATAGCGAACTTAAAATTATTTAAAAGTTACCCTATGCAACAATCTAATGTGTCACACCTCCTGCTTAAATGTACTCATTTAAAGAATTATTAAAAACAAAAATATTTAAAAGATATTTTTGAAATGTTTACAATTTTTTCTTTTTCTGTGTTTGCCATTCTTCTAATCTTAATCTAATACAAAATACTATGCTGCATAGTCCATAGATACTTCGATTTTATTAATGTAGAACATGGGTGTGTATATATAAGTATGCATACCTTTTGTATAAATTTCTATTGACCACATGCTGAATATACCAGAAAATATTCGTTGCAGTTGTGAACATGATTAAATTTACCAGAATCCATCTAACAGTTAAGTTACTTCCAGGAATTGCACTTTTGAAGTGGTAGTTAGAGAAACAGCTCCTAACCAAGGGACTAACCCTAGCTAGGGTCACATTACATCAGAATGAGGTCCAGTTCTGGACAAATGTCTTTATTTAGATCATATGTCCTACAGAAGTAAACTCTGTAACAGGTGCGCTGTGTGTGTATGCATTACTACTAAATATTTGGCAATTATATTGCAATATTTCCGTTACTGTTTTTTTAAAAAAAAAAATCAACATCACCAGGGTCATCCTCTTTTTATATGGCACTGGGAACATGGAGCTGGAGCTCATCACATGAACCATTGTGTTTAGTCATTTACAGCCACAAGAAACATGTCATTAGATGCCTCATGCAGATTGGGGTTCACTGAGCCTCAATTTTGCACTCCCTTACCAGAAGCCACAGAATATCTCTATGCAGTCTAAAACATAACTTAAGATTTATAATACAAGACTAAGTCATTAAAACAATAATGTTACAAGAAGAGAGGACTAAATACTCAGCTAATTTTAGTTTAGAATAAAATCTGATACTATGTCTGTCTGTCTTCTGTGCTCATCTCTGAAGATATTTAAGCAAAACTGTTACTGTCATATTTTTTAAGGTCTCTTATTCTAAGTTTAAATATTGAAAAAGGTGTAAACAACATTACATCTTACTCTGTAAGTGTGACTGTTCACACTGGAAGGCTACTTCCAAGGATTGTACTTCTGTGAATTTGGTGATCACACTTAATTGAAAACAATGTATTTCCCATAAATTATAATTCTTTAAAATAATAATACTTATAAATAATAAACTATATAGCATGGAATTACCTTTTTTTTTTTATCCTTTTAGTAGCAGTTACAGTTCTGTGGCATGTTATATGAATCTAAGAGAAATATTGTCTGGTGTTTCATAGTCTGAACTAATGAGATAGACTAGTGCCCCCTGTTAGGTGTACAGTAAGAGCATTTACATTACAAAGAAATTCAAGCAATTTTACTCAGGAAGATATGTGTTTAGTAAAAGGTATTGAAATGTTCTGGGATAGTGAAATTAATGAATACTGAATGCTGTCAAATGACTGTATTAGTCCATGGATTTGAATTTAAGAAGGTGAGTATGATAAAGCAAGGCAATGGTAAATGAGGAAGGCTGATGGTGTCAGATTCCTGTTACTACTCCTTTTAAAATTACTTATTCTAAATATATTGAGAGATGAGCAATGTTTCTTGAATTGAAGTTTTGATGAAAAAGTGATGTACAGTTTAAAATTAATGCATCATAATTCTTGCTATTGAGGTGTGACCTCTGGTCTTAGGTGTTTATTTTCTGTGTATTTGCTCCAAGCTGTATTTGTGTCACTACTCTCTTAGCAGATGCATGGAAAGCAAATGCAGATAGCTTCTAACCTGCTCATACTTTGAGGGAGTTAGATTAGACCATGATGAATTCCTGCCTCTGAAGCTTGAACTTTCTTTTTATTTTTCTATTTGTCTTGACCTTGCTATATTGAAAGTGTTTACAATTTTGTTTTCTAGAAATATGTAAAATGCATACATTAATTCTTAGAGAATTAAACTTTCTGTCATCAGTCTCTGGATACAGCCCTCTGTCCGCTGTTGTTTCTGTACACTGCTCTACATGTTAATTAGCTGTGCATTATTTAATAGGTTTTTTTCTGTTGTATAGATGCTATGGTGGTAAGAGTCTTAGGAATATGGAAACATACCAATATAATCAAGAGAATTCTTTAGTAACAATTATATATTTCTCATACTACATGAAAATATGTATTCAGTCATACATGGAACTAGAGCTGTAAAATAAATTGTTAATCTCTATGGGTAAGCCTTTTCCTACACCATAAAATGATAGAGTCAGTGAAATGTGCATCAGGTGAGCTCAGCTCAGAGTTATTGTCCACTCTTTTTTATATTTTGTAAGAAACACCTGTTACATTTCCTCCAACAGACCACCAAAAGAGCAGCTGAGGAAAGTTGTAACTATGTCTGTCTTGTACTTCGTTTTACATCCTGTGACTGCCCCTGTAGCTTTGGTTTTTACATCTCTGCTGCTGCCTCCTCCATTTCCATGTCCTTGAGCTGTTCCTGCTTTTCTTTTCCACTGGATGTTGATAATGCACTCCAGGGATTAGGAACTGTGAAGGTGGGACCTGCTTGGGCTCGCCTAAAATGGTGGGAAACTGAATTTCTACTCCACAAGTCAGCTATTTTGTGTTGGGTTTTTTTGTTTGGTTGGTTTTTGTTGTTGTTTTTTGTTTGTTTTATTTTGCTTGTTTTGGTTTTGTAATTGTTATTTGGTTTTGATGGGGTTAGTTTGTTTGACTTTTGGGGTGTGAGTGTGTGTGTCCCAAGATCGGGGGAAATTGGCATGTCTAGGAAATGAAGGGGGAAAAGAGAAAGCATTACAATGTTTTTTTTCCCTGAATAATTATTGCCTTGCAGAGTCAGTGAGAGCTTTTTCCTCACACATTCATCTGAAATGAAATTCCAGTAAAACTTGAGAATGCTATCATGTGTTTGACTTAATTGTGTCTTTTTTCTTTTCAACTTCTGCAGATGTCCGCTTTGGTTAGTACAGACCTGATACAGGGGATAGTGAGTTTGCTGGTATCCTTTTACCAGTGGGCAGTCACTGCCTGGATTGTCTTATGCACGGTCACACTTGATTTACATTTTCTTTCAGTGTGGATTGGCTGTATTTCCATATCAAAATATTTACTTTTCTACTTGGGATGATTACAGCAGCTAGTGATATGCGAAGAGTCATTCTACTTTCCTATTTACTGAGTGCTGTGGCTAAAATTTAGCAGTGTGTAAAAGTAGGCAGCTTCTAGGTAAAGATCCTTAGAGTTGGATGAGTCTTTGCTTTTCAAATGAAGGAATGGACTGCATTATTTGTATAAATTGCACTCTGAGGATGCTTCTTTTGACACCCAAAGTGCTACTACTAAGGATGATTGTGAGAGGAGATAATAGATTGACTGCCAGAGCAAAGTGGAAGGAAAAGTTGGTAGGAGGAACGAGACACAATCAAATAAAACCTGTCAATTTTTTGTCCCCTTCTGTGTGTGTATGTGTGTGAGAGATGTTTAGAACCATTTTCTTGATAGGTTAAAACACAGTGGTAAATGGTTGTGTGTTTCAGAGATACTCTGGAAATGCCACTGGGTTTTTTAGAAACCTATCGACCTGAGTGGAAACCAAGTAATCACATCTTGCTCAGGCAGAGAAGGAAAACTACAGCTGCTGATGGGTCCTCTTGAGCTTAATGGGTCCTCTTGAATCACAAGAATTCGAGAACGGGAGGTGGAAGATTCAAGAAGGTCATATTGCTCCTGAAGGGCAAGAGGAGTCAGCTCACAGTCTGTGTGCTGTCTGTGTCCACAATGTGCTGTGGCTTTGGAATGGGTAGAGCGAGGAATCTTGAGAGTGTAAACTAAACCCCTAGGGAATCCTAGAGCCCAAGAGGAACAAACAAAGTCTTGTGGTTAGCGAGTAACATCCAGTTGGAGAAATGTGAAGTGGTGCTCAGGAGAAAGAAGCATACAGAGATCAAGAATAAATTGGAGGCTGTCATGTCCAGAAGGTGTCAAGGGCATAAAAGGTTCTTTGGCAAGGGAAAGAAAGATGTGTCTTCATGTAAATGTGGCAATTAGTGTAATTTCATATCAAGTTGTTAGAAATTTTTTATGATGTTTTGCATGTCATTTTTTTATTGCTAGTATTCCAGTTTGGACCTATTTTGACAGGCATATCATCTGCATGACTAAAGCCATTCTAAATATGAAAAAGGAATACTGCCTTACATCATTCATATTCAAACAAACCCAAACCAAACCCAGATCACCCATTGCAAAGCCAGTGACATCCCATGTGTGCTGTGCAGAGGGTGGGAGTTAGATTCAGTATACATCTTGGGTATTTTAGAGTACCTATTTATGTCTATAAAATTTGACTAACAAATAGTAATCTAAGAGGATTGGTTGTGCTATGAAAAGATTGGAATTATTAGATAACAGCCGTTTAATGAATTTCATAGGAACTTTTGTTCTATTTGTAAGTCAGACATGAGATAATACGGAACTCTACTGATGCAGAAGGTTATTGTTCTTTTGAAAGGGGTTTCAGATGACTTCACTAGGGAATTTCTGGGCATGTTCTTCCGTGTATCTGTTGTAAAGTAACAGCTCTGGTGCAGTGTAAATATGGATAGTGTGCTTCTTTATATGAAGTATTTGTTTATGTAATCAGTAATCTGAACTTTATGCATACTTTGCTGTTTTACAGAGATCTCATTTTCAAAAGTAACTAAAGAAGGAAGGTGTTTTTGCAGCATTAGAATTTATAGTTGCACTTTGTGTCAGAGAACTTGGCTTAAAAGAGAGTAGGCAATAACAAGACATGACAATATTTTTTCCTTTCTTGATGTTCTGTAGAGCAGGTGAAGTGCATCTAAGGTATTTGGCGTGATAAAATCTGTTAGCAATGTTGACACAGACTAAAAGGTCCACTCCCTCCCCCAGTCCGTGGACTTTTATGTGGCTGTGTCATCTGTACTGTTTGCTCTGTAAGGACTAAGATGGCACTGGTTAAATGTGAGGGTAATATTAGGCTGTCAGATCCCAAACTTTTTGCTCATGGCTTTCTGGCTTCTCTAGGACTGTGGTAGTTTTTCTGACATGGATGATGCTGTTGGCTGTTCTGCTGCTGCCACGGCGTGTTAGTGAGGGGAGAGGGAAGGGAAGGGAAGGGAAGGGAAGGGAAGGGAAGGGAAGGGAAGGGAAGGGAAGGGAAGGGAAGGGAAGGGAAGGGAAGGGAAGGGAAGGGAAGGGAAGGGAAGGGAAGGGAAGGGAAGGGAAGGGAAGGGAAGGGAAGGGAAGGGAAGGGAAGGGAAGGGAAGGGAAGGGAAGGGAAGGGAAGGGAAGGGAAGGGAAGGGAAGGGAAGGGAAGGGAAGGGAAGGGAAGGGAAGGGAAGGGAAGGGAAGGGAAGGGAAGGGAAGGGAAGGGAAGGGAAGGGAAGGGAAGGGAAGGAAGCAGGACTCATCTCCCAGGAAAGCTGGACCTGTCCATGCAATCCCTGCATCCTGGGGATTGTTACCTGCTCTGCAGCTGTGGAACNCACCCATTGCAAAGCCAGTGACATCCCATGTGTGCTGTGCAGAGGGTGGGAGTTAGATTCAATATACATCTTGGGTATTTTAGAGTACCTATTTATGTCTATAAAATTTGACTAACAAATAGTAATCTAAGAGGATTGGTTGTGCTATGAAAAGATTGGAATTATTAGATAACAGCCGTTTAATGAATTTCATAGGAACTTTTGTTCTATTTGTAAGTCAGACATGAGATAATACGGAACTCTACTGATGCAGAAGGTTATTGTTCTTTTGAAAGGGGTTTCAGATGACTTCACTAGGGAATTTCTGGGCATGTTCTTCCGTGTATCTGTTGTAAAGTAACAGCTCTGGTGCAGTGTAAATATGGATAGTGTGCTTCTTTATATGAAGTATTTGTTTATGTAATCAGTAATCTGAACTTTATGCATACTTTGCTGTTTTACAGAGATCTCATTTTCAAAAGTAACTAAAGAAGGAAGGTGTTTTTGCAGCATTAGAATTTATAGTTGCACTTTGTGTCAGAGAACTTGGCTTAAAAGAGAGTAGGCAATAACAAGACATGACAATATTTTTTCCTTTCTTGATGTTCTGTAGAGCAGGTGAAGTGCATCTAAGGTATTTGGCGTGATAAAATCTGTTAGCAATGTTGACACAGACTAAAAGGTCCACTCCCTCCCCCAGTCCGTGGACTTTTATGTGGCTGTGTCATCTGTACTGTTTGCTCTGTAAGGACTAAGATGGCACTGGTTAAATGTGAGGGTAATATTAGACTGTCAGATCCCAAACTTTTTGCTCATGGCTTTCTGGCTTCTCTAGGACTGTGGTAGTTTTTCTGACATGGATGATGCTGTTGGCTGTTCTGCTGCTGCCACGGCGTGTTAGTGATGGGAGAGGGAAGGGAAGGGAAGGGAAGGGAAGGGAAGGGAAGGGACGGGAAGGGAAGGGAAGGGAGCCAGCAGGACTCGTCTCCCAGGAAAGCTGGAACTCTCCATGCAACCTCTGCATCCTGGGGATCATTACCTGCTCTGCAGCTGTGGAACTCTTTCCCACGAGTTACTGTCAGTCCACAAACCCTTCTCACCCATTTGGGAATAGATGAATATGAAAGGCATAATTTAATGGTAATGCTACAGTTTTCTAAATTTTTCAGGATATTTTTTCATGAAAAATATTTAAGCTAGGTAAAAAAAAGTACTTTGGGACATGTTGTTCCATTTATTTTTTAAAACTATTCTCCATGGAAATCACTGGAGAGTTTTTAAAACAGATGGCATGATGTGGGCCATTGTAATGCAATTTTCTTTGGAAAATTCTGTGTCTCAGGGCAAGTTTACCACAAATGGAGCAATCGTGGTGTCCCATAAAAGAGAAGACATGTGTTTTTGCAACATTTGATAGATCTGAAAAGTATGCATAACCCTGCCAACTCTGCCAAGCAAGCAAGTCTGCTATTTTCAGTAAAGTATTTTGGGGCTTTTGGAGTATTTTGAAAATGCTAGTACGGTAACTGCTCTGTCTATTCAGGAATACTTAGTACAACCAAAATTTTAAACATTAATAAAGACAGTAATATCTGAAATTATGGCTACAAAGAAGACATGTTGTATTTTTCTCCCGTTGAAATTTTGGCAGAAAAAGAATATACAGTTTTTTTAATACTATTTACTGGAACATTTTATTTCATATGTATAGATTTTAAGGCCATAAAGTAAAGGAATACTTCATAGATACCGAAATAGAAATGCCATACAGTAATCTTTTTGGTTCACAAATAATCAGTGGAGGTATTTATCTTGCCTATTATCTGGGCTAACTTGGACTTAGTAATTAATTAAGGAACACTATTATAGGAGATATGCTGCTTTTATTTGTGGTATTTGTTATTAAAAAGGCTAGATACATTTTGTGAATAATTAAAATAGGGATAAAATATGCAAATGAAATGTTACTTATTTTCATCAGAGTATTCTGATGTAGCTATATGGAAATACGTATGTTTATAATATCACCTGTATCATAGGTAGTTTACTAAAGCACAGGATAACAGTTATGTTAGGTAAACTTACCTTGAACAAAAATGAAAATAGGAAACACAAACATACGATGTACATAGATTTACAACAGTATATTTTACGGTGAATTTTTTAGGTATACTAAATCTATGTTTTTAATTCTTCTAAGATGCCAAAAGAAATAACTTGCTTATTTTAGTTGTGCCAATTTAGGAAATGTAAGCTAAATCTAGTGATGCAGTTTGTGCCTGGGAACCTTGAGGACTGGAAACTGCTAGCAAACTTTAGACATCTATAATAATCTCTTGAATAATCTTTTGTTTTGTGTATCTTAGAAGGCCATAATCTGAAAAAGGCTAAATGCGCTGAGTTCTCCTTTGCTTCTGAAAGCAGAGGATTTGGCATTTTGCAGTTTTGTATTCCAAGCAGCATCAGCTTTTTCATCATTTCTCTTTACTCTTCGGGTCTGTACCTATTCTTCACTCACTGGGAAGGACAACACAGCAGCTGAGATTCAAGACGAGGTGATCTGTATTTAGTTTTGGCACATTGTTCAGAATCTCCATCTTCTTTTTTTTAGGGTGCTTTTACTGGGACAAACAAGTGGATAGATTAGGAGTGTTTCTGGTCCTTGGGGTGTAGACTCAGCTCTGGGCACCTCCTCCCAGCACCATTTTGGATAGAGCTTGGCTTGTGCTGACCTAACTCTGAGGAGAAGGGATGGAGCTGCTGGAACTGGATGGGAGCCATAATATTTTCTAACCAGGTCCCCAGCATGAGTGATTGGAAAACCAGGATCCTGAAGCAAACCACAGTATAAACCTCAAGTAATCTGAAAAGAGCCCCAAATTTCTGGAATGACATTATGATTGTGTATATGTAGTTACATCCGTAATTAACAAGGTTTCTTCAGAAGTATCTACTTCCTTTGAACTACTTCATGTTTAAATTAAGGGTATATTAACTAAAGCTAGCTGTACATGAGAGACTGGGAATTTTAATTAAAATTCTATGGCTTGGTTAATTACATATCAGTGATAATTTTTATAATCTACAGCTTTATTTTAAGTTATTAAATAAATTTTTTAGGCATTTAGACTTAAATTTACCAATTGCAACTTGATATGATAGACAAAATAAAGCTGTTAAGAAGTACAACTGTTTTATTGACTTGCATAGATTATCACTGTTTATGTGTTTAAATATATTCAGTTACAAATCTCAGTTCAGTTCCTGACTTTTCCACACATGCTTCCTGTGTGGTAGTGAGCAAATTATTTAAGAACAAATGTTTCAATGTGTCTAGTGACTTTGAAATGCAGTAATTAATGCCAGCTGAGATCTAGTCACTTGTCGAAATTTGCCACTAGGTCTGTATTAATTTTTAGGAATTTTAGTTCTTCACTTCCTTTCTGTAAATTAGTTATTTTCTAGTCCTTGTACTTAAAAGAAAGCTGGTCTGTACCATTGTCCTGTCTGTGATATAGCTGCAGAATCATACAGTGTTTTGGGTTGGGAAGGGCTTACAGACCATGTGTTTTCAAACCTCCAACCCCCACCCCCAGCAGTCGTTAAGGACACCTTCCACTAGGCCAAGTTGCTTAAAGCCCCATCCAACCCTACCTTGATGTTTCTGGGGATGCATCATCCATCACCTCTCTGGGTGACCTGTTCCAGTGCTTCACCACTCACATTGTAAGGAATTTTTTCCCAATATCTAATCTAAACCCACCCTCTGTCTGTTTCAAGTTCCCCTCTGCTTGTAAAAAGTAATTTTTCTTGTAGGACTCCTTTAGTTACTAAGAAGCTGCTGATTGGTCTCCCTGGAGCCTTCTCCAACCAACAACCCCAGCTTTCTTCATCTTCATAGGAGAGAGACTCCAGCCCGCTAATCATCTTTATGTCCTTTCTCTGGACTCACTCCAGTAGTTCCACGTCCACTTTTGGGGCTTCAGAACGGGACGCAGCACCGCAGGTGGGGTCTCAGCAAAGCAGAGCAGAGGGGCAGAATCCCCTCCCTTGCCCTGCTGGCCAGGCCACTTTGGATGCAGCCCAGGATACAGTTGGCTTTCTGGGCTGCAGGCGCACATTGTTGGGTCATGTCGTGCTTCTTGTCCGTGAAAACCCCAAGTCTTTCTCCCCAGGGCTACTCCATTCTTCTCCCAGCCTGTATTTGTGCTTGGAACTGCCCTGACCTAGGTTTGGACCTTGCACTTGGTCTTGTTGAACTTGATGAGGTATGCATGGACCCACCTCATAAGCCTTTCAAAGACCCCCTGGATGGCATTCCTCCCCTCCAGGGTGTAAACCTTACCTTGGTTTCTGGTTTTATAATGCAAGAACATAACTACTAATTATGTTGTTTTTATTACTTGACATTTTTCATCTGTTCCATTGGTGTAGCCAGGTTGTAAATGAGCAGGAAAATGAAGTGGATTTAGACACTGAATGTCAGAGTGCCGACACTGTAATTTGGATCAGAAAAGCAATAAATTCCCCAGGCTGCATAATTCCAGTTGCCCAGTTCATTTTAACTCTGGGATTTCTGCCTGTGAAGTCTAAGCAGCTAAGTGTAAACAATAGTACCTCAAATCCTGAATCACACATTTGCATGGATGCACATCACCTGAGAGTGCTTCATCTTTCTCCGTGGTGATTTTTGTTTGTTTGATTTATCTTCTTGTGGCTAATAGTAATTTTTTCTTGGGTAAAACACCCCATGTTATGTGGCATGCCTCGAATGAGAAAAGAGGTGCTATCTTGGTTTACTGCAAGTATAAGCAAAACCTTTGAATTATGAAAGTTACTGGCGTACAGCAAAATCAGTTCTGTGAATATCCATTGGAACATATAAGCAAGCATATTTTAAGTAAATTTTATATTTTTGAGGTTGGAGGGTTTAGCTGATCTTTGGTGAAGGTTCTCAGAAGATGAAACTTCCATTTTTTGAGGAAGTCTAACTTTATAATTTAAAATACAACTTTTGGAAAAAGAACTTCTTATGGAATGGTTTTAAATAACAAATTTAAATAGAATACTTTTTCTATCTTTTTTTTAATGACATGAGCTATGCCAAAATGGGATGACATTAGTAAACCAAGTGACTTAGAGATTACGTAGCTGTAATATCCGTGTGATACAAAGAGGGTAAAAGTAGATCAAACTCTTTTAGGCTTATTTGATATGTAGAAGGATTCAATTGTGCATATTTTAATACAGGGCGTGTGAAAGGAATGACTCATAAATAACAAATCACTTAGGAAAGTTTAACAGATGTTCTTTACTGTGAGGGTGGTGAGGCACTGGAACTGGTGAGGCTCTGGGCACTGCCCAGAAATGTTGTAGATGCCCCATCCCTGGAAGTGTCCAAGGCCAGGTTGGATGGGGCTCTGTGGAACCTGGCCTAGTGAAAGGTGTCCCTGCCCTTGGGAGGAGTGTTGAAGCTAGATGATCTTCAAGGCCTCTTCCAACCCAAGCCATTCTATGATTCTATAGTTTCAATCAACATAACTGTTTTTAAAATTCACACGTTCTCCAGCTGATGAAAGTGACTTTTACATGGGTGGCTCCTGGGAAGGGTGTTATAGAGGTACATCCTCTGCCTGGTATTAAGAGTAGAGCACACAAGGGACTTTGGAAAATCTCTTCGTTTGAAAACTTTTGTGGATCGAATCAGAAAGGTAGAAAAGATCTAAAAAATCTGTTTTTCTTAAAAATTGTTTTCATATTCTGTCTTGCAAGATTTCAATGGAATTCAGGGTCTGTAATATAAATGTTTCCTATGCAGTCTTCTCATAAAGCATTCAGACCTTTAGTGACGACTTTGTACAAGTAGATGGAAGAACTATTGCAGTAGTTGCTAAGTAAAAAATGAGCTTTATAAAGCAAATACAGGGTAAAAAGGTTGAAAACCAACGAAAGATGAAATATGACTTAACAAGCTTGTGCCTATTCATAACTTAAGTTTTTTTTTGTAGTTTCTCTTTAGTAATAGAAAGCTGAGCATAAATATTGTAGGTTATTTTGCCATATTTAGGATTATGTGGAAGTTCTACAGGGCCAATTTTTGGACTCTTAATTATTAGTGTGAAACAAATTTTAAACATTTGTGTTTGAGACACCTTTGTTTCAGTGAGTAGACCTTCAGTTGGCTTAAGGTAGTTATACAGGTATGTTGTAAAAGTAAAGTTTTAGGATCATAAAGTTTGAAACAAAGGAAACAACTAAGAAGAACTTGAACACCTGACTTGCAATGCATCAAGTGCAGTGTGCTCATGCCAGTGCTTCGGCTGAGAAACCAACAAAACCAACAGAAGGGATTGCAGGCTGAAGGCAGAAAGGCTTCTATAGATGTGAAATAGTGTAATAGAAACAGGTTGCAATTGTTTGTGATTAGTGCTGCTGCTATCCAAGTTAAGAACATAAATTCATGGAAGTAGTACATCTCTAATTAGTATTACCCAGGAGTGCAGTGCTCTTACATGACACTTCTGTTCTGTGTGGAAGTGGAGTCCAGAAGATTTAGTCATGTAATTAATCCTCATATAGAAGCACAAATATAGTGTTATCCAGTTGCCATCTGTTTTATTGTACTTTTTTTTTTTTGTCATTGACGAGGAATTCTTCAACAATTTAAGCACAGAAACAACAGTGAATCATTGAGTTTCTTTTTGTGTTTGTGTATTTATTCTACTTTCCTCACTTTATTACCCTCTTTGATTTCTGGATTTTCATTAGTTATCATATTCTAATATATAAGCCTTTTTGATGCAAGTCTTAAAAATATACTCAAAATAGACTATATGTTTTCATTCCTTACTGTATGTATTTGTTTATTTATTTTGAAAGAAAGTTAAAGGAAATGTACAAAACATTATTTATGCTTTGCTTTTTAAAACTATGGTAAAAATGAATTGCACAAAAAATTTTTAATGGTTTAAGTGATGATGTTTATGATTCAGAAGTAAACATATAGATGATTTTTAGTTTATAACAAATACAGCAATAGCAGAAAAAGGCTGACCTACACTGTAAAAGTATTCCAACATGAAGATTATTTAGTAATTGTTTGGCTCTTGACTACAATTTGTGGATAGGATTAAAACTCCCTTGGGCAAAATCCTGTGGATCCCCAGAGGAATTGCAGAGGATGAGGAAACACAGCATCAACATTCATTAAAGTCAGGGGAAATTGTTTCAAATTTCAAGCTAAGCAGGTTCAGGGTTTTTTTATCCAACAACTGCACTTTTAAGCAAGTTGCTCGCTGGAGTAAAATAATACTTCCCATGTGTTTATCCTGTGTTTCTTTTCAGGTATATTTGGGCATGGTTTATTACTGTATCTAAGCAGGTTGCTCCCTAGTTAATCATTAGTGTAGGGGAAAGGAAGTGGAATGTGGCAAATTTGGACATTTTTCTCCACAGGCTCATGAAAACAGTCTATGCTGTTGCTCTCAAGATGTCAGGAGGAGCAAAGTCCCACCAGTGACTAAATATATCCCTCCCAGCATATATTTATCAGTCTATAGACAAAGTGAGCAAAACCAAAACCAAATCCTGAAGGGATACGTGTGTGCACTCCAGAGCTGCAATAGGAGAGCAGCTACCCTTTTCTCTCAAACTATGTAATAATGTAGCATAAGTTAAAATTGCTCTTAACCTTTACTTAGCTTGAAGCTTCCGGCATCTGTTCTCAGTCTTGAGCAAAGGCTTGTTTCTGGAAGCTTCCTGTTTTAGGAAATACTTCTTTCTGCCACTCTTCTCCTATCTCTAGAGAATCATACATACAGTAGAAACAATTTCAGTGTCAAGGACTTACTGTGTAAAAATATAAGTTAATCTGTGGAGAATTAATTACAACATTTAAAGAGAGAAAATAATTAGGTAAAATTCCAGAGAAAAACATACTAGAAAAAGATAACAGAAATGCAGAGCCTCTTTCAAGAGAAAAAATATATTTAACATAAGCCAGCTCAGAAAAAGGATTTCCAAGGGAAAAAGGAGAGAGGATGGACTTTTTTTCTTCTTCCCTTTAAGATGGGAAAAACACTAGGAAACTCAAATTAATAAAAGTAAGATTTCATGTTGAAAATTAAACCCCATGGAAAATGAACACAAACTTAAGTTGTATAAAACTGTAGTTATGTAAGTTTGTCAATCAAAAGTGCAATCAAATACCAATTTTTAGTTGTTAAAAATTCCATGAGAATATTGGCACTTCTTAGCTAAAAAACATTCTGAAGTAAGTATTATACTGAAGTCAGTAGGTGGAGGACATAAATTTCGCTGTTGTCTTCTCAGACCCCTCTGAAAAAAAATCAGCACAGTTAACCATGAAGATGTAAGGTTTTCCCATCTGAAAGATGGGGCAATGTGTTAAAGTTGTTAAGTTTGTAAATCTGGGTGGGATGGACACTGAAATGAACAAATGAAGGACCCTGAGTCAGAAAATGCATCTGAACAGGCCTCTAGAGTGTGGTTCTGCAAATGCCAGTTCTCTGTCTGAGTTTACTCAATGGCAGTATATGAACTGAAGGAAAATCGTTACGGATTTTAAAGGAGATAGGAGACTCAAGGCATGCTTATGCTGTGGAAGGATGTGAGGCCAAGCTACCTTTAAGTAATGGTTTCTGGTATTGAGAGCTGTGCACCTGTGACAGCCTGGACTTCAGCATCTCTTGGACAT
Source organism: Vireo altiloquus (assembly GCA_013396875.1). NCBI lineage: Eukaryota > Metazoa > Chordata > Aves > Passeriformes > Vireonidae > Vireo > Vireo altiloquus. The sequence continues at coordinate 1,150,582 of VZRF01004724.1, forward strand.
GTGCACAGAAGGTCAGGCAGAGGTGCAGAGCCTGCTCTGTTGCCTGTGTTACTGAGCCAGCTTGGATGTTCCCTTCTGGCTTTGTTTACTAAAACTGCTTCGCTCACTCTCTGTTTGTGCATCCTCATCTCTAGTGTCAGTATGGACATGCTATCAGAGCAAATTCTAGGCACGTGCAAATGACAATGCTCACTGACCCTTCACAAACGTAGAAGTTACTGTCTTTCCTTGGAGCTAAATTTGATGGGTCAGGAATTTTCTGGGTCAATAGGGAATTGTGCTTTGTGATGCTGCTGCCACCACATAGTTTACTTCAGGTTCAGATATGTATTCTTGTAGGCGAGGAGCTGCCTTACTTTGATAACCCATTTGGTATCTCACTATCACTGAACTCTTTTATAGTAAAGCTAATGAAGAAATACAAAACCATTTGCTGTTGTCTAGAAGGCTCTACACTATCCCAGTGGAGAGTGACATAGTGCCAGCTATTCATATCCCAGGACTGCAATAATTTAATCAACTCCTCCATACATCTTCCTAGGGGGAAAAAAAAATTCCGCGTAATAGAAAACAATCTATCATGATCTTCTCGTATGAAATCCTTTAACCTGCTTGCTAACCTAAGCTTTATTCTCTGTACAGATTTCCTATTGATTAAATTAGGTTCATATTTTCACAAGTTATTTAATTCCAATGCCCTGTTCCCCGTTTATTTTAAAATTGCGCAAAGCGTTTGAATAAGGACAGCAGTTAAATCTTTTCCTCTAGCACTGTGGAGCATTTTTGTCACAAGACTAAAGAACATCTCTTCAAAGGCTTATTTCTGAGCATGAAGTAGGAATTTCTGCCCCAGGAAATTATGGATAGTCAGAGTTCTTCCCCAGTTGTAAATTACACTTTTCAGCTTTGCTTTCCTGTAGTGTAATCACCCCTAGAGCACCTAAATATGGAGACATTAATTAGATACAACAATTAAACAAAAAAATCCCTGTAGCTTATTGCCAACAAAAGTTAATTGTTAGGCAGAATTTAGATGTTGCCCCATGAGAGGGAAATGAAAGAAAAGAGAAAGAACACATGGCAGATAAGAGTCAAAGAGCTTAACTTCTGTTGATATGGGCTGAAATACTTGTTGTGCTGATTATGGGAAGGTCTGTGTAGAGCTCGCATCGAGGGATGCACTTCTGCAGCTCACTTTCCTGGGGAAGATGGCAGAGGCATACTTTGGAAGATAAAGGTTGTCCTCAGGATGTTTAATCTATGATGCTCTGGATTTTCGAGGAGTTTCAGTGGATATATAGAAATAGTGGTGAGTGATATTCAAAGAATTGTTTGAGAGATTGATTAATCCTCTCATCAGAGTGATTTATCTAGCGGATAGCCTAATGTACAGTATTACAGAGAACTTATTATAGATTACATAGATATACCTATAAAATCCAGTTCTTTCTGTCCCAGATTGCTTTCCTCCATTTATTAAAGAATATCAGTCATAAGCTTTAGTGATTCAGCCTTCTTTTAACGCTTTTAATATTCAAATAGTATACATTTTTAAAGTTCACCAATTTCAAAATATGACCAGCTGTCTTGAAGTCTTTTTATTTTAACAGTTTATTTTCTACTTGTTGTTGGGGTCAAGTTTTTTTTTTCTCTTTTTTTTTTTTTTTACGCCTCCTGGTTTCAATATGTTTATAATTAGTCACTTATACCATCAAAATATTATTCAATGTGATCATTATTTCATAAAAAAAATTGTTTCAAGTTTTTGTGGCCCTATGGAAATATTTGCTTGTTTAGTCATTGATGTAAAATAGTAAGAAGGATGAGTAACTCCTCAACTTTTCTTTTCCAATTTTAATTTTTTAAATCTGTTTTCCTAAAATTCTTACTGAGATGTTTTTAACATCGGAAACAGTTCTATGACTCTCACTTGGAGGAGATGTTTTTGATGAATTAAGAGATGAATTATGAGAAGAATTATGTACTACTTCTCTCATGAGCATAAATTAAATTCCAGTGGTGCTTTTATTTTTACTTTTACTTTGTTCAGCTGTATTACTTAAAGAAAGAAAAAAAAGCCTTTATATACTTCTGATGAATTAGCAAAAATGTGTTATGGTATTTCATTGTCCCAGATTCTCCTCAGGTTTCATGTATTTCAATATTTCTTTTAGTGAAGAAAATACTGAGAAATTTAAATATAGTTCTTCTGACTTGGTAGGTAATTAATGTAACAACCTGGAAATAGCAAGCCAAGGAGTTGTAAAATTTAAGATCAATCAGAAGTTGCTTTTAAAGAATTCATATGATGAAATTAAGGTACGTGAAGGGTGTTTTGGTTTTGGCTAGGATAGGGTTAGTTTTAAACTCAATAGCTGGTACAGAACTGTGTTTTGGATTTACTATGAGAATTATGCTGGTAACACAGTGTTTAGTTGTTGCTAAGTAGTGCTTACCCTGAGTCAAGGACTTTTCAGTTTCCCATGCTCTGCTGTGAGGAGCTGAGCAAGGAACAGGGAGGGAGCATAGCCAGGGCAGCTGGCCAAAGGGATATTCCATGTCATGCTCAGGGTATAAACTGGCAGGAATTGGCTGATTGCTGCTCAGGAGAGGCTGACTGATTCTCAGGTGAGCAATTGTATCGTCCATCACTTAGTTCTCTTGGGTTTTATTCCACTCTCTCCTTTTGGTATCTCCCTTTTCATTAACATTATTATTTTTAACAACTTCAATTATTAAACTGCTCTTAAATCAATCCTAACTATACTCAGTGATGGTGCTGTCTTGCATTCTGATTGGTTTTTACAGTGCTCAGTTTTTGTTGCTAATATTTTTCCCTATCACAAACATGTAGTATTGGTGAAATGTTTTCACAAACATTCAAGTATTCTGCTTAGCATGCCACAATTGGGTTTATGTTGCATGTCTTCTTAGGGTTTACTGATATAGTCCATATAAATAATTCAAGAAAGTGAATTTAAATAATAGCCTCTCTGAGGAATACAGTCCATATCTTTCTATTAAAATTTAAATGGATGTTTTCACATGTCCCAGACTAGTACACCTGGGAATAAAGTAGTCAGTAAAACAAGTGTGCTTTTGAGTTCTGCTGGTCACTTCTTCAAAGGGAGAGATTTTCAGCTTGATAAGGAAACTGTCACTGATTTCAGTGTGTCAGTGTTTATAGTTTATATTTCAGAGTTGTGTTAATTTACATTAGTAAACATCCTTTACTAAATTGAAAAAAAAGTGTCATACTAAAAAGACTTTATACTAAATACAGTGGAAAACAAAGGATGTTGTTATGTAAAATATGCAATTTATGTAGGAAAAAGCTATTGAGTTTTGTTATGGGGCTTCATTTTTTTTCATTCAGGCCTTTAATCCAGCAGCAATTATAAGTAATTACCTTACTTCTTTGTTTGAAAGTAAAAAACAGGAATGGTGATTAGCAGATATTTTGATTGGATTTCTTGCCCATCAAACTCTTCATATTAAGCTTTCAACTGTGCAGATTTGGAGTATTTCTGACATTGGAGACGTCATTCTTTACAAAGTGTAAAATCAATTGGAGGGACACCTACACGTCTTGTATATCTGTATATAATGCGTGCATTTCCAGGCAAGAAACAAATGATTGTTAGCATGGGGTTTTTTTGGAGAACAGAGAAAAGTTTCAGGCATGCATGTAAGCATGTGTTATCTGATATGTAAAAATAAGCCTTTGGAAAATCCATGATGTCACCCACACTGAAAATCACAGGATCTAGTTAAATATGGTGAAAGTGTAGGACCCTGCTGAAGAAAACACCAAGTACATTCTGTTCACAGAAATTCTTGAAAGGCATAATTGCCACAGCCTCCTTAGCAATTAAGGTATAAAATATTCTGTATTATTTATTCCTGTTGTTCAGGCAAGAAATTAATCAGTCCTGTTGTGGAAGACTGTAGTTTCTGTGGAAGGAAACTTATTCTAGCTTTACCCTGAGCCCCCTTTATGGAGTAACTGTGAATTAAAGAAATTACATGTGAGATGTACATTGTGGAAGGGCTGCTAGAAAGCAAATGATGGCTGAGCAAGTCCAAAAGCCAGTTTCTAGGCTGTTCTAAGTTTTCCTGTTATGGTAATCAGAAATAAGTCCCTTAAGTCAGGCATTAAGATGAATGTCATGCTTTCAGACACAGCAGTGAGGCTAGACCTCAAAAGAAACTCCCCTGCCTTTCAGGTAGTTGGGTTGTGTTGGGTTGATTGAGAAACTGCATGTGCCTCCGTGGGCTGAAGTTCGAAGCTGAAATTGGTGTTGTTGATCAGTTTTGTGGGACTGATGTAATTTTTTTTCTCTGAAAACTCCTCTTTCCTTGCAGGAAGGACTGTATGAGGTGGGATGAGATGGAGTCGTGAGGTTGGCATATAGGGAATTTGCCTTTATATATATTTTTTTTTCTCCATTGTATATTCCTTTTTCTTTTCTCAGCTTGGCTTCTGTAGAGCAGCTGAGGATTTCAGTGGCATGGGGAATTCCTGGAAATCTAAGTTTGTTAGCAGCGTTGGCTGAATGCTAAGTAATTTGATTTGTATAGTTTTTAACAAAGCTTTGCTTCCTAGTTTGGGTATGTGGCCTGGTAGGAATCCTGACAGAACACTTAATAAGCTTTCAAATCCAGAAAGGAAAACATGTTATGAAAAGGAGACTGGAATTCTAAGACTTGTTATAGTCAGTGGCTAGAGGAGGAATATTTTTTTTCTAATTCTTTTTGTGATTAAATGAATGGTTTATTAATGTAGTGTTTCTAGTTTCTCTTATTTGTTAGGCCTGCTTTGTGTCTAGTTGAGAGGACAGTGAAGCTTGCCTAAGTGTATATTAACAGAATGTGTGCACAGATCTGAGTTGCCCAGAACAGATCAATCTCTTAAAGGATTCCTGGGAAGTTCCCTACCTGACATAGTATGTATTTTAACTGTATGCTATACTGTATTCTTCAAAGTAATTTATCTCTGCATGAACAGGTCAAATCACTCTGTGTGATCTGTTTAGAGCTGCTGATCTTTATTTTGCCTGCCAGGAAGCACATTTGATTAATGTTGTATTTCAAGATTCTTTCTTTCCTATGTGATAGCATTATCACTGTTAGTACTTTGGTCTTCATATACTTATATTCTCACTGTATGGTCTTCCTGGAGTACTTAAAGAGCACTGAAATTAAGTATAAAGAAGTTCATTTATATTAAACACTTCTGAGAAAGATAATATAAATTACCTTATATTTTCTTTTACAGAAATTAGGATATTTGCATAGTATATAGGTGACCTTCCAGTGCATACCTTAACAAATAACACCAATAACACATAACACAAATATGCATTGATGACTTTTGTCTTCAGCATCTGTGTACTGTGCTTGCTTTCTTACAACCATAGTATTATCTACATAAAATGGGAAAATGTCACTGTAAGAGGTTTAACTATGAAAAACTAAGCGATGCGGGGAGCTTTCCTTATTTAGGACTGTACTGCAGCAGAACCAAACAGGAAACTGAAAAAAGGAAATACCTATAAGGTTCCTTTTGGTGATATCTTCCCCATTATGTGTCTGTGTATTTCTGCATCACAGATACTGAGATGGTCAGGAGCTGGCTGCAGTCCAGAGACCAGTGAGCCACTCTCAGAGGACTGCCTGCCTCCCCTTCCCTGTTCCCAGATTACACTTGGCAAATTAGATCCTCTGTGTTGGCCATGGACTTCCTTTTCAAAGGATGGAAGTTGCATTTCAGAGTTTTCAAGAATAAAAATGGAATTCTGTTGTATGTTCCATGTTCTTAAATTCTGTTATATGTTCCATGATCTTGAATTGTTACATGTTCCCTGATAGCTGCTGTTCTTACATGCAAGATGCATCCTCTTTCCTGTGAGCTGCCATGCCCATATTACATTTTTTCCATTGCTGTCATCTCAGTCAGGACATGTATGTTTTACTGCAATGCCAGTTCTAGTCTGTAGAGCCTTCATGTCTGGTAGAGGGGAAAGGATATCAGAGTTGGTCATTTATATCTCTTTTCCCTGCTGATGTACTGTGTATGCAACAAACTTTGTAGACAGTGGTCAGCTAAGGGTGTGGCATATGAATAGATTGATCAGACTAGAGTGCACAGCATCATTACCTTGCAAGCTGTAGTAATTCTAATGGTAAGCTGTTTATCACAAATATTCATATTAAATAATCAAGATAATCTCTAACTGTGCAGTAGTTACAGCTAGACTACTGTAAAAACTCTACAGCTTTTGTAGGCAATGAAGCTAATTTAGTTAAGGATGATGCAAATAGTGAAACTGCATGAAATCATGGTAGAAAATTTTGGTTATGTTAAATCAATTATGCAAGTAAAATTAAAAAAATCATTAAAATCTAATCAGTTGCCAAGATAAGAAATATGTATGTACCTACTTGAAGACATAAAACTGTCCTGAATACAATCTAATCAACTGCCAAATGAAACATCTCTAATATGATTAAAATGGCCCAGTTGACCATTGTTATTTTTTTCTTGCCATGAATAAAGGGATTGAAGTTCACAAGACAGAATGATAGCTTTTCTTACTAAATAGCATTTTTAGCTTTTGTAGTTGCTGACCTTTTTCAGGCACTGATCTTGATTCACAGAGATTTGAGGGCAGATGTGCCTTGTACTTGGCCAGTATTATTCACAGTAATGTTACATTTTTCATCCCAGTCTCCATGTTCCTGTTTTTGTGGTTTTTTTTTTTTTTTCAATTATGTTACATAATTATATATTCAGTTGGTGTTTCTAGATCTTCCAACTCATCATTGTTTTTTTCTAACTTGAGGAGATGAAGAGCATAGGAATCTCTTCTGGTACAAATTCTTAAAAGGCAAGGCAGCTGTTCCTGTACTTAGACAGCCTTACTTGCTCATGGTATAGTCCATGCATTCAAATCGTTCACCAGGAAGGGTCTGAGAGCAATGAAAGCATGCTCTGGGATTAAGGTATTTTCCTTAGTGTCTGCCTGGATTTCTTTGTCCAGTAATGATACTCATATATGTAAGAAAGACAGGAAAAAAAGAAAATGTGTTGTCATTGGAATAATGTGGATTTTTTAAAATATGCTTCTTTTCCTATAATTTTTTTTTGTTTTTCCTTTCTTTTCCCCTCATGACTCCTTTTTCTATTCCTTCTTAGCTACCAGTATCTTCCTTCTTAGCACTCATTCCATTACTGTGTTACTCTCTTCTGGTCTGAATTTTTTGTTTTCTCTTTTCGTAATTTAACCCTTATAAATGATACAGTGCTAGACATATGAAGAGATTTCACTTACTGTCTAAAATTAGCTATCTAGTCTAAACTGGTCTTCTAGGCCTCTATAATCAATAAAAGATAAATACCACAGGAGGCAGTTCATCACGTTTTAAGATTATGTTGAAACCGGAAGGATTAATTGCTGCCTGGGCCACCTGTCTCTTCGTGATGATTAAAGGGAGTGCCTGAGATGACAATCTCAAATGACGTACCTGGGTCTCAGATAGCTAAAATTAGATGAAAAGTAGCCTACCTGTTGTTCCAGGGATGATGTTGGTAATGCATTGCTTTCAGAGGGTCTCTTCTATAGAGGTAGAAACTGCGTAAAATTGGGATGAGAAGGCACCCACAGTTTGATTTTTTTTTTTACTTCCTGAACTGATTTGTGATGGTACCAACAGTTATATTTGATTTTCACTAGTGACCACTAGTGTTGTGATGTCTCAGAAATCAACCCCCTACTATTTTGTTAGAATAGTTAATATTTGTATAGCTCTTATGTGAACTTCTCAGCAAACTGCAGAATCCATTTGATTTTTGGTACAGTGTTAGAAGCTTCAGAGCATTTCTGACAAGGCTACACAGGGCTGTAGAACAACATAATCGGGTACAAATCCAGTAGTAGCAATTTGCTTTTAAAATCATAAGGAACTAAGTTTACTGATGTTATCTACTATTTCAGTGGTGGTTACTAAATCAGGAACATCTCCACATACAGTGTCCAGATACATTAGATCATAAACAGTTGATAATTTTTGATGAATGCTGCACATAAGCATTTGGAATTAAAGGAAAAATAATTTGGAAATACGTATAAAACTAGTTATGGACAAATACTGTATGGAAATATTTTGAGCAAAACTGTATATGAGAAAATATTTATTAGTTACAAATATTCCCATAGGAAAATTGGTATTTATTCTGGTGTTTAATATTTTGTATTTTATTCTGGTATATTTGTATTTATTCTGGTATTTGATCTTTCAACAGTGCTGTAACTTGCCACTGAATCAACACATTTGGAACAGTTCATGGCATCAAAAACTTCATCCACATAGGCTGATGCCATCTCGGCACTCTCCAGACACTGTGAACTGAAGTTAAAAATCTTTATGGAGTTTATAACACCTGGGTCAAAAGGAATATCCTTCTGATATACAAGGAGGACCCTTACTGCCAGTATGACGAGCCAGGAGAAGTGGGTTAACCTTAGCCCTGGAGAGTTCTCTCAGCTTCAGAAATACGCAGAATGTAAGTAATGTTTAATATATTTTGTTTTACGGCTAAATAAAAATTAGGAGTATTTTGAATGCAGAATATGAAATTGTTGTATTACTGATACTATTCACTGTCAAGTAAGAGGTTAAATTATTGTTTACATTTATTTTTTTAGTTCTAAATACGTATTCTTTGGAGTGAAAGAACAAAATCAGTTGGGGTCTGCAACACTTTTTCTGAACAAATTTTTTCTGGTGTGATACCACGTAGACTGACTAAGTGTTGGTTAGGTGACTGAGTATTTGGAGAAAAAATTTTTAAGGCTTTGCCTTAATTTATCTTAATTTACCTCAATTTGCCATAACAATTTAGGCAGTGGAGCTTGTAGTTAAAAAGAAGGTTTGCCTCAGTCATGGAGGAAGCGTGGAGATTCCTGAAGAAACACATCTAGGTGTCCAATATGAAAATTTTTCTAATACTTTAAGCAATGTGAAAGAAAAGCTGTCTTGTGAAAGACCAAGAAAAAAAAAATATCTCTGAGCTGAAGTTCTTTAGTTATTGTTTAAGGAAAATTCCTTTCAGTCGCTTGAGACACTTAAATGGCTCAGAATTATGTACTTAAAGAGCAGATACTGAACATGAAACACAGATTTTGGGGACAGTTCATGAAACTTGATAAGAACTGAACTGAAAAAACTCAGTAACATTTAGGAAGTTCTCCTGTATGATAAGTAATCTAAATTTCAGTTTCTAAAAATGGAGAAAAACTCATACAATTTATGAATGTCAGTGATTTATTACTAGAGGAAACTTTTGGTTACAAAGTAAAATGCAAACTGGTGATAACTTTGGGGTTTTTTGTGCCAATGACATCATACTATGTAGTTAATTATACTTTGGTGTAGTCATGTAACAGAACAATCATAAGATGATTATTAGAATGATTAATGTAATTATTATGGAATAGTACATTCTAGTGGAATGTGACTTAGATTCAAAATGTTTTCTTGTTACTGAGTTAAATCATGGATTATAATCTATATAACACAATGTCATTGAACAAAAAAAACAAAAAAATCAGAATTATTTAAATTATGCTTTCTGGAACAAGTATATCTGAGTCTCACAGTTCCCTGCAGCCATTGCTGTACAGTTTAAAGTATTCTATTCCTTAAAGTGTTTGCTCCCCATGTCATCTTCTTATCTGAAAGGATCAGATGTAGAGTTGAAGGAAATTTGCATCATATACTGCTTTACATCCTTAGGGATGTTACTGAGCAAAGAGCTATTTTTTTTCTCATTTCATCAAGAAATATGTAACACTGTATTGTCCAGTATTTAATCAATTAGGACTTTCTATTTAAAAGAAGGCTTTAAAAATCTACTGCAAGTATGAGAAATGAATGTATCTGTGCTTTTTAGTAGGTTTTTTGGTATGCGATACATAGAAACATTAAATAAAGGGAAACAAGGTAGACTTTTATGGAGCTTAGAAAGAACACACATCCAGGTTTGATTTTGAGGATTCATTGCTTTCAGAGACCATTGTGAAAAAAACTTTATATTTCACATTTTTTTATATGAATAATCTTGTCAGTTTTAAATTCCGTCACCAAATAAATAGCAAACATAATATGCAGTTAAAAAAAACCAAACCACTTTTGAAAGTATTTACCACTTCCTGGGAAAATATTTTCAAATTATTTTTCATTATTTTTTTTTCAATACCAGAATTTGAAGATTTCTAATAGAGATAGAAAGTTATGTAGGTTTTATTTTTCCATGCCTTCTTATAATTTAAGCCTCAGTATAGCATTTGCCAAAATATTTGCCTTCCTTGTGGGGTAAAAAAGGCACTTAAGATACTTCTTTAATTTTGGATTCCCTTTGCTCCTCCAGCACTTCTTGCACACGCAATGGTTCCGAGCCATTGTTTTAGCAGAAGTGTTGGTGTCAGAGAAATTGCTCAAATATGTTTGTGCTCAAGTTTGTATGTGTACATTAAAGCAAGATTCTTTCAATCTTATTCTGCTCCTCTGTAGTGAAAGCTTTTTGGAAATCTGAAATGTGGCACATTTTTGTGTAAATAGTTCAATTTCTGAGGCAATTAAAAAAACATGGTTAATAGTATATAAATTTTCATGTATAATGCCAAGGGAATAAACCCCAGGTGTGGGGTAGTGTTTTACTTCTGTGACAGCCTCTGCTCTGGGCACAAGCACACACCACCTGGCAAGGCTGAAAGCCTTAGTTTGGATCCATATAGGAAGGGGTGCAAACCCAGACTATTCTGCTGCATAGCAGGCAGTGCACATTTGGATGGATGAGGGAACTGGGTTTGAGTCTTTTGAGGCTGAAGCTCAGTTTGAAACCTTATCGTTGATCTTTTCCCTATCTGGAAAGCAAGCCTGTTTCACCTCTACCTATTTTATGAAGATTTGCTGCCAAACTTCACTAAAATCAGTCACACCTGCAAGTGTTACCATTTCCAAGAAGAATGGAGGAATGGGTCCACAGAGGTTTGAAGAGACAACTAAAGTGCCTCTTATCTTTACTCTGAAATAGAACTCAGGTGGCACCTAGATGATCTGCTTCTCTTGGCATCAATTGACTTCAGTCATGCTAAGAAAATCTCAAACTATATTGAGATACAGACTGGACAGATAAGTACAGCCAGAGTTGAGTCATATGTGCATATAAAACTCATATACGTGTGGACATTATAGATTCAACTGTCTTGGACTCAGAGGTCTGAATTCAGCATAAATTCCCTTTATAGTCACCAAAGTAGGTGTGTGGATCTTTCACTGTATAAAGCCCTTTAAACTCGTGTGGATTCTAGTGCTCTGAGAAGGACATGTGCTTTTCACTTTCTGACTGAAAGACGCTTTGCTCTAGTTCAGTGTAGTTCTTCTTTTCATTAATCTTCTGTGAGCTTGATGATAGCCTGTCTACTCTGGCAAGTGCTACTAAACAAGGTCTGCTCCTGGCTCTGTGTGCAGGCACTGTCCTTGTAATCACTTTGAGAAGTTACCACCACATCCTGTCTGCCTGTTTTCTTCTTCACATAATTATACTATGATTCAGTGCTTTATCCAACTGTACTGTTTGGTGAACCCAAACCCTGAATGTAAAATTTCTTTCTTCAATATATAATAGCTTTTCTCAATTTCCATAAGTATAACAAAGCAGCAAAGAAGAATGAGTTCTCCAGCACTTCTTCCTAATCACAAAATATTTCTGTCTAAGCAAAACTTAGAACTTCATAGTAACTTAATAGTAAATTAATATCTTCCTTTAAATTAATCCAAGGAATATCTGTAATTTTGTCTTAGTGAATTATTTTTGAGCTCAAGTCAAGGCAGTTTTATGCTGACAACTTGGGACCCTTCTTTGCCTGCTGTGTTAAATGATTTGGGGCTTCAATTCATTTTTTGGAACAGTTTAAATATTACTTACAAAAAAGTATTTTTAAAGTCCAAAGAGTGTATTACCTAATACTTGGCACTTTGCAGTTAATATGCATATGTGTGGTTTTGGAAGAATAATTATTTCCAAAGACAGTTCCTCTATGTCCTTCTTCCCAGTAAAATTAAAAATCTCCTCTCTCCTTTTGTTCTGAAGGTAGAATGGTAGAACATAGTTTGCATTAGATCTTTGCCTCAAAAGAACAGGTGAAAAGAAAAAATACAAGCTGGGATAACTGATGTGGTTATTATATAATAATGATAATAATGACAACAAGAATAACATAGCCCACACCAAATCCTGACAATTCTAGGGAAATAAATGCACTTGAGAGAAACTTTTTTTTTTCTCTAGCTTTCATGATCAATGCTGGCTGTGGGAAAGAAAGGTGAAAAGATGAAGGGAATTTCTGCAGAAAAGTGTCATTGCATAGGGTAAGGTACATACAGGATGTTTCAGGCAGAAACTAACTGCCTGAAACATCGTTTCTTCTAAACTGTATGGTACCAGATATGTATTTGTGAGTTGTATGAGGAACAGCTGAGAGAGTTGGGGTTGTTTAGCCTGGAGGAAAGGAGGCCCAGGCGGTGACCTTATCACTCTCTACAGCTGCTTGAAAGGAGGTTGTAGTCAGATGGCAGTTGTCCTTTTCTTCCATGAAACCAACAAGACAAGAGGACGAAACCTCAAGTTGCAGCAGGGGAGGTTCAGGTTGGACATTATATTTTTCTCGTGGAAAGGGTTATTAAGCATTGGAACAGACTGCCCAGGGCAGTAGTGGATTCACCACACCTGGAAGTGTTCAAGGAATGACTGGCACTTAGTGCCATTGTCTGATTGACAAGGTGATCAGTCAAAGGTGGGACTTGATGATATTCAGGTCTTTTTCAACCTAAATGATTTTGTGATTCACTGAAATGTGTCATTCTGTACTGTTCCTAACAGGAACCTGAATTGCGAGGGCATTAGAGAGAAACAATATAAATTGCTTCACTGTGATTATTATCTGTATGGTAAATTGGATTAGTTTGGACAGAGTTTTTTTAATCCTTTTTATTAAATGAATTTTGTATCTCCTTTTTATTAAATGAAGTTTTATGGCTGTTGTAGTCCAATTTATATGTTAAAAGGAGCTCAGAGGATTCTTCTCCAAAAGCAAGTGGGAAAATATTGAAGGGATTTGAAACAGTTAAAGCAAGACTATTTCATGAGTCAGCTAAGCATTAAAAAAGAAGGAAAAAAAAGGAAGCTCTTCCCTCAGTAGGTGGAGAAAAAGACCCTGAGCTCTGGCAGCATGTGCACTCTGGGGAAATAGCTTGGTTTTGTGTTGTCCTTTTGAGTTTGTCAACAAAACGTGCCCTGAGGAAAAAGCCTGAAAAAAAACTTTTTGCAAAACTTTTGGCAGTGATTTTTTCCCAGGCTGGTGGAGGAAAACTTGGGCAGACTGTCACAGCCTGAAGACAGAAATAGATGCTGGAGTGCTACTGAAATGACTGTGAGAACAGAAACAGCATCAGCAGCTGCAGCATCTTTTGATGTAGCATCAATAGCTACTGCAAGAACTAGACAGTGTAACAATTTTATAGAGGAACAGGAAGGAGGAATTTGTAGAAAAATGGGAAGGTCAGCAAAAGTTTTGATTCAAAATTAAGTTGGCAGAGACTCCTGAGTGGTTTGGCTCTGTAGTCTTCACAGAGGGAAATACTTTAAGTTACAATGGGTATAAAGGATAACCTGGAGTGAATTTCATATATGTGGCAGCTGGTCAGCAACAGCTATGGGCCATTACACAATCTTTCAGAGGGTCCCAGGGCTCTAGTGCCACATGGAATTGTGCTAATTCTAATGCGGGAATGAACCTCATCAAGTACAATTTGACAAAAAGCTATTTTTGACTGTGTGAAACGTGGAGAGACAGTATCACTGGTGATTACTGAAAATAGTTTTACACCAGGTAATTGGATTTTAGGATTATGGTGTTTCTGCTGCTATTAGTAAAGATGGAGGCAACTAGGTTCTCAAAGTTTTGACAGAACCTGTTAGACTGGCTGAAAGGTGGAGTTTGCCAGTGCTGCCTGTACAATATCCCATGCACTTGGGAGAACTTCACAGAGAAGTATAATGGGTCTGGTGAGAGATCCAGTCTTTGCATGCAAGTCCTGTTGGAGGTAGAGTGGCCAGAAGAAGGGACCAGTTGATAATTTGTAGAGTCTGAACCCTTATCTTAAATCTATTATAGGGAACTAAAAATCTAAGTAGGAGAAAATGGAGTGGAGAAAACTTCTCAGTGGTTTGATGGGGCACATACTTTAGTTCTCCTGAGAGACAAAATATGAATATTGATATAACATGGTGATTTTTTAATTCAGATCTGCAAATTTAAATCCTTTATGCACATTCCTGTGTTGCACCAATTTAGAGAAAATGGGATAAGAATGTTAGGTATTATTTTAGGCTCTCGTCAGATTTACTCTTAAAAAACCCTGAACTCTGTCCAAAGGAAAGCTGCTACATAGTCTTCACTAATGAGGATATTAGATCCGACTTTGACTTGTGTTAGACTGAAATCCAGAATAGATGAGATACAAAGTTGTGAATTTATTTTTCATTTAACCCATCATAGTAGAGACTTGACCTCTGGAGATCATACCACAGATAAGATTGTTGTGGGAGATTGAAAGCTGGGCACCAATAGCATCTGCAGAAATATTAGTAGATTTCTTTCCTTTCTCTAGTCAGGGTTTCTGTGCTAGGTCCTAAAGAGAATGTAAGATAGGAATGATGAGTTGAGCATTTCTGAAGAAAATGAAGCTGATAAATGTGCAATAATACAGTATGAACTGGATCTTTCAGTTGAGCTTTCTAATGAGATAAAATGATTAGTTTCTGCCATGATAAATGCCTACTGGTGGCTAGCAGTTGTGTTTTTAACCAAAAAAAGAAGGGTATCCTACTTGTTTAAGGTATAAACTGTTTAGGGAAGGGAAAAACTATTCAGGGAAAGGAACGATGTAGAACAGTTCTGAACTCTTTGCTTTGGTTAAAGGGACTGTGAAATTGTTCAGGAGTTCCTTTATTTTATGAAAAAGCAAATGCACTTAAGTACATTTTTTTCCCTCTCAGGCTGCTATACATTCTAATTTGAAGCATTCTTTTAGGAACTATTGGCTTTCATAAAACTTTGTTTGAATTGTTCATAGTAATGGCACAAAGTAGTCACACTGAGTGACTTGGAGTATCTTATTACAGTATTGTGTTCGTGTCTTGGCTAATTACAGGGATCCTCTCCTGTCTCCTAACTGGAAGAATCTTCATACGTCAGCAGCAGGGAGACATGTTTTAGGAGCAGAAAATAATGAATTTATAATTGTTGCTGTCAACTGGAAAAATTGGGAAAAATCTCCTGTTTATAAATGCCCCAGAATCATAGAATTATAAAGGCTGGAAAACACCCTCTTCTTCAGCAGAACAAAAGATGCTCTTGGAATATCTGATTTATTCAAGAGTTCCAATATAAAGGGATTAGAATCAGCAAAATGCAAAACTATTGTTGCTGCTCTATGCTGTTGACTGGAGACTATAAAAAAGAGATCATATATCATAACATGAAGAGACTTAGCCAATTTAGTAAAAGCAGAGAAGGCAGTAGGTTTTTAGAGAAAACCTGTAATTCAAAATTTTTTATTTTTGAAATTAATCTTAATTTTAAGATGTTGACACATTGGTCCAGAGCTGGATCAGCTCAATAGAGCACTAGATATTTTTAGCATCAATTTCTTTTTTAAAGAGCTGCCTCTAGTTCCTGAATAATTGATTGGTAGGGTCAAAATTATGATACCTCTGAAAATTGTAACTTTCATTGAAGGGTAACAAAAGTATGAGGAAGCAAATGGTCTCATTTGTGTTAGTGCTAACACACTTTATTTGTCCATTTTAGGAAAGCTTGTGGAAGTGTCAGTTTTGTACTTGTTTAGGTCTCATATGGAAGAAATATTAAAGGAATTGGAGAAGGAAAAAAATTGATTCAGCCTGTTCAATAGTACCAAGTTGCATTGATCTCAGAATCCAGAGAGAAAATTCTGTTAGAAAAGGCTGTAATTATTACAAACCCATCATTTGTGCATAGAGAAGCACTGGAAATGCTTTCTGTCTCATCAAAAGCATTTTGCGGTCTCACTAAAAGATGATAATTTACCTGCAACCTTCTTGCATATTGGCTTTATCTGGGAGAGTGGGGAGGAGACAGCAGTCACAACAGCTGGAGAAGACTGTAAGGTTTGCTTGGTCTTGCTGAGCAATGAAACACACTGGTTCAGTACATAGTAGTTCAGTGCAGATTTGAATTTGTTGTACTGAGACTGGACAATGCTAGGCCCTTGTTTTCAGGATAGTCGTATTATTTTCTAGATTATGCTGCTAAGTTTCCAGTGTTTCTGTTGAGGGCAGAGGGCTGTTTCAGTACCTGGGAAAGATTAAGTCAGAACTGTAGCACTGCCAGTAGTATAAGGGCTTTTGTTAACTCTTAGACATGCAGATAATGGTTCTTAAATAAAATAGTTGTGGTAGAAGGGAATTATGAGAAAGTCTTTAGGGTAAAAGTTAACAACTTTGCATTTCCATTTTCAAGGATATCATTGCAAGAAGCAAACGTAAAGAGTTCTTACGAAGTCTAAAATAGAAACACTTGTTCACAGAATCACAGAGTGGATGAATGAGGCTGAACAGGACCAGCTCCCTCAGTCTTTTCTCATAAGAGGTGTCATCAGGTTTCTGTGGCTGAGGGCTTCATGATATGTGGTAGCTGGTATTTGAATTCTGAAAGGCAAATGGTGTCATCTTACCTTGCTCTTTGTTTCCTTAATCAAAAATAGTGATTTTTTTCTAGATTTGAAGCTGCATAGATACATGGTGCCAGTCATTAACACCTGGTGTTGCAGCATCAGCTGCTACTGGCGCTGAACATATATTGTGTCTATTACAAATCTGACATGTGGTCATCAGATTATTGAATGTGTATTTATACACTGTAAAATATATAAACATTGATTATGCCTTTGTTACATTTCCTGTGTTTCTATGTATCTTCTGTATTTCTTTTCCCTTATTGTTTGGTTGTTTCTATGGACATTTGCATGTAAACAGTAGGAAGCTTTTGTTTCTTAAGAGTTCATCTGTTCCTGTTGCTTGTTCTTATTATAAAGATTTGGGGGATAATTCAATTGGTTGCTGTGGAAATGAGCCTGATGTCACAAACAGAGAATTACAGTTCACCAACCCTTTAAGAAACAAAATGAAGGGAGAATGGGCTAATTGGAGAGCCATGTGACTGTAGCAGAATCTCAGCTCTTATTAAAAGCATGTATTTTTAGTCCCTGTGTTTCTATAGAAGAGCTGGAAAGCGTTATTCAAATGGTGACAATCCATGACTCATCAGACAAACTGAAAAAAACATAGCTGTGAGAGAAAGGATGCTTTGCCTTTATGGGATTCACACTCAATAAACCAGTAGCCCATGGAAGGTCCCTTCAGCCCATCAAAACTTCATATGCTTGAAGAAACGAGGGGAAAGCCGCATGTCCAACTTACTCACTGAGAAAATATGCTCTGCTATTAGCTTTACCACTCCAGGCTGTTCTACTTCTTCTGAGTTTCTGAAGAGGGCCAAAGCTGCCTTACTCTTGAGAACAGAAAATAGGTTGGTCTTGATGGCTCAAGTTAAGAATCAGAGGTTTCTGTTTGAAAAAGAGTGGACCTAGGGCTGTCTGATAGTGTCAGGGAGCTTCTCTCCATCTGTCATTAGTGGGGGTGAAGGGCCCCAGATTACCTTCCTCTCTTTTGTTTTCTACCAGTTAAAAGAAATAAAAATTTAAAATGTACTCATAATTACGTATGTTTTCATTATGCTTTGAGGAACTAAAAATGCATTGCTTTTTGTGTGGCTCTGTAAGATTTTTAGTGGATGCTGTGAAGTGTCACTGCATAGTTTTGTTGGCTGCATTGCAAAATTGGATGGCTTTTGAGGACATTACAGATTGCTGAATTTTTCTTTAGAACTGTCCAGATTTTCTGTGGGTCATAATTTTATTAAAACCAGTGCAGAATATGGACAAAAGAATTTGTGATTAAATTCCAGTATTATATGTTCTTGTATTAATTCTGAAAATATAGATGCTTGATTTTATTTTAAACACAAAAAGTTACAAATATTTTTTGTTATTGCAGGTGACCCTGCCTTGGAACAGGGGTTGTACGAGGTGATCTAGAGAGATCCCTTCCAACTCTAACAATTCTGTGATTCTGATATTGAGACACTCAAATTAATTGTAGCAGTAATGATAATGATAAAGAGTTTGTTTTGAAGAACGTATTTCCTAGAATTAAATGGCCTAGTAATAGATGTTTTAATTCATGAAATCATACTGACGAGTTTTAAAATGCTTTGTTAACTGTTGTTTCTTTGTTATTGGTTCTGGTTTTGTTTTTTGTGTTTGCTTTTTTTTTTTGTTGGTTTTTGGTTGGTGGGTTTTTTTTTAAGTAGAGTGCTGTTTCTACTTTTAGTATGTTCTTTATGTTTGAAATTCGCTACAGAATATCTGGTATCCTTACCTGTATCAACATCAACACTTTGGCAATCCTTGTAACTGCTTTGAAAGAAAGCTTAGGCTATATATTGTTAAAGGCCTATAAACAGTAGTAGTTGAAATGAATGGAAGGAAACAGTACAAATTTTATAGATGTTTATGAGAGGAGGATGGGAAGCTGGTTTATGTACTAAATATGTCTGAATTCTTTGTTGAATAGCGGCACTTCAGTACTGGATAGGCTTTAAGAGTTGGAGAAATTGGTGAAATTTCTGAATATACTGGAGATGGTGATGTTGAAAGCATATTGAAGAGATGTAAAGAAAATAAGTGAGTGACAAAAGTTCCTAAGATAAAAATATAAAAGTCCTGAAAGGGAAAAATTATTAAAAAAAGTAAAAAAGAAGACATGGGAAAACAAATGGCTTCAAATAAAATTAGAGTCTACCAAGTTTTGGTAGACCAAAATTCATGTATCTGTGCTATTTTTACAACCCATGGGTAGTGCCATGAGTGATGTAAATAAATAGAGAAGAAGAGATGTCAGAAATAGCTTATTAGGACAAAATCAAAGTTGGCTTTTAGAGAAACAGAACAGCAGACAGGAGCCAAAATAGAACTAAGAACCTAAAACTGAACGTTTGGAAATTTTGATTTGACGTTTGGTTATGAAAAATAATAATAATAATGAAAAAACATAATTGTGAAGTTGAGAGAAATGACCTGAAGCAGAAGGAAAATAATTCTTATCGAACCTTGGTGGCTAGCCAAAGTTTATCTTGTAAAAATGATTTAAATTACTGTATGTTAACTATTTTGTCTTCTGTAGAGGGCCCTCTAGAAGTTTTTGAATATAAATTCTTTATTGTTAAAGTCTGTGAAGATGTACACAAGCACTATTATTTTTGAATTGAAAGCTTGACTACTTATTTAGCTAATTTTGGGTGAGAGTGAATCCAAGCAAGTACTCAAACTGGAATTTGGAAAAAGCGTCTTACAGGCCCTTTGGAGGTGCTCTTATTCTGGAATAAGTCAGAAATGGCTGTTCATTCAAATTTGTTTTAGTAGGTAAGAAGTTAGTTAATTAGAAAATCTCTAGTACCTAGAGGTGTAATGACCCATTTCATACTCCCTTAAGTATAGAACCATATTTTTATATTTTATGTCAGACGCAATGAACATTGTCACATTGCTTGTTAAGTCTAGGCTCACTGTTTTATCTATGGTCCTAAATGTTATACCTTCAGAGAAGACCACACTGTTAAAGATATATGACATTATGATATTGATTTAAATTATCTGTACTTTGAATTCTAGGAGTTTAAGGGATTCACAGAAGAAAATGTCAATTAAGTTGTCTCAAACGATACAAAAACACATTCTGAAGTATTTCCCAGTGTATGTGTTTAAATCACAGCATGCACTGAAGTTTTTCCTGGATTAGGCTTCAATAAGCAAGTGCCAGAGTAGCTATCCCTTCTAATAGCAATCAAGAGATGTAGTGACTGACTATGTATGAGGACTAGTAAACTGCTGTTCAAATTACAAACTCTTCAAAGCAGACTCTACTCTTAAGATAAATACTTTACAGCTCTGTGTACATGTTGGAGCTTAAAGTTTTCCAGTCTCGTATTTTAAAAAATAACCTGAGTAAGTTTACATTGAATCTCAGGGTTTTTCTACCAGTAACACATTTCAGAAGAACTTGATTTTCTTTTTTTAAGTCGTCCTTTTCCTTTCATCTCTATTTTGTTATCTACCCACACAGCCTGTGTAGTGTCTTTGGCTAACAGCACCCTCTCAACCCCCAAACAAAACAAAGGAAAAATACCCAAACAAATCCAGTCATCTGTACAGCTTAGCATCCTGTCTCTGGGAGGCATGCATTTCAAAAGTTTTGTAAGTGTTCCAGGCACAAATATGTCAATCTTTATTCAGGGTCTATCTGGACATAAAAACCAAATCTAAATCTTGTATAGTTATACGGAGGAGGTTATAATCACATCTTCCGGTAGTTATTTTAGTGAAAACTAGCAATTAATATGGTCTCTGCACTACAGAAAGTCTTTGGCTTTAAACTGAGTCAGACCTCATTAAGTGTTGTATTGTATCTAGTGAATAAAAAAGCTGTGTAAACTTTTCTAAATAACTTGGGTTAATGAATAAGGAATATATCATGTCACTGCATTTTCTTATGTTAAATTTGCTGTTTGTACTTCAGGTTTTATCCTGGAAGCTCTTACTTAAGGTTAGAAATAACATCATTTTCTTGGATAGGAATGCCCACCTGTATGTACAGAAAATTGTTCTGTCCCATGCAGAAAGAGTTTGTCATGTCGTTTCCCCTCCTCCAGGAGTTATGACACCCAGGCAGATGCAAAAACTCTTTTCATATGGGTTTGCTCTTCATGCTGCCGGTGATAGAAAAGTTGTGTTCTCTTGCTGCTGCCTGCTACACATACAGTGCCAAAGAGTAATATGTGTAGTGTCCAGAGGAGGTGACTGAGGTAGACTGTTAGGGTTTTTAATTGTGATTAGTGCCGTGTACAGCAATAGGTGAGTTCTTGTAAGTTTTTCTCTTATTCAGACGACTAATATATAACTATGAACTCATCTCTAATAACATTATAGTATTTTTATACCAAGCCTCTTACAAAACTCATACAACTATCTTTCAAAAATAAAGAATGATAATAATAAAAACACCCCCATATACCACAGCTGTCAAATAGGTTTAGTTTGAAAGTTTTTTTTAATAATTGTGTTGCATCTCTGGAGATTTGATTTCTTCGTTGTTTTGCTAAATGTTTCTGTTTAACTGTTCGGTCTTTTCCAGAAGCACTCTCTCAATGCCCTATTCTGTTCTATGAAGTGGATTCTACCTCATTTTTTTTCTCCTTTTGTGAAAGGGATGAAACTGTTTCCCACTTCTTCCATCTGTTTCATTTTTTCACAATTATTGGTTTATAATGACTAAACGGGTGGGTGAAATAGGAAAGAGTTGCATCCCTTTCACAAAAGGAGAATAAAGTCTATTATCTTAACAGATTTTTTATTATTTCTACTATGGGTTTTTTTGTAATCAGTTTTTAGTGTTAGTAGTTACATAGAATATCGGTCTTGGTCCTAATCTTTTGTGAAACAACATCCACCAGGAGAGATTCCCATTTTTATTAATAGACTTTCAGTTTAGTGTAGATAGTAGTCTTCCATATAATTCAGAAAAAAATTATTTTCTTTGTATACATATTTTGCAGTTGTGTTTTGTTTTCTTTCCTATTTACATATTTAATCTTAGATAAAAGGCTAGTAACTTATGCTGCACAATTTCAGTGACTGATGGGCTTTGTAATAAGTTGTCAGAATTTGGCCAGCCCTTGCCGAATGACCAGAAGTAGATAACTTTGGAGCTTGGCATGTGAGCTGAGATTATTCCAACTGCTTTTTTGGTTGGCATTCAGTTTCATTTTGAAATTTTATGCACTAATGCTGTTGAACTACTAATTCTAATAGTCATTTTAGGGGAATGTAGAATGTAGAATGTTCTACTATGTTTTCCATTTGCAGGTCTGGAAATTCAAATGGCATCTTAAAACTTCTAGGCAATTTTTAGGATCCTGCTTTTTGAGTTTTGAAAAAACTGAGAAAATAAATTTTAAATCTTCTTGACCACAAAAATTACATTTTGTTTTAATGTTGTGCATTTTGTTTTAATAATGTGCAGATTATGCATCGCTGTTTTCTATGAAATTAATTCATTGTCAACATTTCTTATGAAAAGACCTTTTCATTTCATCCGGCATTTTCTATTTTTAACCATGGTCAGAACATAATAGGTTTTTAAAATGACATTAAACCTTTGCCTTAAAAGATGATGCAGATCAAGTATAAACATGGAGAGAGTGAACAAGGAGGCAGATAAGGTCTTTTTTAAAAGTTATTTTGATTAAATATTAAACATTATACATTATTTTGATTGCAAGTACATAGCCATCAGAAATAAAGGATAAGTAGTTAGGAGGCACTGGTGAAAAATGTGGTAATTAACATCAGAGAAATTTTGGATAAAATCAAATAAAAATAAAGAGAAAGCTTAATGGCAAGCAAGGTAGTATGTATGAAATGAACAAGGGTTTATATGAAGGTTCAAATAAAGAGAGAAGTTACAGAACCAGGAAGAAAGTAAGGTGAGGATAAAGAAGTATTCAGTATTTCTCCAGTGGAGGAATTCCACTGTTTTTTCCAAAAAGTTGGTATGTTAAAATTAAATATCAAAAAATGGTTTTGTTTTTCTGTATTCAATTTAACTACTGAATGGTATGCAGGTTTTTGAACAACTTGAATTCTAGCTGTTCCCTTTAAAATTGGACAGAAGTCAGTTCCTGATCCTTGTAAAGTGCTCAATGCCTTCACAGGACACACAGCAGGCTGAATGAGGAGCCTTCATTCTGATTTTCCAGCTTTTGTATGGCTACAATTAACTCCATATGATGCACATTGTTGTCTTAGTGACTGAAGTTTCCAAGGAATGACTTGAATTCTGGTAGCAGGAACACGATGTATTTTCTGTGTGCAGCACAGGCAGCCATGTTGCTTTGCTGAGCTTTTGGGAAGCCCTGGTGGCCTGGGGGCTGTTCTCCTCTTTACTCACCCTCTCAGCAGCAGTCAGCAGCTGGAGATGGGTGTCCCCATTCCCACTGTTATAAACGGCTCAGATCCACGATGGATATGAGTTACTAAAATTTATTGAGAACGCAAAACATTACACAAAGCAAAATGAGTGCAGCGCTGGGAGCTTAGCTGGGTGCCAGAGGCTCGCTCACAAAATGGCGGTTCCGCCTTTTAGACCTTCAGACTGATGCATATTAATTGGTGGTTTTACATAGCTTCGCCCCCGTGTCAGTCTTCTGGGGTTCCCGTGCTTTTTGTCTCTGAGGTGATCAGGGTTTGATTGGGTCTCTTATCCCTTTTTTGATGGTGTCTCTGAGTTCTGGCTGGCAACAGCTTGCTCTTCCCTTGCAAGACCCCACAGAACTGCCCTCATCACACAAATCACCCAACCCTCGCAAAGACAAACTCGAACAATCCAACCACCCCAGCAAAACCTTGCAGTGTACATTATCCCCTTGATTTTTCCCCCAAGACATACAACATCACATAACATTAAAACTCATAACTTAACCTACAATGTGATTTACAACTAATACAACACATGGGGAAAGCCAACAAAAAAATCCATTCATAACACCACCCTCTTTCCTCACGGGGTTCAAGTCCTTACTTCTTCATCCTTGAAGCAATGCCATGTCCAGTGCCACACAAGCAGCTCTCAGCTTCTGCTTAAGGCCGTCCTTATAATGCTATTTGGTAAGGGGATGAATGCTTATGGGTGGAACTGAGAACTTGTATAGAGCTAGAAAGGGCTCTGTGTATGTACCTGTGTTGTGGACACTGCCTTGGGTTGTCTGACAAGAATAAAAGCTTGTTATGTTTGGGAATTTCCCAGAGAAGCAACATGCTTTGTGCTGTACTTTGCAGTGTAGTGTAAAGATTCGTAAGCTAGAAATAAGTAAAGTGGTGCAGCAGCACAGCTGGAGTCTATTTTCAGTTTATTTCAGGAGCTCTAGAATTCTTCCACTGCCTGATTCAAGCTAATCAGAGTCTCTTTACATAATAGTGCCATTTGTAGGCACGCAGAACAACACATTTTTTTGAAACAAAACACTGCAATGCTCCTTTTGAAACATTTGGACACTTACAAAATTGAATATTTCAATATTTTATTTGGTGAAAAAAAATAAAGGAAAGTTAAATGTAATTGTCAAAGAATATGTCCTGGGCTGTATCAAAAATGTGGCCAGCAGGTCAAGAGAGGTGATTCTGCTCCTCTGCTTTGTTGTTGTGGGATCCCATCTGGAGTGCTGCATCCAGCTCTGGGGTCCCCGGTGCAAGAAGGACATTGACCTGCTGGAAAGAGTCCAGAGGAGGGCCACCAAGTTGTTTAGAGGGATGGAGCACCTCTCCTCTGAGGAAAGGTAGAGGGAATTGGGTTTGTTCAGTTTTGAAAAGAAGGTTTTGGGGTGACCTAATCACAGCATTCCAGTACCTGAAGGGAGTCTACAGAAAAGATGGAGAGACTTTTTGCAAGAGCATGTAGTGACAGGACAAGGGGGGATGGCTTCAAACTGAGAGTAGGTTTCGATTAGATATTAGAATGAAATTCTTTACTATGGGGGTGGTGAGGCACTGAAACAGTTTGCCCAGAGAAGTTGTGCAGGCCCCATCCCTCCTCCATCAGAGCTGGATGGAGCTCTGAGCAACCTGGTCTGGTTAAAGGTGTCCCTTCCCCACAGCAGGAGGGTAACTAGAGGATCTTAAAGGTCCCTTCTGAAACAAGCCATTCTCAGATTCTATGACTGTTAATATCAGGTTTATTGGAATGTTATCTACTGAAGCATTTGTTCTTCTCTTCAACAGAGGAAATTTCTACTAAAAAATTATCATTTTGATGGGGAAAAAAAAGTAAAAGTTTGCACAGTTTTATATTAAATGTAACATTTAACTTAAAGTAAAATAAATACAGGCAGTTTTCTGTACTGTCTTAGGATTTTGTTTTGGGTGATCAGATTTCTGAAGGCATCCTCAACAATATTTACTTTGTTTTCTAAAAAAAGTTACTCTTCTGACTAGCCATTTTATTTGTATTCATATCTGTATCTTGGGTGTTGGAGTTTTTTTTAGAAAAAGAGAAGAATTTATTAAAAGACACAGAAAAGGGGGATTAAGTCATAGATCATTTTAGATGACTTCTGTGAGTGTAACCTCCTCTTTGCTATTTGTGAATGACACGGAGATATTCTGACAAGGGTCTGGTATATTTCTTAATGGTGCAGAGGATTCTGAGTCACTACTCAGGAGACTGGGTCTTTATTTTATAACTTATCTTGAAGCCATGATCTCATACATATTGAAAGTTAGTAAGCCATTTATTTTCTGAGGGTTTTTTTAGTGCACTGTGAGATAAGCTTTATTTCACTGATGGCCATACTCTTTGGAAAGCATTAGAACAAAACCCAGTCTTTTCTCTGTAAGAAACTTGAGCATAAATATGGTGACGGTTTTCTTATATGTCTAATTCCGTACCACATCCAAGCTTAAAAATTCTTACCGTGTAAGAAAATTTCCTTTGTAAGAGAATGAAGAATATATGGGGCTGCAGAAGGAGTGGAAGAGACCAGCTTGGATCATCCTAGACACCAGGTAAAAAGGACATATCCTATACTTATTGTTAATTTTGTGTGGTAGGTTGAAAACTTGGTTAATGGATAAGTTGCTAACCCAATGAGAGGGCTGGTAACGCCTCTGCAATCGTATATTTAAAGGAAGGCAAGAGCGGGCAGTTCCTCTTTGTTCTGGCCTGAAGGGCCGAGGGATGGCTGGAGGTGGAGGGCCCTGGGCCCAGGCCAGGCTCCCCTCCCCCTTGATCCTCGGCGGTGCAGAGCCGGCCCTCCCCCCCAGGGGAGAGCTGTCCCGGCTCCGCATGCAGTGTGTAACTGAGACCTCGTGCTCAAGGTGATCTGAAGTGGCCAAGACCCCGCATGGAGCTGGCGGGGCCGGCAGGACCCCTCCTCCTGCCTCCCCTGCCGGGACTGCAGGGCCGAGATTTCATCTGAAGCCGCTGTGACCTCCCTGTGCGGAGCCAGCGGGGCACTCCTGTATCCAGCACAGCCTGCGCTGAACCGAAGAAACACCTCATGTCACAGCAAAGACACCCTTTTCTTTCAAGTCAGTGAGGAAGAAAGTAAAGTCACATGGGATGAAGCTGAACGTGGCGACTGTAAGGTCAGAAGCAGAGAGGAAGGGCGAGACCACTCGGGATGGAAGCTAACTGACGGCAGGAAAGGAGGGTGGTCGCACCTCTGCCGTGTAGCTTAGAAATGCTTCTTGCGAGCGTAGAAAAAATTTTAATCCATTTCAAAAAAGAACTTGGGGGATGGGAAATTCTTGTGCAGCCTGTGATTTTAAAGAGAGGCCTACACCAGTCCATATAGGAGTTGTGAGAAGCTGTTAGAGATTCGAAGCAGAGAACTTTAGCTTTGAGGCTGAGATAACTCATCCTTAAAAAACTAAAACCCCATGGATTTTTTTTCTGTAGCCCATGACCTGGCGGTGTGGGAAGACTCCAGGGTTTTAATCGGAAAGATACCTTTTTCACTTCAACAGATTGTTTTTCTGGGTGGACTGTTGGTTTGTGAAGATTCTGTGGCACAGTAGAAGAACCTCTTTTCCTTAAGCATAAAAAGACTCTTAAAAGAAGTAGAACTCTGACCAAATTCCATGTTTTGTTTTCTTTTCACTTGTGCAAGGTTTGTGGTAAAGAGGGAGACCCTGGAGAAGAAAGGTGTTTAAAGGTTTGCTTTGATTTCTTACAATTTCTTTTCACTTTTCATTCTGTTAGTAATAAATTTCTCTTTATATTGCAAATGTTTAAGTGTAGATCTGTTTTGCCCTGAAGTTCCTTTCAGTTTTCCTCAATAAATCCATATTCTCCATATGGGTATAATTGGATTTCGTGTGCTTGGCACTTAAATCAGCCTCAAACCATGACGTTGTGTTTGTTAGGGAAGCCTGCTAAAAAGCATTCAGTAAATTCTGGTTTTCTTGTTTTATGGATTTCTGGTTTTATGTTTGTCTATACAGTGGTATTTAAAACACATAATAGACTCCAATAAAGTGTGGTATCATTGCTTAAGAAAAGCATACTCCCTATAGAGATTAGAGTTTTATCTTTCCATGAGGTGAAATGTCTTAAAACTCTTCATAAGTTCTTGCCTGCTGTTTATTGCTGCAAGCCTGTCAAACTTCAGGACTTCAAATGTCTTTTTGACAAGATCAGATTCATTGGGTTAAAATGTTTCTGTTAAAAACTTTAACAGAAGTTAAAAACACTGTTTGGAACAGTGTTTTTACAACATAATTATTCAAATGTTGTCCTTTGCCTAGTTCTGAAACAGGATATAAAAGAGGAAAGGGAAAGCCTATCCTGAAAAGCAGAGGAAAAGTCCAACTTATTTCTTTTACCATTTTTGGACAAAGTTCTGAAGTCTAGTTTTGTTTTCCTTTGCACTCTCAGAGTCTTTCACTGTATCAACCAACTTTCCTTTTCCTCCTATTTCCTGAATCAAAGCAAGCTAAGTCCATTAAGCCTGAACTCCACAAGAACGTGAGTCAAAAAGTTCACAGGTGATTTACTCTTCCGTTTACTTGAAATGTAACTCTGTTGGAATTGGAATGTAGCTCCCTGAAAGCTGTTCTGTTCCCCAGGTTTTTAGGTGAATTTATTTCCAATCATACTCTTGCCTCTTTTTCTTTTCCTCAAAACAAACTATTTTATTGATGTATTACTACATCGAAGTACTTTCAATTATCAGACATATGGAACATTCAGAATGTTCAACTGCGAGTTAATGATGCATACAAAATTTCAGGAAAAGTTAAGGTATGTTTGTGGCTGTAATTTCCTATTTTTGAATGGTCTAATATTAACTTAGGAGTTATTAGTTATTAACTATAGGAGTTTTGTCCTCACATAAAGAGCATTAGATGGAATATATTTATTCTGAAATGGAAATCATTGTTTTAGATCATGGGAAAGTTAAGGTCTCTGGAAACTCAGATTATGACATCATACTTCTAGATTTTTCTGTTTATGATACATTAGTTACCACTTCTTTAAAAAAGGTGTAAAGGAGTAGAAGAGAGACATGAAATAAGGGAAGGAGATCAGAAGACTGAACTTTTCTTTATTGTCTTGCTATTTTTGAAGTTTCATCTGCCTCTTCCTCTCTTTTCTTTTCCCTATTTTTTATTGTTTTCTCTTGTTCCTTTTATTCAATTTCATTATTAACTCCTCATTCTTCTTTACTTCTCATATATTTTCTGCTTACTTTTACTCTGATTATCTGTATCTTACATGCTATGCAAAGTATCATTGTTAATCTGCCTAACTGAACAATATAAAATTAAACAAGCAAACATGTCCAGTGTGATCATACTGAGGTAGAACTGGATAGATTAGGAAGGGATATAAAATTGAATTCTGGGACCTGGGAATGTTGATAGCTCATTACTATTATGTTGTCTTTTATCCGTGGCAACATTAAGTTGATGAATACCAGTGTGATGTTGCTGGTGTTTTGCTACTAGGTTACACAACTTAATGTTGTTGTAATACCTATACTTTCGGGCTATACGTTCATAAAACATTTGAATAAGCTTATGTTAAGTTGATATTAAGCTTACAATAAATAGACATTTATATATTTTTTTTTTAAATAGACATTGAGTTTAGTTTAGGGGCATATCTTTGTAGTTTGAAGCATGGGTGACAGAACAGATATTTTAGTAAACTGATTTGTTTATCTCATTTCTGTTTTTTTCCCCTAAAATATTATGGATTGGCAAGCATATTATGGATTGGCAAGGTAGATGCTACTTGCTGCAAAGTTTATTCATTGTTGTCAGGATTTGTGGCAGGAAGGATTTGAGGAAGGACCTACCCAAAGATGGAGAACACGTTGGTTATTTGGAAAAAGAGTTTGTTGAGGAAATCTGTGGGAGATTTGCCAGAAATTGCTAAAAGATGTTCTGACTGTAATGACAGATAAATGGCAAAATTACTTTATAAAATTTAGTGATTTGATCAGTATGGTACTTGGAGCAACTGTCCATAGTGGGTGCTGGCCTCTAAGGGTTCTTTTCATGGAATAACTTGGTACAGTCTGTGCTTTTTAATGTATCATGTCATTTTATGATAGACATTTCATAGGGCTGCAAGTTTCTATAGAGGAGAAAGATACTTAGTTGGATGATACCAGAAGGCATGTGAAAAAGTCAGGGTATGCTCACATCGCAGTCAATTTGTGAGCATATCTCTCAGAACTTTGAAAGAACTGGCTTAATTTAGCTACTTTTGATACCCCAGAACAAAATTTTTGATACAGGGACCAGCTCCTCTCGTGTTCCAAACTGTTAGCTAAATATCCAAATAAATCCCATAGATCACTATTTGATGGCTTTAAAAAACCATTGTGAGCGTTAGAAATGCATTCAAGATGACTTAATGTCTTGGAAATATTAGGAATGGACCGCAAGCAACTTAATTTTGGAAGATTTGTTCTTGTTTAAGCAGTCCTTTATCTTATTTGTCATAGTTCTTGGCATTCTTGTGGGCAAGAAGTGCTGTTACCATGTATGTGTTCAGATTGTGTTTTACCCATCCTTCAGTTAAATTATATGCATTTTTAGTATCAGATGCATTTTTCACAGTCTATTTGATGGGATCTTTGGTTTGTTGGGTGGTAGATTTATTTCATGATGTCATCCTGTATATCTGTCATGTACATTTTGTGACTAAACTTTCATAGTAAGTAGGAGTCACTTGGCTTCCATCCTTTTCACATGCCTTCATAATTACATCTTAGATCATTCACACAATCAGAGAATAGTTAAGGTTGGAAAGAACCTCTGAAGGCTGTCTAGTCCAACCCCCCTGCCAAGGCAGTTACCTAGATAGTCACTCAAGGATATTTATCCAACAGTTCGTCATTACTGTTTTAAGGCAAAAATCAGTCTAGATGTGTAGTACTTCTCATTTCTTTCACTTTCCCCATCTTCAGACTCCCCATGACTCAGATTTTCTGAAAACAATCCATTTTGTATTTCCCTGAAGTCAAGCAAAGTGATTCTTTCAAAGGCCAGGGGGTAAGCTATAGAATGGGACAGACTAGTTTTAAAATTCTAAAACACAGAAAGCTGTGTATTACTATGTGTCACACAAAAACTGGTAATTGATGGTAGCACAGAAAAGAGCAACCATTTATACTGGGGAATAAGCTCAGAGAAAAATGAGGTAAGTGAGAAAATACAAATGAAGAACAGATTGATGGGATAAAACTATAGAAAATTGATTATAGGATAATTTTAGGATTAAAGCTGTTTACTTGAGCAGAAATGGCTGAGAATTTTTGTGTTCTTGTTTGCTTGTTTTATTAGCTGAATAGGGAATTGTAGGAAGTGATAACAGTAAGAAATAAAGCTTAAGAGAGCAAATGGGCTTTGGCTTCTAAGCCTGTAGAGGACAAGTAACCCAAGTGTATTAAACTGCTTAAATAGTCAAGCAGATATTGTTTAGGATGATTAGAGATCTCTACAAGCTTGCTTGTGGGAGCTATTTATCTGAATAATGTTATTACCTTGAAAAATAAGTTTCCTTGAAAATGCAGTCTTCCTTGGAGTGTCTCTCCCTGATACTGTGACAAAAAAATGACATTTGATAAAGTCACAGATAATCCTGGCAGTAGGGTTTAATGCTGCCTTTGTCGATGTACTGTATTATAAGGTTTATTCTTGCTTGCCGTCTCCTTAGAATCCTGAAATGAGTAAAGAATTACTGTGTTCCAGCTTTGATATTAAATTTGAAAGGCAGAAGATGAAATCTCTTTGTACTAAGGCAGATAAAAAATTTAGGTCTAATGTTTTTGTAGAGAAAGGGAAAGGATTTGAGATGCATCAAGCAAGGATCAGTAGAAAACAGATCTCCAGGAGTGTGAACTGATCTTAAGAGCTTTCCTCTCCTTGATGTTCATGCACGATACCTCCCTCTCTTCTGTACACTTAGTTTCTCAAGAATTATCTGTTATGGTCCGTATTGTCCATAAGGGCACATGAGAAATTACTGAGATAAAGCAGTTAATTAATTGAAGAAAGTACTTAATGATGAAAAAAAAATTATATAGCAATGCATTAAAAACCCTGTTTAACTATACTAAACTTGAAAACAGGTACCTTAGATGGAAACAAAATTTTTTTAAATTTGAAAGTCCACATCTAGAAGATTTATGGAAGTAGTACTTGTAACATTTGTTCTCAGAGCAATGAACATAAAGCAGACTTCCTAGGATAGATTCGTAATGACAATTGTTAAGATAAATGTTAATAAGATATATTAAACTTATTTAATGTGTGAAAGTATAATATAAATATTGAGTTGTTTTGCTGTAGTAATGAAAGTAGGAAAACTCAAAAACTTCCTAGCATACAGTTAAGACAGATTTGTAGTCTCTTACTAGTTGTTTATTTCATTAAACTTCAAGTTACAGCAATTAGGAAAACAGTATTATCCCAGAAGTTAGGCCTTGAACTGGAAATGACTTTTTATTTTTTACCGATCAGTCTGTACCCTTTTTTCTTTGGCTTTTATTTTTTAATTCTGTCTATTTAGCAGTAAACTTTTTCAGTAGCCTTATAAGGTAGCCGAGTGTGTAAATACTGCCGTGGAAACAATCTCTGCATCATATCATGCCTTTGTAATTAAGCAATGGTTGGGAGGCAGATGTCTGCTAGCAGCTCATTCCTATGGACAACAAAGCTGTTACTTTTTCAGTGACTAGCTTTAAACTTTATATAATAATAATGTTTCTGCAGGCTCAACATATGTAATATTAGACGTACTCAAAGATTGAGTCCAAAATATATATGGCAAGATTCTCAGCTGAAATGGTGGTAAGTGAGGACTACTGTTGCAGTTTCAACACACTCTCAATATGCACAAACTTAAAATATTCTACAAAGGAAATAGAAATTGGAGAAACTTTATGTAAACAATAATGATTTTTTTTAAAATTTATTTTTAGTCAGGAGTATTGAGTTATGAACCTTCAGGCAATTTCTTATTATGTGAACTGGAGCATAATTTTAAAAAATACAAAATATTTGCCCCAAGAGGCCAAATCTACCTATGCTATCTAAAGACGGATAGAATGTAAAGGAGACATATTCTGTTTCCCTTCTTCAGTTTGTATATGGCCACCTTAAGCTAATTTTTTATAAAGACTTGATAGATTAGATAAGGTAATATGTTTTTGCTGATTGCAAAAACTCATCTGAATTCACCAAACTGTGCATATTATGTCAATGTATATTTATATACAAAGTAAAATTCAAGGGCTTGGCAACATTGTATATGTGTATACAGGGTCTATATATCTGCCTCATGTGAAGTCTCCACATCCAAATGCAGTCAGGAAATAGAGAATTTTAGACATGCCAAAATACCAGTGGCAGTACTACTCTGCTTGATAGACTTTCTGATAGTTTTGATTGCCACTAAATGTTGAAAAGCTTTTGATAGCATTGTCAAGGCTTGTTTCTCTGAGGCTTGGGGAGAACAGGCTCTACTGATCTCTTTTTTGGCAGCTCTTCATGACTATACCAGGCATGAGATCACTGAGAACAAAAGTTTAGGAATTGTATTTGGGACAGAAAAAGGGCTATGCAGTTTATGCTGGTACGTATTCACACCAAGTGCAGGAGCCTTCATCATTTGTAGTTCAAGGTCCAGATCCATGTGTACTTGTGTTGTTAATTCTCGTTTTATGGCCTAGGTATTGTGTATTTGACTTTACAGGCTTTGCTCCCAAGAGAAACTGTGCTAGTGAATCATGATTACATGATTCTCTAGATGCACAGATTTTGTGATGTCAAGAATTGTCACTGTATAAACATTTAAAACTTTGTAAGATGAAGGGTAAAATGAACTTGAGGCTTTGGAAACAAGAAACATGATAAAGCAAAGTGGGAAAAAATTTTGAGCCCAAGAAGAGGACAAAATCATTTCAAGAACTGTCTGTGCTGTATAGAAGAATGGAAGAACCAGATGTAGCTTTGAAATTTTGTCTTGCAATATATCCTATTCAATAATTTTTGAAGCCATAATTGAAGTTTAGGTTAAATAGGTTATGAGTTCAAAGTATACAAATATAAAAATTCAGAGAATCACAGAATCAATAAGATTGGAAAAGACCTCCAAGATCATCAAGTCCAAACTTTCACTGAGTGGCATCATGCCCTTTAAAACGTATTACATAGTACCATGTCACTTTTTTGAACACTTCCAGGGATGGTCACTCCTCCACTTCCCTGAAGAGCCTGTTGCGATGCTTAACCACATTTTAAGTGAAGAAATTCTACCTTGTAGATGATCTCAGCCTCCCTTGGTGGAACTTGAGGCTGTTTCTCCTTATTCTGTTGCTGATTGCTGAGGAGAAGAGGCTGACCCTCACCTGGCTACAGTCTCCTTTGAGGGAGTTGTAAGGAGTGATTGAGGTGTCCCCTGAGCCTTCTTTCCTCCAGGTTAAACAACCCTAGTACCTTCGGCTGCTCCTTGTAGGACTTGTGTGACAGACCCTTCCGCACCTCCATTGTCCTTCTCCGGATGCACTCCAGCACCTCAATATCCTTTTTGTTGTGAACACAGGATTTGAGGTGTGGCATTTTGGGGAAAACAGGAACAAGTGAACTAGTGTATTTTTTCAAATGTATATTTCAAAACCAGAAATATTCTCAAACTTACAAAGCCATTTCCCTTTTTCCACTTAAAATCAGAAATAATACCTGCTAAATTTCTAACCAAACTAATTTGAATCTTCAGTACTAGTTAGTGCTTAGATTTAGTGTTCGGAGTGAAATATGTTATCAACATTATTCCTTCCTTAATTTAATTGAGAATTGTTTTGTCATCATTCTAACTGAAAAACTTTTTAACTGGGAGCCTCTATTGGATGATGTGACCATTAAAAAATAAGCAGAAAATGAGAAAAGGAGATAAAGAAGCACGTACTACTTGCTGAAGGTTTTGTATGAGTTTTCAAACTCAATTGTGATGATGGGATCTGAGGACTGGAGAAGGTCCTAAGGCTTCTCCTCCTTCCTGGTCTCAGGGCAAGGTGTTTTTAACAGGCTGACAGCCTCGGGGACTTGCCCTGTCCCCAGGGAGATGCCTGGTGGCCAGCACTGGGGCTGCTCACTCCCAGCTGTGGTGATGGGACAGGCCCTGGTGGTCAGGGCTTTCCCTGCTGACCCAGATCATCCATGGGGTCCTGGTCCCATGGAGCTCGAATACTCACAGCACCCTGATATCCTGAGTCTTCCTCTCAGAGATGCGCTTTGAGGAGCTTTCAGACTGTTGAAGACACAATTTTCAGAATGTCAAGGAACAAAGGAGTCCAAAGGACATTAAGAAAGTCAGCAGGAGTCGTTTTACAATGTAAAAATCTGAGGCATTCTTTTTCTTATTTGACAGTTTTTAAGTACACACAGGACTTAGCTGCAGTTCTGCTCAAGTTCTGGAGTCTGTTTTTGTCTTTTACTTATTTCTTCCTTTGAAAGCTCATCCCACTAGCAGACTAAAATTAAGCCTCTCCAACACCCTGTTGTTAGCCATATATTTTTCACTTGAACAACTGCTTAGGGAAGAGTGATTTGGTGGACATTTTTTATTAATGTGGACTAAAGATGTGTTGGCACATGCGGTCAATATTGCTTATTTTCACAAAGAAGTCCTTGTCTAACCATAATTTAGTTCATAGCAATGGGTGAATAAATCTGTCTTGCTCCTTGTGTTGCGGAGCCCTGACAGGGGGGATGGGTGGAAGAGGCAGTTCCTGCTTTGGGTGTCAGGAGAAGGTTTTCCTCTGTGGCAGGAGCTGCTGCTCCTACCTCTCTCTTGTTCTTCCTCCTCCATTCTCTGTTGCAGAAATCACTTACCACTGTATTTATTTAGGCAGCATCATCCAATTCTGACTTTCTAAGAAATGCTTTTCCTAATTGTCATAGAATTCAATGAGAATGTAATTTGCTGCAGGATGGAATCCAGTTCTTCTGATTACAGAGTGTTATCCAAACCATTGGTAGCAGCAGGTTTGGGGAGGTCTCCTTTAGACCTCTGGACAGTGATTGCCTTCTCTTCTTGGCCATTTTTTGGGAGGCCACAATAGGTTTTAAATTCTCATGAAAAGAAAGCCAAAATCAAGTGTTTATCTTATTAAAGGTTTTAAATATGTGTTTCCTTTGTTTTTGTTTTTTTGATAATTTTTGAAATTATCAAAAGACCATTTAGAAGTCATGAACCAAAACCGAAGTGTGACCTGTATTGAAAGAGCTCTGGTGGCGAACCTGCAGCCATATGTATGGGCAGGACATGTAAGCCACTGCCTTCTGAGAGTTCAATAACAGCCATCAGGCATCTCATACCAGCACAGACATGCTGCAAGCCTGAGTCATGCTTGACGAGCCACATCTTTACTGAAACAACCTTTTTTTGTTGAAAGGTGAACAGTTTTTACTCAATGCTGCTGCATACAGGTTTGTTGGCAGGCTTGGCTGATTTAATATACCGGAATTTCTAGACCAGTAAAGGTTTAGGTTAAGCACAGCTATAGCTCAAGTAAAGGCATTATCCAGTTCTCTGAATAAAATGAACTAGGCAAAAAGAAAAAAAAAAAAAAAGTAAAAAAGTTATGTGTATAAATTTAGATATACACATTACTGTATTGTTGCATCCACAAAAGAAAGGAAAGTCCATAGAATAAGAATCTGTATAAAAATTGTAATGTCAACTGATTGCTGGATTTCTCTCAGTGCTTCTCTTTGATTTATCTGTCAAGCAGAGCTTTTGAATTTGAGCTAGGTTTTGTTGGCATGCAGAAAATTGCATATACATGATTGGACCTTTTGCTTTTTAAAGTCATAATAAGATGTATAGAAAATCTCTGTGAAGCTTTTATATTTTGTATTCCTGTGATGTGTTTCATATTGTATTAAGTTTACAAAAGGGATATAAAGGTAGAAAGTGGTTATTACCCTACGTTTTATTGTAGGTGTTAAAATTAGTTACGGCCCAGTAAATATGCAGCTGGTTGTGGCTTTCTGCTGAGAATGATAACTCATAATAGAATTATTTTTTTCTAAGGCTTATTTTCATCTAAATTGAAAAACATTTCTGTGTACATAGCATGTGAGTTTTA
The DNA here is from genome assembly GCA_013396875.1 of Vireo altiloquus. NCBI lineage: Eukaryota > Metazoa > Chordata > Aves > Passeriformes > Vireonidae > Vireo > Vireo altiloquus. Next base: position 1,187,028 of record VZRF01004724.1, read on the forward strand.
TATAAGTTGTCTTATGAGTCTTTTTTTTCAAGAAAAAAATTATTTTGAAGGACTTTCCTGTGAGGATAAGGAGAAAATGTAGGCAAACTGTGTGATCTGGGAAAGTTTTCCTTCTGTTTTGTGTTTTCTGATTATAGGGGGAATGGTACACCATTCCAGTACCATAAATTCCAGTCTGAACTGAGTGCTCAATTTTCTTCATCTGAAGTTGAGTCACTTGAAAAAATGAATAATAATTTTTAATGTGGGCTAAACCTCTAACGGTTTTGAACTTAGTATGTAAATTTGTCTTCGGTTATAAAAAGTATCTTTTTCAGGGCTGAAAGATAGTTAAGGAAAAATCAGACACTTTGATACTTTTGCTTTTATATATGCAGGTTTCATATTTCTAGTGACATTATTTTAATTGTTTTGCCTTTATTCTGAAACAATACAATATTATCCCAAGTCACCTCTATATCTCTATTGTTTCGAAGCCTTAATTTAAAACAGAATTTCTGCAGCACTGTGTAGAATCTAGCTACTTTTCCTCCAGGTAGTTGTAATAGCTTTTTGATTAGCAGTCTTCCACACCATTCATTGCCTATTCATTCTGCCCCAAACTCACTGGGGTGTGAGGTAGGAAACAGCATCTCACCTCATCAAAGGCAAACTCTGAATCCTGGGTCACAGTTTCTCTTTTTTCTCCTTCCAGCCTCTTGACTAAATGCAAATTGCAACAGAAGATGCGTTGAACAGTAATAGCTAAAATCAATTCAGGCAGGGGACAGAATTGAAGGTCTTCTGTGTTTTGACTGAATGCCCAAAGCACTACCCTAGTGGGTAATAAAAAAAACAAAATAGTGAAAACAGAGAAAAGAGAGATTTTTTTCATGAAACAACGTTGTATTTCAAGCTACATTGAATTTGTATTGTGCCAGCTATAACTTTGCAGATAACATGGGATTTAAGCACTGCCATGACAGGCTATATACTATATATACACATATTTGGAAGCTATCTCTCTTGAGGAGAGCTTGAAATGCAGAGACTTAGATAAGGAAGGAACTTGTCCTTGATTTTAAAAACTAAGTAATCCAATGGAGGTTAAAACCATATTTGTGTTTTAACATGAGTAGTACGTATGAATTTACTGAAATTGCTCTGAAATGTTGAGATGCTAAGGCATGCAGAAAACTGTAAGATGTTTTAGGAAACAGTGAGAGCAGAATCTGTTCTGATGTTTGTGTTTACACCAGCATTTTACAGTGATTATGTAGATGATTTGAATCAGACAAAACTGTACAGAAATCCATACCATTGTTTTTACTCCCTATTTAGAAAGCTTAGGAAAAAAATCTTAGGAAAAATTTCTAGTTACTTCTGTATATATTTTCTGTATTTTTTTTTTTTGCCTATTTTTTGATGGAAAACATGGACTTGACTATTCTTGGAGTTGATAACATTTTGTTGGAGTTTCTACTCCCTAGAGCTTTCTAAGATAGTTTTTTTGGTGTTTTTTTTTTTTCTTTTCTTTTGTTGTTGTTGTTTTGTTTGGGTTTTTTTTTTGTTTGTTTTGTTTTGTTTTTCTTTTTTTAATGTGATTCCTGAATAAGAGTGGAAAATAATCCTATTCTTCATATGCCTTTATGTCAACATATTAAAGACAGAACATGTTCCCAATATTAGTTTGCTTACTTGAGGCTGAGGAAGAAGAATTAATTTCTTCTGAGGGTTGTCAGCATTGTTAAAGAGTATGCAGGCAGAAGATTGTGTGTTGGCATTCTGCTTAAAATACCGATATGTCATTTTGAGAATTTTGAAAGTTCTGTATTTTAGCTTGGATACTGTCACATGAACTGAAGAAATGATTGAATGACTATGAACAAAAGATTGTAAAAAATGATTCTGCTTTGGCTGTAGTACTCGAAAGAATTACAGCTCCTGACCTGAATGTGGAAATGTTTTGAAAAGTTTTGCTGGACAACTAAAGCAGAATTTACATCTAGAGCCCTTTTTTTTGGCAGTTATTTCAAACATGAAAGTAGCTGTGCTTTTTGGATGTGACTGTTTTAAGCTCATGCATGAAAATGGTGAATAGTGTTGTTGCTGCAATATTTTCTGTCTTGATATTTGACTAAAGAAAGTATGAAAAAAACCTGTAAAGCAACAATTTAATTTATTTCAATAAGTAATGTAACATAGGTTTTGTTTTTAGTTACAATTGCATTGGCATAATACTTGATTTAAAGATGAATAGACTATCTGGCAAAATATGAAAGCATGATCATTGCTGAAAGAAAACCTCAAGATGTTGTTTTAAAACCTCTAGAAAGCAGACCATTTCTGTTTTATTTATATATTTTTTAACATGGATAATAAAAGATGTGTGAGGAGACCTTGCTCTCTTTCCTCCAAAGTTCAGAAAAATCCTTTTTTTTGATGAGGTTCCATCACCTCTGTCATAAATCAGCTCATCTTACAGTACTGCTTTTGTATTTGTTGGTATCATTATCATAAGATGCAATGATTTTTATATACAACCATGTATATGAATACTGAAAAACATGTTGAAATTATAGAAACCAAATAAAAAACGAATTTTTGTCAGTCATCAATTCGTGTGCTTGTCCTGGTCAGTGAGTGTCTAATCCACCATCTTCTAATCGCAGCTGATAGTAAAATTTGTTGCTTAACATTGTTTTTTCTTTATTCTTTTTATTGTTTTTTTTTTACATAAAGTTGTGATTTTTTTTTTTTTGTATTTGGAATGACGCAGGAATAAGAATATAGATGATTTTGTCAAGTAAATATTTGCTTTGACTACTCATGAGACCTGCTAAACTCCGTTGCTTACCATTGACAGTAACACTGAAATACGTCCAATTAGTGAAAATTAGCAATTTTATTGAGGCCATACGTCATCTCAGGTGTTTTTATTGAAGAAAATTTGATGAGTGAAAAACACTGGGAAAAGCCGTTCTTATTACTGTATAAACTGTGTATGAGAGTGGGAGGGAAACAACTCCTCCAGCATCTCTTAAAACTGAGTTTTAGTTTTGTATCCTGTTTATAGCTGCTATGAGCTGTTACAGAACTGTTACATAACTATTGTTCAAATCTTTGGCTGCGACAGTTTCTCCTTTCAGGTCACATAATTTGCTAAATGTACTTTTTAGAGTCAGGTTTAAGATGCTGGATTCCTTTAAAGTCTAAGAACTATTATAATGCCCTATTTTGTTGAGTTAATTAGTAAAAGCCATATTAGGTGCTAAGGTTTGTAGTATTAAGTGCCTAAATATTTGCTCTAGATAGTCCTGTTCTTGGTTCACTCTGCTTCTCTACTTTCCTTCCAGTTTTGTTTTAGAAATAAAAGTGCAGATGAATTCACCTATTCTCTTATTCATTGAATTGGTTCTCATTACTAATTCATGGTGTTGTGGCCATTATGCAGAGTTGACCATTTTACGCTCAACTACCACATTTTAAAGAAAAAAATGAGTTACAGGTTTTTTTTGTTGTATTGCTGAGATATTTAATGTGGAAAAGATGGTTATGTGCATGATGAATTCTAAGTGAATCTGAGTTCAAGGGTTTCATGTGGTGGCTACTTACTGGAATAATTGCTTTGTTATTCTGCACATAGTGAAATTGGAAAAAATTATATCTACATGATTCTGACCTACAAGGATTTGGACAATTCTGTTAGATAAAACTTGCTGAAGCTGACAGCTATTAGAATACCTGAGAGGTCTGCAAAAACTGAAGTTTTGAGAGCAACATTTGTTTTCTGTGACATGGCCACTGAAGTGGTTTTTTTCCGCAAGGTTCCCATTTATCTTGATACTGTCCTGCTCTTCTACTCACTGGCAGCTCTGCCAAAGGAGATTCTGTAGTGCTGGTGGAAATAACTATGTTTTGTGGTTGACTCAAGGACAAGAAAAGTGGCTTGAAATAGTCTTGCAAAAAACTCCTTCAGAAATATGCTATTTAATAGTTAAGGATTAGATCAAAGAGTGTTCATTTCTGAGCATTTTGTGTTTACATGCTGGTTTTTACAGTACTTGTTAGAGGGTAAAATACGTTCTCATTTTCTTTGTGCCCACAGCTCTCATACAGCTACAAAATATTACTAATGTGTATTGCGAAAAGCTATTAGCAATTTTGATTGTTGTTTCTGTAATTACAGTTCATATTATGTAAATCAGTCTTCTGTATTGTCATTTTCTCTCTTTTTATTTTTTTATCCAGATTCCACCAAGAAAATTAAGGATGTCCTAGAAGAATTCCATGGCAGTGGTGTGTTAGCAAAATACAATCCTGAAGGGGTAATTTTTCTTGTTTCTTAATGATCAGAGATGATGGGGACAATTTGCAGATTCTGTAGCTATTCTAAGTGTTTGAAATAGAAGATTATTTATGAGTCAGGTGTTTGGGATATTTGAAATTGTTTGGGAAGCAAAAAACCAGAATGCCATATGATCTCGAATATCCCTCTACTGTGTCTGGGTCAGCTATCCCAGCTGTGCCCCTTCCCAAATTGTTATGTACCTTCAGCTGCTTTGCTGGTGGGCCGAGGTGAGAAGAGGCCTTGACTCTGTGTAAATACCTAAAACATGCATCTGTTATCAACACTGTTTCCAGCAGAAATCCAAAACCATAGCTTCATACAAGCTACTGTGAAGGAAATTAACTCTACTCTAGCCAAAATCAATGCACAGATTTCCCCCCCCAAAAAAAAAAAAAATTAAAAACAAACCTCCAAAACACCTCCACAACCCTTAGAATAAGATTAATATGGTTTTCAAGTCTCTAAAGATTGGAAATGTTACACATAATTTCAAAAGTTATAATACTAAAATCCATTAAGATTTCTTTTTAAATTCTGTTTCTCTTGTGTTGTTTCTGGTAGTGGGATTTTCTGATGGTATGAAACAAAGAATTCAGCTGCAAAAAACTCTGTGTATGCACACTGTCACTACAGATTCACCACTAGACAAAGTATTCTGGTTTGGCTGGTAGAAAAGCCAGATTGTTTTCTTTTCTTATCCTCAATTGAAATTTGCATTCGCTTAGCACATCCTAATAGTGTGATTCAGAATGTAGCTAAATAAAACCTGGTTTCAATAATGTTTCTAATAGTAATATTTCTGACTGTGCTCACATTATGTGAAATTCAGGATAGAAAAATGTGCTAACCATTATGAAAATTACTCGATCTTACATTTCAGGATGTAAAGTGCAAAAATTATTGACAACTTATTGGAAATAATACAATTATTGTCAACTAATGAGTTATACCTTATTAAATACTGAAAAATCGTTTGATGCTTTGAACTCAGAAAAGCATAATATTGGCGTTTTAGTCAGTTTCTGAGGAAAAAGAATTGTATTTCAGTAAAAATAGTGTAGGTGATCCTTAAATTATCATAAATGATCATCTTAGATTTCCAGGTTTCTAGTTAAATACATTTGTAGGATATAAATGGATGGGAATACTGTGATCATCTTCTTTATTCCTCAGTGTAGCATAGGGAGACCTAGGCTGTAGGGTCTCCCTTACCTGCTTTTTGTTAGAATATAGACGTATTTTTGGTTTTGTTCTTTTTTTTTAGGAAAAATATGAACTGATTAAATGGTCTTAATATATTGTACGTTTTTTCTTCTAATTCTTCACATATTTTCAGTTATACAACATGTTCAGTTTTGTGACGTGTACCCTGTTAAAGTAAAAAATAACTGTACATTTTATACATATTTAAATAATACGTAGCCATATTGGTAACATATTTTCAAATTATCAATTGTCTGTAAATAATAAATGATTACCTAAAGTGGTGTGATTAGTCTCTTTTAACAAAGTCATTCTTCCAATTTGGGGCTACATGGAAGGCTACAAGTCATGGCAAGATGGGTACCCCAGAAAACTTCTGAGGGAAACCACATGAATTGGCAAAACCTGTGCAAGCTGGAATTAATTAGCACAATTGGTCTTGAGATAAGTCTGTGACTCTGCACGATATCTTCCTGTTCTTCATTTCACAGCTATTCATTTGCAGAATTTTACCACTGTATTGAAACATCCAGGAATTAGAGCTGCAGAGTACCCAGGGCAGGGAGCAGGGCAGGAAGAGGGTAGGGGAGGAAGGAATTTGAGACAGACGCCCTGTGATGACTTCAATGTCTTCAGCAGGAATCAAGCTAGTCACTACTCCTGGGTCAATGTTGGACCTAGGCTAACCCTGACAGCTTTTGTACTTTGCTGCTTAGCACTTAGACTTCAGGAACTGCATCATAAAGAAAACCCATCTAGCAAGAAATCTACTTTGGATCTAGTAAGATTTGTTAGCTCAACGTTCATGCCATAAGCTGCTGAACTGGAAGCAAAGTGGCTGAAGTGTCCTCTGCCACTGAGTGAATATTCTGTTCTGACAAGCCTTTGCACAGGTGTGTCTATATTTTTGGCATGCATTCAGCCTACTGTGTGGATAAACTCTTTACAGAATGATTTGCAAGTTGATTTTATATGGTTGGATGAAGATTCTGTGGATTGGGTGTAAGTAGTTATTATCTGTAAATGAGATGACAAAAATTAACTGATCCAGCTGGCATCAATTTTAGTGCAGCTATTTATTTCCATATAGTCTGGACAGCACTTCTGTATTGTTGTTGTGTATTGTAGAGGATACCATCATATTTCCATTTTACCTCTAACTTTCTTAGATCATTATCTTATAAATACTCCAAATTTTTTTTTAAGTCTTTTTCTACCAAAAGATGATGCCAGTTTTTTACCAGTAAACATGGAACATAGAGCTGTGGCAAATTTAGCAGAGTGCTGTATTTATTTAAATATTTACTTATATATTTAAAGGGTTCAGGAATTTATTCTGCTATTGGTTCTACAATGAAGTTTTTTATCACAAGCTGGTCTAATGGAATGCAAATAGCAAAAGAAAAGCCATTGGTACCCAAAACTTGCTACCTGAAATAATCTGGTTTGTTTTTATATTATTTTATATCTTGTTCAGTGAGTGGATTTGGGGATCAGCAAAAATGGTGTATCTAATTATCAGAAAGTTATCTACGATAGGGAGGTTATTTATGGCATTTTTACTCTCTGCTTTTAATGTAAGGGCGATGCCTAAAATTTTTATAAATGCTACTGAACACTTGCCCTTTCACCTTCTTCTCTAAGTCAGTATCAAAGAGGTAATTAAGAATGAATTTTATACATGATATAAGGCACATAGGTAGGCTAAGAACAACCTCTTGGAAAGCTATGATTGATAAATATTCATTTCATCATTTGAGATCTATTTATATTAATTAAGTTCATCCATTTCACTTTGAAGGGAGCATTGAATAGGGTGGCAAGAATTAGGAAAGCAGATAGAGCTACAGACAGTGTTTAAATGGGCAGTAAATACACAGCATTGTGTGTTTGTAGTCCTAGTGTTGTCATCCTTTTTTTAGTCCCTCCTAATTTTTTGTTTACCAAGGAGTCCCCTGGCTTTCTTGGCCACCTGGGCACATGCTGGCCTGTGTTCAACTGGTTGTCAACCAGCACCCCCAACTCCTTTTCTGCTGGGCAGCTTTCCCCCAGCCTGGAGGGGAGCTGCCTGGGCTCCTTGTGACCCAAGTGCAGGACCCAGCATTTGGCCTTGTTGAACTGCATACCACTGATCTCAGTCTGTTGATCCAGATGCCTGTGCAGAGCCTTCCTACCCTCAAGTAGGAAATCAAAGTTCTTGCCCAACAGGGCGTCATCTTCAGAGTGACTAAGGTGCAATTCATACCTTTGCCCAGATCATTGATAAAGATACTATACAGGGAAACACCACTTGTGACTGGCTACCAACTGGATATAACTCCACTGACCATCACTCCCTAGGCCTGGCTACCTGGCCAGTTTATTACCCAGCAAAGGGTGCAGCTGTCCAAACCATGAGCAGACAGTTTCTCTAGGAGAATACAGTGGCAAAGGCTGTACTAAAGACCTTAGAGGTCTTTTCCAACCTTAATGATAATGATTCTACAGAAGTCCAGGAAGACAATATCCACAGCCTTTTCCTCATCTACTAAGTGGGTCACCTTGTCATAGAAGGAGTTTAGGTGTCAATGACCGAGGAGTCAAGCAGGATCTACCTTTACGGAACTCCTGCTGGCCTGGCCTGATCTCCTGGTGCTCCTGTGTGTGCCATGTGATGGCACTGAGGATCATTTGCTCCATGACCTTCCCACTTGGAGTTGTGGAGAACTGGTTAGCTGACAGAAATCACGTACACCTGTTCTGATGGCTAAGCAGGGCCTGAGAAATATCAGACTCAGCTAAGGTTGAGAAGTGGAGGAGGCTAAGGCACGATGCCCCGGACTACTGCTAGTAGATAATACTAATAGGGAGCTTGCAGATAGCTAGACGTGAGAAAATGAAGATGTAAGTGACCAGGAATGAAAACTAAAGGCGGGGTTAACAGTTAGAAAGATATCCAATAGAATAGTTAGGTTACAGAATATGCATTAGCTTATTATGAATAAGTATAAGTATGTATAAGTATGCTGCGCCTTAATCAATAAATTGAAGCTTGCTGATAACTCATATTGAGCCGTCCGAGTCTTCCCTCGCTGCGACAGGAGTTAAGAAGTATTCAGTTCTGCTAAGTTGTTTCATTTATGACTTTTCTTGGTAACAACTTTTTATGCTTTTTCAAAGTACACAGGGATGAAAGACTAACATTATATTTATTTTACTTTCTTGGTTGTTTATCATTGCATGTTTTGAAATATATTGCTTACACTGTCTAATCAAGACTAGAATGATGACTTAGAACCATTTTCTTGACTTATATGCTAATGCAAGAAAATGGGATATTCTATCTAATGTCTTAAACCTGCTCATCTAAATCACTAACCTTTCACTAAAAATATTTTTACTCTAAAAAAACAGCTTGCGTTTTATGACACTGCACTAATATATGTGTATGTTCTCTCTTTCCTTGCATGTGTTACAGAAACAAGATATACTTAATCAAGTAAGTAATGTTAATTTGATTTTTTCTTTCTTTTTGCTTAGGTGCAGTATCTTTTATTTTGTAGGCTTCAATTGAGATGTACTTATTAATAAATACTGCATGTGGCTATTCTTTCAGATAATAGAGTAACATTGAAAGCAGAGTGCACTCCTTTTATGGTGGCAGAATTTTTCACTGGATGAATTTCTTTTTTGTCATTCACAGTACATAATTTTACTAACATTAATTGAGTTGAATATGAGAAATAAGTGCAAGAAATTACTTGTTCCATACTTGTCACAGAAATTTCACTTTACTGTGACATCTTGTAATGGTCTGTATTGTTCTGAAATGATAAGAACATGTGTCAGGAAAAAAATATCAAATACTGATTTCTGTAACCATATGATATCATTCATATGTAGCAAGCTTAAAATTGCAGATTTAATAATTTGAATAAGGCTTCTAGTGTGCTTTAAGTGATTGTGACTTTACAGCAACTGCAAGAGAAATGGTTAAAATGCTGAATGTCAACACAAGAAGCTACTCCTGAGAAACTTCAGTAGCCTAAATCCAGGTATAAAAGTAAAATGGGAAAAAAAAAGAAGGCTAGGGAAGAAGGACTAATCAAATGGACTAGTTTTTAAAGTGACCTAGTTATTCTTTCTTCATAGCACGAGGGTGTTAAAAAGCTCCGGCTCTACTGTTCTGAGAAGAGGCAGCCAGAATATGAGAACAATGACAAAGTGGAGAGTGAAAGGATTAGTTTCATAGGAACCCCTCACTTTCTGGGGTCAGAGGCCAGTTGAGCTTTTGGAGATGTGTTAGTAAGATCAGAACTCCCCATTCACAAAAGGACTTTCTTCAGATGACCAATTTTTTTTTTTTTCAATAAGCTAACAGAGTGACTGCAGAGGGTCCTGAAAGAGGTTTCAACATTAAAACAGTGTGTCTGTGACCAATCTTGAGCATAATCTCATCAGTATTTAGCTAATTACTTTGTCAAATAAGTAGAGGAATACTAATAGAATCAACAAACTAAATGAAATTTGGGAATTAATATAACACTGGAAAAGCTTGGTGATATTATGGACTACAGTAAATGGAATGAAATGCACGTGTGCAGACTGCAGTGTGGCGTATCCTGTTACAACAAGCATTGTCAGGTAAATGAACATGTATGTACTTGATCACGAGATGAATGCAAAGTATCATTGTGGTTTGGTCATGAAGAGGAGAAAGATATTACTGGGATGTTGTCATAGTGTTCCTGTGGCCATGGCAATCTGAAAAGAGGACAAAACTTGTAAAAAAAAGAGGTAGTGTCTTAGGTCCATTGACATAAGTGGAAAAATAGTTAAAATTTCAAGCACTCAGGAATATGGTTTGAAAGGATATTTTGTGTTCTTTCCCTTAGTTATGTTCTTTAATGTGACAGAAGATACTAAATTACTGTAAAACTTTGCCTTATTATAATACATTAAGTGAAGAATTTCTACTACAGATAGGAAGATTTAATTTTCTGTAGAAAAGGTACTGCAGAAGCCGCATCTTTCTACTTTTGTCCAAATGATGGGATGAAGTGAACTCAAATTGGAACTAATTTACAGAAGGTTAGTAGGATGTGCAGAATTATAGCATATATAATGTAGGATAAGCCTGTCCCTCACATGTAAGAAGTTTAAGTCATATCTTTATGGCTACAAAATAAAAGAATGTAGCATCTTGTGTGTATCACCAGCAGTAAACTCTGGGTCTCAGACACTGGGTACTCTGATTCTCTGGCTCCGTGGGCAAAACTTCTAGGGAAAGCTTTCGAGGTACCTAGAGAGTTGGGAAGCCTGCCAGGCAGAGATGTTGGCAGTCTGGCTGTGAGCCTGCTTTCTCTGGAGTCTGTTGAGGGCATTGAGGTGTAAAATATTTCAGATAGTCAATTTCTGCTGCAAAATTGTTCAGTTTTGAACATTTTTTATGATATTTACTGGTCTGTCTCCTTTTCTCAGGCTCTTCTACCAGTGCTAATCTCCCTCTTTGAAATCCTCCTTACCTTTTGATACAATTCTCTGCCTTAAGAAATTATTTTAGCCTTTTTTCTTTACATTTTTGTATTCTACGGTACCTTATGCTTAAACTTTATGAGCCTATTACCACTTTCATTTACATGTCACATATAAAAAAGTCAATTTGAAGAGCTTCAGATGAACTATTTAATTATGGTTGGGAGATGTCATTTGTTTGCATTATGAAGAACAATATATTATGTTTTGTGTTGTTTTTTATTGTAATAGCTTCAGCTATTCTTGATTCACGTGCACGGTGGCATCTTGATAATGTTTATGAAACTACATAGAAAAACAAAATATAGTGAAAATACTTTCAATTATAATATATTTCAAGAATTAATCAACAAATGGAAATGTCTTGAAGTTTTCCTGTACAATACAGGTATTGATATATATGAATGTATACATATACAATTGAACAGATGCCACTGCTCATACCTTTTAATTCTTTCTAAGCTGCACTTTTAAATACTGGTGAGGAGAAACCCAAACCTAGATCAATTAGTAGAGCTCTATTTTTACTAAAACCTGTACATTTACTTAGTATAAAGCGGATGTAACTTGTTGACAAATGTAATGGGACATTTTAAACGTTTTTCTGTCAGTATATGTGATTAGTTCAAGCAAAGGTTCCAGTTAGGCTCAGATTGTGTTAAATCTCATCCAACCATTCATTCTTGAAGTGAAACTTTATTAATTTGTATTCTTCAAAACTTTGAAGAGGGAGGGATTAACAATAACTGGTTACATGACATTGTCACATATTACATTACATTGTCACATATTACTTTTCTTACTAAAAGTGTTGTGGCAAGTATTTTTAATAAATGTAGCTGAAATAACCTTCACAAGAATTTGCAATACACAGACACAGACGCAGTCATTACAGGTAAAATATGTGGGAATACCATTGCCATAGAACATGCATAGAAAAATGATTTTTCCTAATTTTAGCCACATTATGAAAATGCCAATTCACATTTTTTTTGTGAGTAGGTTTTTACACAATCTTCAAAAGCAGATAAATTGTTTGTTTCAACCAGAGCTTTTTGTCATAACTGACTTTTTTTCAGGGATTCATTCATTTTGCTATTTTATTTGGCTTTTGTCTGAACCATGCCACCTCCCCTATTTTCCCTTATCAATTACTTTGGGACAGAATGCAAACTATCTACTTGTAACTTTATTTCATATGTAATAATTTCAAGTAGACTGAATGATAATCTCCTACAAGAGCCTTCTGAAAGTATGTGGTATACCACACTTCTTAAAAAAAATCCCACCTTTGTACAGTAAATATAGCACATTTAGTGAAAGTTACGTATTAAATACAAGTACTTATGTGTGTAGTTCTTATGGATATACAAACTAATGCACATATAGAATTACGTAATAAAGAAGAGCTGCTGATAAAAAGTGTTTTGGTTTTTTATTACCTGTGTGTAAGACTGGGATGAGACTGCAGTAGCTTGTGGACACATTCCAGACTTATTTTGGTAAATAACGTCAATTTATTTTAATAACATGAGAATGTTATGCTTAAAAACCTAATTATTGCATAAAAATAGAGTTTTCCCATTTCTATTTTCATTTTAGATATTTTGTTCAGCTTACTTCTTTGAAGAGCTGAGGGAAGATTTTGGCAGTAATATATGTCTGTGTATTGGTAATATCCAAATATTATTTGTCCATATGGAGTATTTCATAGGAGCAGCCTGTGAGAGCATGTGGGGTTTATAATTTTTTTTTGTAAACGTTCATATCAGTAGATCAAAATTTGAATGCCAATATAGCTAAGAAATAGTTTTATTTGGTTACCAGAATTTTCAAAATTAATTATGTAAAAACTGTATTTAATGAAATGCTTGGAGCAGAAAATGCTAAGGACCTTGAGTTTAAACCAAATTTTACCCTGATGCACAAAGCCAGTCTTCATGAGGAATTCCAAATTTTATTTGAATTCCTGCGTATAAACATTGGAAATAAATTTTAAACACCAAAAACATGCATTCTCAGGTGATTCATGGGTTTTAGCTTGTAAATCCTCTATATATAGTCTCTCAATTTTTTTTCACATCTTTTGTCAAAAGTCAGGTTTTGAGATGTGCTTATCAATGAATCTTCAAGACTTTGACTTTTGTGGGAATGCTTTAGCATTGGTGTTCACAGCTAATTATGTAATTGTCACTGATGCACTTGCATTAGTGTTTGCCACTGTTGTCATAGAACTATGTGTGAATCAAGGCCCTGTAACATCTACTCCTATTTAACAGTTCATTTTTCACATATTGGGTCAATATAAATAGTTTAAAAATAAATAATCAGTCAAAGGAACTTACCCAACCCCAAAAAATAACCCAGAGCAATTCCTGTCAGCAGATGAAAGCTGATTATATTTTTGGCACCATTTGGAGGTCAGAAAACAACATTTAAAAACTAATTAATTGAAAATTACATTTCAACATAATTCTCTTTCCATTATCTGTGAAATGTTCTTTTTGATAAATCAAAACCATATGTCATGGAAATCTCTTGAAATGACTTCTCTTTTCTCTCTTACATTCTGTTTTTCATGCTGAAAATAGTGGCTTATGTTGAAATATTTTGTACAAATCTAAAAGAAGAAAAGACCAAAGAGAATGTGGTATTTTAAAAGAATTTATGGGTGGAGATTAACTTCAAACACTAGAGTCTTGTTCCCATTTATGGGAGGGGAGGGATAAAAGAAGTTATTATTCTACCCCTCCCTGCCCTGCTCCATCCACAATGGCAACTCTTTTGTCAAGAAACTATTAATTTTTTGGTATCTTGTGAGGACAAAGTAGAGGAAGCACTCCTCTCTCTTCTTTCTACATATCATCCAGAAGTGGCTGTTGCATTTACACCAGCTAGGAAAATACAGGAGACAGTTAGGCCTCCTTATTGCAGTTGTTAGGAGAGATCTTGAGCCAAAAAGGTTCAATTTTCTTAATAAGTTATTGGTTCTCTTCAAATGTCTTAGTATGGTAGGAGTTAAAATATTATGTAGGATAGTTGAAAAACTTCTATATAAGAAGAGGCAAAAATTTCCTTGTATATATCCTGTTTTTCACTGAGGAACCATGTTTTTTGTACTCTCAGTGTCAGGGTATGCTGACTTTTGATGTCTATAGCACGTAGAGCTCTGTATGTTGGCACAGAACATACACAAAATGCATCAATCTTCGAAATATGCATGCATATTTGGATTTTTCTTGACCTTCCATATCTGTGTTTACTATCAGTAAAGCAGAAAAACAAGTTATAAAATTGAACAGCTTAACTGCTGTAGGAGAAACAAAGAAGTACACAGAGTGTTTGTAGGTGGAGTTCAGTCTCTTCCTCTCTGTTGCTCAAGGCATTAGAAGCCATTCTGCTACTTAGGACGGAATTGGGTATTTAGAGGCACCTCCATAGCCTGTTGTAGCCATAATCAGGAGATAAAGACCCCTTGTTTTAGGTGAGTGTTGGCCTACATATGTGTGATTCAGAACTAGAAGAAACCTGGAAGTGTCTACTATTTTTTCAAGCAAAGTCATAACAGCTGCTCGGAAACCAGTCCTTCATTTCCTGTTCTTCCTGAGACTGAGACTCACCCTCTATGAAGTAGCACTAAATTAGCATAATGCCATTATCAACTTGAGAAGAAACAGAACGCTTATCATAGTAATTGGAGATTTTTTTAAAGCATGTTAAGCATAGACTGATGCACATTTCTTTATCCTTGGAGTCCCTTGTATTCTGCTTAGCTGGGATTCAAAAGAAACTGAATTGTGGGAAGCAAGAAGCTTTGCTTTATGCTGTTGGTGTAGAGTAGAAAGAGAAGTAAGAGGTATGCATTCTTTAGTGGTGTTAGTAAGGTAAAAATCATCACATATCTATGAAATACATTGGATACATTGCAAACAAATTCATGTATGGTCATGATACTATGAAAAATAGTGTTTGCTTTATCGTCAGGTTTGTAGTATTTTATGCAGTAACAAAGGAATAAAAGTTCTGGACTGCTTTTTAAACTATGAATAAGTGAGAATTTTAGTGCATCTAAAAACCTCAAACTATTTTTAATGGTTTTTTTTCTTCGTAGTTGTGAATTCTTTAGTCAAAGTAATCAGTGTCATCCTGGAAACTGTCTTGAAATATGTAGTTTGACCTGAAAACTTAATTTGCTCAGTTGCCAGGTCTTTAATTTCCTTGTGACTTCCACTTCTTTAAAGTTAAGATTCTTTAGTAATTTTTTTTTTCTAGTTAAACGATTGCCCTTTTTTTCAAATGTGTCTTTTTATGTGTGCTTGCTATTCTTTCATATGATTTTCTGTAGTATCTGAAGAAGGATCAACTAGTGTTCAGAGTCAGTGAAAAATAGTATCAGCTAATAGTTTGGGTAGGAAGATCATCTATTTCCATGACCCCTGCCATGGGCAGGGAAACCTTTTACTAGGTTGCTCAGAGCCCTTGAACACTGCAAGGGATGGAGCATCCACAGCTTTTGTGGGCAACCTGTTCCAGTGCCTCACCATCCTCACTATAAAGAACTTCCTAATATTTATCCTAAACCTAGCCTTGTTCAGTTTAAAGCCATTACACTTTGTCTTATCTCTACCTGCCCTTGTAAAAAGTCCCTCACCAAGTTTTTTGTCAGCCCTATTTAGGGACTGAAAGGTGCTATAAGGTCTCCACAAAGCCTTCTCTTCTCCAGGCTTAACACCCCAGCTCTCTCAGCCAGTCTTCATAGGAGAGGTTTTCTGAGATGTAAAAGAACAACAAAAGACCAGGCTAAAGAATTTTCTACATACTTGGCTTTTTAAATGTATTACTACAGAAAAATAGGTAAATACCTCAGAATGCATGGTGAGCTGTTAAACAGTTTGCCAGGAGCTTTTAGCAGCTAAGGAAGAAAGAATTGCAGTGTTCTGAGAATATACTTTTACATCTTATCTCAGTTCTTCCACTGAGTGCAGATTATTCTTTATAACTCAAAGAAACCTCCTTTTGCCGCCCCATCACCATTTTCCTTAATATGGTGTCAGGCAGCTGCTCCAAGTAGCTTGCCTACAGATGTGGTTGAAATCTCTTGAGTCAAAATCTGGGGTCTGTAGCTCAATTTCAGCCTTCTTTCTCACCCCGTATACAGGTACACAGTGATGCCTTCTTGATAGCAGAGATGCAATAGAGATAGGGTTTTAAACAAGTTTGGAAGAAAGATTGATAATTTTCACCTGTTCTTGGTGAAAGTTACCTCCCCACATACTTGGTCTATACACGAATGGCATTGTCTCTCTCCCTCTTTCCAGACTTTTATTTTAAATAAAACAGGTGCTACGTGGTATTATCTTTTTGCAGTTGCTGCTTTTTATGCATATAGCTAGTGTTGCTTTAGTTTTATATTTTCATATTTTAAAAAATGCCTAAGGCATAACAGAGTTCCCTGATAAACTTTTATTGTATTCTATTATTCTAAGAATAGTATTATGAGGGTAATTCATGACCTAATTATTTTTGTTTTGTCCTGGTTCTTAAAGGGCTATTTGAGTGAAGGAATTTTCTCTGAAGTAATGGGAGTTAGCAGACCAAATCCTAATTGTTCATAACTTTCTTGTAAAGTGAAGGATGCCATAAGCCATAAACTTCAGAAAAATTTCCACCACAATGCATTGGTTGGGTATGGGTTCTTTACCAAGAAAAATTCAGCTGAAATTACAGATCTGGGCAAATCTCTCTCTATTTCCTCAGTCAGACATCATGTCAGGAATGTTCTTGTAGTATAAAGACAAGAAAAAAATAAAGACAATTAGTCTGCTATGTTTCACTGTAATGAAAACTGCTTCTTCTGTTTTTAATCATAAGAAAGTAACAGTGAGTTATTTGCACTGATGGAATTTTTTTGTATGTAATTTTTTCATGGCATTTACCTTAAAAACCTCACAACTGATAGATCTTTTGGACTAAGGCGTACATCCATAAATTTAATTGTAAAATATATGCAGGATGTGAGATGACATGTTGCAGTCCCAGAGGCACTGATGTACCTCACTGAGCTATCTTTAATTGCTGTTTGCTGCTTCATTTAGGATTACTATATGATAGTATGTATAGATGAATATTTATTTATGCATATGCAATACATATATTTGTTCCGTTTCTTTCAGCATAGGCATGGATCCTGAATGGGTTATTTCCTCTCTGAGTAATGATAGCATCCAACTCTGTTATGGCAATTTAAAAATGGAAAGAAATAAAAAACTTGTCTCATTTATTTTCTATAAAATTTACCTAAGTGTCTTTAATTTTTCAGTGTGTCCAGGAGTACTGCCTTAACAGCTGAAACATTTTGGCCTCTTTTTTGATACATCTCTTTGAGGTCATGTTCTGATCACCTCATTCATTGGAGTTTATCAGTAATTTGTTCAGTCACAAATATTATTATACAAATAAATTATTATTATACAAATAAATACTTAATGATTTTGTTGGCATAGACATACAGAAACCTTTTTGCTGTCAGTGACTCTTCAGCTCCTTTCTGATATTTGGATGCTCTTTAGAGAAAGAGACACAGCTTTGAATTTCCTTAGGCAAATGGGAAATCAGCCAAGGTGACTCCCATGGGTGAGTTGTCATTACCAGGAGATTTTTTTCCCCCATAAGAGGGAAAGTCTGTTACTTTTTCTGTGCTTTCAGAAGGAAGGGATGGTCTGAGTTGCACTTGGTGCATAGTGCATATTTTGTTTTTTGTGGGTGATTTTATTTTTTGTGAACATGTATAGTGAGAACCTTTTCTGTGGCCAGTGAGTGACTTAGACCTCATTATAAACTTTGGTCTGTTTCTTTCTTATCAGATTGGAAGGAGCTTAGAGGGAAAAAAACTCCCAGTACTTATGGACTAAATGCTTGTTGGAAGCTTAGGGCTAGGATTTTAATTTTGAAATTTTGTGAATGGTTAATTAAATGTTATGGATTTTCCCTCACAATTTATCATGTAGGAAAATGTGCACATTTTTAATTTCCCTATGCATCGAGTCGTAGGAAGTCCAGTTTGCTTTCAGAAAAGATGAAAATGGTTTAATGGTTTACACATTTTATTTCCTAAAAAGAATTTTAAAGTTAAATTTCCGCATTGTTGCTTATGTCTACTGTTCCTTCTCCTTTCCTTTTCTCCAAGGTGAATAAATAATTTTTAATTTTTTTCTTAACTTCAGATATTTAGAAACATTCATAAAATCTGTAAGTAGGAACAAACTACTTGTAAAAATATAAGAAAATTATTTTATAATAATTTTATGTTTTAAATTAGCTGAAACTCAATGGTGGTTTTGAATGTGTACTTCTCTGGATGTATATCAAAATCTTTTATTATGAAATGAAATTTTATTACCCAGTAATACAAAAGTCTTATTTTGTAAAGTTTCTTTTTGTAAAACATAAGAAAAGGAGCTCCAATAAACTTGGTGAATCAGTTTGACGTATAAAAATAGAAATTCAGTTTTATATGATTAGTATAAAACCCTTTATTTTTCTGTGACCTACAGGCAAGGATTTTGGTACCCTTTTTATTACTGTCAAAGCTAAAACTGCACAGATTTTTTTCTTCTTTTGGATTCCCTCAGAAGATTTAGGCCAAATTATTTTAAAGTTCTTTCATGTTTTTCTGATTCAACTATGTCCTATTTTATCTCTCTGTTATGCTGAAAATTTTCCTGAAATCCCTAAACTTGTGATCATAATCTCTCTATGCCCTGATAGTCTCTTGTGAAATGGAATGAATTAATTAATGCACCAGGCTAATTGTTGTCAGTTTGGTACATCCTCTCACGCTCTCATCCCCTCACTTGGGAAACGTCATGGAAAATGCCTTCTGAAATGCTAAATCCTTCTTTCTCAGGTTCATTTAAATTCAGCTGGAGCTTCTGGAAGGCAAGCAACTGTTGAAAATTAAGCAATTAGCCTGCATGCTTAAGAAAACCACATCCACCATTATGGTTTATATATTATTCTGATGTTATTGATCTGAATGGTTTAATTAATGCTTGAGAATTCATTAGCATAAATAAATTATTTTCAAACCATACCAAAATTCTCTGAACTTCTCATCTGAGAAATTCTGATAATGACAGTGAGATTTAAAAGGAAGATCAAGCATGATACATGTTAAG
This sequence comes from Vireo altiloquus, assembly GCA_013396875.1. NCBI lineage: Eukaryota > Metazoa > Chordata > Aves > Passeriformes > Vireonidae > Vireo > Vireo altiloquus. The sequence goes on from VZRF01004724.1 coordinate 1,206,252, forward strand.
GTGGAAAATTATTGTTCTCTGCTTTCCATTTTTTTGCCCTTTTGCTTACCAAAACATTTTGCAATACGTTTGAAAAGTGGCTGGGGTTGGGGGAAATGCTGGTAATTAAAGGAAGGATAATTACTTGCTGCAGCATTTCCCTATTTCAGAAGGGTAAAGTTCCATGCGGGAAAAGGAAAAATTGTGTATAATTGCAGAATAGAGAAATGACTATAATATTGTATGTTGTTTCCTCTGTTGTGAAAGTAGTTTTAAATTAAGCTGAGCAAATGTTTTGCATCTTTAAGTGCTCTGTTCTAGATGAATCATACTCAATACTTAAACCTCTACTTGATGAGAATGCTCTAACTCCTCTATCTCCTACAGTGCTCCTTTCAGGATTTCTTTAAAGAAAGTCTTCAATTTTTCTATAGTTATGTAATAAGTTATACATATTACAATGAAAGAGAGATGATAGAGAAGGGACTGAAAGCAATTTAAAAGTGAGCCTGTTTTTGAAAGATCACCCTTTTTCATTGGCGAGTTTGATGGATGATCTGAACTACTCCTAGATCTGCTGGAGTCTAGCTTAGATCTGTAATTTACTGTGTATACATTTACAAAAAGAAATATCCAGAAATAACTATACTATTTTAGAGCTCACTTGTAATAGGATAATCTACACCAATTATTTTAGGTCCTCTAGAATGTTTTTCAGCTATGGAGTATTAGAATCACAGATTTTGGGGTTTTAGGCAAGAACCTAATTGTAGGGCTCTACACAGAGATCTCCCATAGGCAGGACTGGTTTTACACATTCTTTGCATACAGCATGTAGTTTTGCGTCTGCATCTTTGGCCATTTTAAACGTTTCTGATATGTATTCAAGTTATTTCCAGCTCCTGACTATCTTTCTTTATAATTCGAAAGCTTTTGGATGTGCAACATCTGAACTCTGATTGTATGAATTTTGCTGTTGTCCTGGGGAAAAACGGGTCACAGAACGTTGGAACAGGGGATAAAGCACTTTCAGCTGAAGAAATCTGGCTGTAAAGCAATCTTTAAAACAACCACACGCTTGCTTATGTCCTTTGCTGAGCCACCCTGTTGGTGGCAGTCAGGATGTCAAATATAATAAATGGACATGGCAGCCAAGTCGTGTTACTTTAGTATCTCTTGTCTTTTCTAGCAGTTTGGAACATGTGTTGGAGGATACTGGCTTAAATGATAGTCTGACCATATTTACAAAATGTTGAAAAGTTTGAACATCTTTGAGAAAGAGTCTTCAGGAAGAAAAAGGTCATAATTTCAAACTTATTTATCCAGTTCTCTACACAGGTATCATTCTGAACCCGTAAGTGAAAAAAATGTAGCATTAGGGATTTAGTAAGTGCTGGCAACTTGGAGGACCAATGCCACTCAGGCAGCAGTTTAAAAATCTAAGGTGTCTCTAAACTCAAGGAATATTTTTTGCAATATATACATAAAATCCACAGACAAGCTGAATAAAGAAGAGATTGTTGTAATGCAAAGATATTTTACATGTCCATCCATAAACCTTCATTTAAAAGTAATTATAACTTGGGCTTTGTTTCCTTTTTCACTTAGCTGTTTTTCTTGTGTATATGATTTAGTGAAATAGCTGAGACACTTTTCATTAATGCACAATTTAACAAAGCAATTTCGCATTGTTAAACTCAGTTGATTTCCTGATTAATGTATTTGTTATGCTTGCAGATAAAAAATACAGTTATATAGTGTATATTAGTGTAACTAATTACTGATTTACTTGGATGCTGATACAAATCCTTTTGTTATTGTGATTCATAGTTTATAAACAGTGAACTAAATGTCAATGACTTCATTAGAGAAAAAAAAATGTAAAGTTTGTGGCACGAATGAAACAGTGCCAAATTAAAGTTGCCAAAGTAAAAGAGTGTTGCTGAAACTGTCTGATGAGATAAAGGTAGCGAGTCCATGTCCAAGGTGATTATTTCAATTTTACACCCATCTTGAACATTGTGTGCAATTTTTTTTCAGTTCTGCTATTTTTGTCTTCAAGAGGTGAGAGTGTTATTGCTTTCACTGCACTTCTTTCTCAAATGAGGTGTTCTGTGTTACAAACTCAGAAGAGATACCATCTCTTGCCAATCTTGCATTCCTAGTAATAATGACTCGCACAAGAGCAGTCAGATTTTGCAATTTGTGTTGTTGGTCCCTCATAAGGATAATGATATGCATTTAAAACATTACCTTTTGGTAGTTAGGTTTTGATCTTAATGGGAAACACCTCATTTAATGTGGACATAAAATTTCAATATCTCATAAATACATTAAGAAGTCAGGAAGAAAAGTCTCTGCTCCTAAGTCTTAAAATGATATTAAAATAATAGCAAAAATTATTTATACTGTGACTCAGATTGCAAATTCACTGAGGCATTTTGAAGATTCAGTTTCGATTTTCATTTTTCTGTCATGGTTTCGAACTAATTCTTGGTAATGTTTTCCCTCCTTCTGCATTCACTGTGTTGATCTAAAAGAGTTGCTCTAGAGTTTTCTTTGGAGAAATTGAGTCTTCCTGAAGCATGGGGAAATTTCTCAAAATCAGTTTTGTGGCATCATGTGGCTTTATCCCTTAATTATTTAATGATGACAAGTTACTGTTCTTTTTGATCTATAAACAAAGCAACACTATGTTTTTTCAGATTAATAATTGATAAGCTGTTTTAAAATCACGTGTGTAATGAATAGCATCAGTGATAAATATGCAGTTGTGTCAATATGTTTCAGGATACCTTTTTATTCATTCTCTGAGAGGGTGGTTGGTCAGTGGAAGAGGCTTCCCCAGGGCATGGCTTGGTCATGGCACCAAGCCCATCAGAGGTCACGGAGCAGTTGGATGATCTCTTGGTCATATGGTTTAGTTTCAGGTAGCCCTGTGAGGAGCAGGGAATTGAACTCAGTGATCCTTATGTATTCCTTCTAACTTGAGATAATTGATGATTCATTTTATTACTTGAAGTAGACAATGCTGTTTTAAGAGAAGATACCATCACTGGAATTTTATTGATTGGCTCTTATCTTGCTGGTAAAACCAACAAAAGCTAAATGACAAATGTTTGGAATCAATGATTTTTGTTTTTTCCTCTCTTAAATAGTGCTGCATGTCTGAGCACTCTCGTTTGATGCTTTGAACCTATTAAAGACAGGGTGATTAATAACTCTTTGGCAAAGCATGTTTCCACCTAGGAAAAGACAGGAGGCCTTAAATTTCCTGAATTCAGCATCCAAAAATTCCCTGCTTTTTGTCTGCCTAATTACAGGAAAAGCTAAGACATTCTAAGTACATCCCTAGGAGCTCTGTAGGCATCTTTGGTTGCTAATCAAGAAATTTGAGAGCATGGAACTTGATTTCAGGGTCCTAATGTAAGTGCTCTGAATTTACTTGGGGCTATTTTACACTGTGCTCTGAGGTATTTTAGCAATACTGTGAATTATAATAATTAATTCAATAATCATTTTCAAGAATAGGCATGCCAATCTGTATGTTCAGAAATCTGTATATTCAAATATTGTCCAAAGTTTTTGTCAGGATATTTGATGGATTGGTATGAATATTTTTTACAGAACATTCAAAAATTTTTACTCTTTTTTTTCTTCCCCTTCACTGCAGACAATTGATTTAGAGGGGTTCAAGCTGTTCATGAAGACTTTTCTGGAGGCAGAATTACCAGATGATTTCATTGAACATCTTTTTACATCATTTAGGAACAAAATCTCTCACTGCAGCCCATTAATAAAAAACAAACCACAGCACCTTTCTGGAGGTAAGTAATAAAATTGGTAATATAAGGGGTAAAGGTTCCCTCACTTTGCTGTTTTACTTCTAATACTTCTAATTTACTTCTATGTAAATATGGAATTCTAAACTACATGTTGAGGGATTTTTGTTCTGGTATTTGTGAAATTAGAGAAACTGACTCCACCTTAATAAGAAATACTGTGAAAAGGGGTGGAAATGAAATTGCTTCGTCTTTTTAATTCACAATAATGATGCAGCTGAGACACCAAGTGGACATTCTTTGTCATGTTAATGCTAATCAGATTGCTATGGTTACGTGATCTTGTTGCTTACTCTCCTGTATAAACTCTTAGAAACCTTCAAGCTTCATGCGGGAGGCTCCTGCTGGTGCTCAACTGTTTCTGTGCCAGTTGCTACTGTTTCTCTTAATTGCCTAGATGTGATTCTCTTGTTATTAATCCTACATACTTAGCAGCTACTGATATTTTTAGTGCTGGGTAGGTGTTAATGTATCACTAAAAGTGATTCTGAATTTAGAGGACACAGCTTGCAAAATAGTGTTAAAAACTGTCAAATACAAAATTTTGTAAAACCTTGCTAAAGAAATTTATGGTTACTTTCCTAGCTTGAAATATTTGGTTTAGTACTTCAGCAGTTTGGGAAGTCTATCAAAATCCAGTACCTAAAAGCAGAAGCTGGACTAATTTATTGGTATAGTCTCAAATGCATAGACAAGGTACCAAATGGTTTTATGTATTTATTCCTCTTAACTTTTCATTGACATTTTCATCATAATTTAATCAATGACCAGCATAAGCAATAGACATGACCCACTCACCAAGATTTGTAGTTACCTTTTGCCTGATAATTCTAACATCAGCTGCCATTTAATGGTGTATGTTTATTTATTTTTCTGTGTTTTCACATATATTTTCTGATTATTATTATTTTAAAAAGTTGTCTTTTATAATTCTGGTATTGTATATTTATGGTTTTAGCACTTCACAAATAGGAATGATAGCAATTGATTTTATGTCATTGTCAGATTTACAGCTAAATTCTGCCCTGTATAGGCTGTACTTGGCTTTCTTCACTTTCACTGTAGTTCTCTTTGATATATTTTGTTCTTATGTGTGGTAAAATTATAATAATGATAATTATTATAACATCATTATGCAGGATGGTGCTCTTATCGTTGTTTAAACCATATGTTAAGTTTCTTGCTCTAATGTTGCCTCCTAAAATTTTTTTCACCTACACTAACTTTTTCCAGTTTATAGTAAGTTTTCATCTTTTTCTATTACTAAGGACTTCAGAAATAATATAATGTAATATGAGCTTCTGTATGTTTTAAGCATAATACCAGAAGGACTATTTGATAAACTGTTATATACAAAACTTGTTCAGAGAGGCAGTTCAATTCATCTCATGCAAGAATTGTTTGGGCTTGAAAATTGGTTTTATATTTTAATTCAATTTCATGATTTAAACTAAATGCTACATCCTGATGAATTAACGTAACATTTAAAGGGAAAAACTGTGCGTTGGTACATTTTGATGTGCGAGTTGAAATTATGGAAATATTTAGTTTTGGATATCTAGTAAATTTTAAATGTAACCAATATGAAAAAAAACCCTGACTGTACTGGCAAACAACTTTGAAAGAAATATTTGACATTCTTCTGGAAAATGGAAGGGTAAATGAGAGCTAGAGAAAATGACAAGGAAAGTAGCAGGGTTCATCAATTTGTCAGCTATGTGTTTATTTTTCACTTAGTCTCTTTTTGTCCACTCATGTCTGTTTATAAATTTTATTTTCAGTTAAGGTGTCTGAAGAGAGATGGAAACAGATGCCAGGTAAGCAGCAGGACTAAAAGTCATCTGTAAGTCAGTACATTGCACCCAACCCTTCCCAGCTCTGATTAAGAAGTAATAATTTAACCTGTACTTTGCAGCTGATGATAGGTTAAAGGATACCTTAAAATTCATATTTCTTTTTGTTTGGATTTCAGGACTGTTTATTTTTGAGAAGAGCTATCCCAGGTTTTATAATTCTTTTTATTCAGTGAAAAAGATTTATGTAAGACTGGAATATGGACTGTTTGTATAAGTTGTGTGATTAAAGCTAGCATTTAACTGAAAAGAATAATATTATGTCTTAGTTTTAATGACTCTTCACTGACATGCAAGCTCATTAAATAGAACATTGCCTTATTAAATATTTTTATTCATTTAAATATTTACTTTTAATATTTATTTGCCTGAAACCATGAAAAAGAACTTGATTCCAAGATACGGTTTTTGCACTTACTTTTGCACTATTTGCTCTTACTTACCTAATTTTGTTGTTTTAACATGTGTACCTCGTAGCATGTAGACCTACCTTTTTAAATGTAGGCTTTTGAAGTTGTGTCCAGATTGCAATGAAGTTTTTCAAGCTAAGTTTGGGGGCGGAGGGGGCACCCTCCATCAGTGAGAAATGTAACAAACTTGTAAAGGAAGTTTTAATACTTTTTTCTCTTGTTCTTCCAATTTTTCCCCATGTTGGTCCTGCAGATTCCAGTAATGTCATCAGGTCTGGCCATAATAATGTTGTCCTGAAACAGAAGGTTTAGCAATTTTGAAACGTTAATTCCAGGCAGTACACTGGAACTGCTATTAATCACAATGTCTGAGCAATTATGGCTGTTACTGAAATTCTCTATTTTCACAGTTGTGTGTCACTGAGACTTCCGTATGTTAAATATGTGCTGCACTGACACATCCAGCTGTGTTTTTGGGATAACAATACACTTGGGTATTATATGAGTTTTCATTGACACTTAAACATCTTCCATTAGTGTAGTTGTTGTCAGTCTATAGATGAAGCTTCTACGAGCACAAGGAAGTGAATCCAGAGTTCAGCAGGGATTGTTTTTAATACTTAGCATCTAGTATGGTAGAATAAAAATTTTCACCAAATTCTTTTGTAGTCAAATGAAATCAGATCAGCACAAATTAAAAAAAGGTTATGTCATTTCCATAACTGGGTGGGGTTTTTTTGGATAGTTTATTTTCATTCTACCTTCGCTGGATAAACTATGAACAGGAATTGTGTAAAACTTTAAATTAAGAAGTAATCTGAGATTCACATAAAACAAAGATGAATGCATGCAAGAATTATGTTTTCATTTTCTGCTTATATCTTATGTTCAGACTAACAAAGGCTGTGGGTTATTTCCAGGTCTGAGGCTTAACAAGGGTACCTCTACATCCAGACCTCCTACTCCTGCCAACTCACATTTACCAGACATGATCCAGCTGAAAGATATTGTTTGCTATTTGTCACTGCTAGAAAGAGGAAGACCTGAAGACAAGCTAGAATGTATGTTCTTTTTAAATTTTAAATATTCATTTCCATAAGTGATCAAATATTCTGTTTCTGAATTTAAGAACCAGTTTTGAGCAGATGGATTATAAAAATAAGGTTCTAGATGACCCTTATTGCAGAAATTATTTTTTATTCTTGCCAATGATGTGATTTTAAACTAAATAAGTTCTGAGCAGTTTTGAGCAGATGGATTATAAAAATAAGGTTCTAGATGACCCTTATTGCAGAAATTATTTTTTATTCTTGCCAATGATGTGATTTTAAACTAAATAAGTTCTATCTAGCACTCATTAAGATGGGGAGTAAGGATTATACATTCTGTAGTTACAGTAATCCTCTCTATACTTCTATCTCTTGATTAGTATCGGATCTGAGAAAAAAAAAGCATACTGAGTATACTTAGAAATATATAGATGGATTAATAACCTGTACAAAACATCCGAATTCAAACAAAGAATAGTTGCTAATACAAGCTGTGGGCTCTATAATATTACTGAATAGTGAAAAACCAGTAATGATCCAAGTCTGCATCATTGTTGGGAAGGAGTGTGTGACACAGGAAGTTAGAAATTACTTGTTTGGTTTGTTTTTTTTTTAATTAGAGCCATGAGTCATTAAGGTGCAACACCACTACTATTCAAAAAAACCCCTGTGAGTTTGACCTGTAAATTGGAGGAAAAAAAGAAGAAAACCTGTTTCCTTATTGTGGAATTTTAGAAGCCAGTTTTTCATGTCAGACAAATCATATAGTCCTTACTGAGATGAAATACACTTCAGTGTACATAACTGGTCTTTTTTTACCAGATCTGTGGGATCAAGGTCTCATATGGAAGGTAAATATTCAATACGATAGAATGTGCAAACAGGCTGCTTCTGCCCAAGTACGAAATTCATTACAAAGTTACACGTTACTGAAGTATCTTGGTGTTTTGTTGCCTGTAGTTAGCTTGCAGTGGCAACTTTGTACTGCAAGGTCAAAGCAAATCCCCCAAAACCTCCCATATTTGATAATACCATTTTGGTATCGTATGATTAAAATACGAGAGTGTATGTGTGAATGGTCATTCAGAACACAAGCAGAGAAAAACTAAGATCCAAGGACTGAATTTAACTTACAGTGTAATAACTGCTACATGGTAGCAAGTTATGCAAGCCTTATCAGAGCTCTGAGGAGCTCCATGTACAAACCATGGCATGAAATGGAGATCAGTTGCCTCCCCTGGTGTCAGGAATTGGTGCAATGGAAAGGAGGAGAGACAGAGGAGCAGATGGTAATTATAGTATGGGGATTTTCCATGAACTTCCTGCAATAAGGGCTGCATGGGTGTATGACTGTGTTCTATATGATTCAGGAGCAAGAGAACATGATCTAATACATGTATGGTACTTAAATATTTTGTTTATTCAAGGTCAATTGCATTTAATACATATAATTCTGGGTATGGTTATTTTATGAGTATATTTTTTTCTTTGTTATACAGAGTTGAAATATACCACATATTGTAGCTTTTTAGTATATAAATTTCAGCTTATACTGCACCATTGTATGCAGACTTTCCTGTTAATTTCAGTTGAATTCTTATTATAAATGAATGGTATAATTTAACTCTTAGACTGAATTTGAAAGCAGTAGGTCCTGCGGCTATAATGTAGCCACATTTGTACATACGTACAAAGTTTGTAGCAATGAAGGGAAAAAAGAAAAAAAATGGCTTGTTCTGGAGTTGCCAACATTAATATTAATACCAATTTCAAATAGTGATTTTTTTCTTTTTTTTCAGATGACAAAAATTGGAAAAACATGAATTATAGCTGAGTGTTTGGAAACTTACTTCAGGACAAGCAGAACATGAAAGTGGTGCTTTCAATTAAAATTTGATATAGGCTGGAGGACAAACTACACTAAGAGAACATAATGTTTAGTCTTTGGATCTATATGATCTACAGATTTTCATTGATTTATAAATTTTCCAGAAGATAAATGGATTTTGTAATCTGTTAAGAGTGTAGAAGTCTTACACTGTGTGAACCTCACCTGGTTGGCATGCTCATCATATCTATTATTCATAGTCTACATATGACCTGAATATAAAGAAAATCACAAGCATTCCTCACAGAGATACATTGGGAGAACATAAGTTATCTTTATGAGGTCAAATTGCCATCTAGAAATAGAAATTGAGTGCCCAGTCAGGGTAATCAAGTAAAGGGATGGGAAAAGAAATACATAAATTTGACTTGGGCTCTGTAGTTTGCATCAGAACTTCTGTTTGGTTGTTTTTATCATTTAGTTGTTGATTTGGTTTTTTTCGTTTTTGTTTTTTTTTCTCCTAGAGTGTGTAAATCAAGAGCATGAATATTTAGCAGGGTATGAATAGAAAAGAGATTGCATGCCATACCAGTAGCATAATTTTCAGAATCTAGCCAAGAGCACAAATTGAGCCTTTTTGCTACCCAATACATATGTAATTGGAAAGACTTTGTTTCTACTAAGGTGAAACAGTTGTAATTATGCTAATGTCTGGTTTTAAATGACTCATTAGAACTACTGATTCATATTAAGGGAAAAAAAAATTGTAAGCACTACTCTGGGTAAAGGTCACAGAGATGCTAAAACTTTCTGTTAAACATTCTTTCAACCAGTGTAAAAGAATTACAGAGGAGGAAGGGGAGTCAAATGATTTTAGCTTTATCATTGAGTGATTCAGTGATTCATCCCAATGGAAACTGTGACTGCCTAGTGGTACCTTTTTGCCAGGTGATATTAGCTGTCAAGCTCTGAGGAGCTTTGGTAGAAGGAGTACTAGCAGGGACAGTACCAATCTCTGGTGGCTTTTGGCATTAACTGTTGTTTTATGCTGAAAAATTTTTGCTGTGTGACTCTAGGGAAAGAAAGATATTTTTATAGGTTTTCCTAACCTGTAACTAATGAATAATGGGCCTTTGTGGCATGAAGTAGTGTACTGCTGTAAATATCATCAATCTCGTATTACAGCTCTTAAGAACAGTGCAGTGTAGTGGCAAAAATTGCTGAAGTGGTAGAGAGGTATAGTGCTTACCTTTTTTCCACACAGTTAGGTGATCAACTTATTCCCAAGATGGAGGATATAAACAAAGCAAGCCAATACATATAACAGTTAAATATGTTTTGCTGTAAGTCCAAAAATGGTCGAATTCTTTCTTACTCTCTAATTGCTAAGAATTTCCTCTCACTTCTCATTGTATTGTTTCCTGAAAATTATTGTAAGCTTTGTGTGTGGAATTTATTGGACTGTAACAGCATCTGCTATGGATCAAATGTGGTAGGATTCTTCAGTGCTAAATAGGTTGTATGTTACGTTTCCGGAGACATCCGATTAGGCAGCAGATCATTTGTGTTCTGCTGTCAGTGAGGGCATTACAGTGTCCTGGAACCACCTCTGCATGGGCTGACTTCTTCAACCCTAAAAAATAGGTGTAGGGGTAAAAAAGTCTGTGCTTTTGAAGAGCATGGTGGGTATTTGGATTTCAGAGCTCTGAAAAACTGTCCCTGAAAGTAGGGACAAAGACTGAGGTATTTGTAGGCTTCTGGATTTCATTTTTAATCTCTAGTCTTCTATCAGTATTCCTATGAAAACTTCAGGCTTTTCTGCTTTCAAAGATCTTGGTAGTGGTGGGCATACCACTTCTTTCGACTGGAATCAAGTCATGATAAAATCTTGAAAGTATATATTTTTTCAAGATATTGTCAAAATACACCTTTTTGTCTGTGTGGTTACCCAAAATGTTGGGAATACGTTTTGAAATTGGTGAAGCAAGTACGATCCTGGAAGAATTCATGCTGGAAGTTTGTGATGACTGTATATTGTTGGATTTGGATGATTAGATATTTAAAATATTAATCCTATGTTTCATTTAGTTGGTCAGAATATAGTTTCCAAAACAGTGTCACTCTTGAATAGTGATAGCTGCAGCCAAGGGAGTACCATTGGAACCTAAGCAGGCTTGTCAACATTTGTGACCAGTTGTGTTATTCTATGTTTGGTGAGATCACAGAGAAGGGCCTTTTGGTAGTACTCAACATGAAGACAAATCATCTTGAGAGGGAAGCAAAATCAAGTTCACAGACCAAATTAGCTGTTAGAGTGATGGTTTGGAAAAGGTACAATTGCCCTGTCTGGCTAATATGTCTCGTCGGACCTCTCACAGGATAGTGGCTGAGTGAACCTCTCACATAATGCCATTTGTTTGGTGGGTCTACAACTAGTGTGATCATTAAACGAAAATGTTAATATTTGTCCTTTCTTTGGAACTCAGGCTTAGTTGTTGTGTGTTTTGGTTTGGAGTTGGTTTATTTTATGAAAAGAGAGGTATTTGTTATATTTTCTAGCTGAGCTTCCTTCTTTCTTTCTTTTCTTTTCAGTTATGTTTCGCTTGTATGATACAGATGGGAACGGATACCTGGATAGTTCGGTAATGGTTTTATGTATTGCATTGTAAGGGCACGTCAACATGGCAAAACTATGCAAAACTACATTAATTCAAATCAGGTTTATATTTATCCTGAATTGTTAGAAGCAGTGTAAAATATAGTCAATAGAAATTCATTCATTTCAAAGGTAATGCTTGCATTTTCTTTTCCAATAAGAAATGCTGCTTCTACAACTGTATAAATTTTCAGTTGCTGACACTGCTGTCATGGAGTCCCGTTCTATGGTGTTCTGATTCTTAATCATATTATTGTAGGGTACACATTAATATGATTCCAGTAATTCTAGTATGCTGCTGGGAGATGTGTAGGAAAGCAGCATTTTTAAATACTTCATTCAAAAGGGTAACTGTGATAAATCACAGAGTGGATTTATGTGGAGAGATGTCATAACTTCCATGTTATTATTAAGAATGGAGGAACAATATTAAGGGCAAAGTTTTGAGGAGTAGCCCCACCAAATTTTTGAAGAAAAGTCAGGGATATGGAAATGATTTTAAAAGATGTAACTATTTTTTTCTGATGGCTATCAGAAACAAGGGTTTTATTAGCAGTGTTCTTTTAAAATTTTTCTTTGGATTTTTTCTCCACCTTCTTTTGTATCTACTGGTATGTGCAGGACAGCATAGAGTGGATTGGTAAGGAAGAGAAGGTGATTGCCGTAAGTTTCAGGGAAATAGGGAAGCTAAATTATATATGGGTATAAAGCAAATATGGCACCCTAATTTTAGGCAATACCAAATATGAGTTAGATAACTAGATACAGTTGAGAATTCAGAATGGTTCTAGATAAACATTTGAGCATGTTCACAAAGCAAAAGTGCATATATGAGTATAGAAAAGCCCTAGTGATACATGATCAAGGGAAATTGCAGTAGTGTAATGGTAAGAAAATATGTCTGTAGTAGATTATAGAATCCACTTTGTGCCTTATTTCTATTACAAAGTTGTGATTTATACAATTACTGTCAAAAACAAAAGAAATTTTTAGAGCAATGGAATTTAAAGATCGTTACATGATTGTATCACAGAGTGGAAATCAGATCATGAAAACGTGGGTGCTGGAAAGTTAACTAGGAAGGAAGAATCTATGACTACTTTCAATTACTTTGATTGTGGGGCTGTATTTCACTTCCCTGAATGCTTTGTAGTCCATGCAGGATGTTTTGCTAGCAAGCAGATTCACTTGAGAATACAACTTCCAGTGTAAAGTACATTTCATCAGGGATGTTGATGAAATAGTGTCACTGGATGCAATATGGTTGAATTATTAGTTACTTGCAATAAAATTTTTCTTTATAACCTTACATGAAATATCATACTTTTTCATTCATCTCTAGGAGCTGGAAAATATCATTGCTCAAATGATGCATGTAGCAGAATACCTTGAATGGGATATTACTGAATTAAGTCCAGTAAGTATCAATTTATCACAATTTTTTAATGTTGCTAAAGACAGCTGCCATAATTTTGTGATATTACATATTCATGTGGGATTCTATAGATGAGTAAGGTAAAAATAAGAATAGTCTATGTTCCACTATGGCACTGAGAATCAACACTTTTACCAGTATTTTGCTAGTTAAATCTGATCTATGAAACGTTCAATAAACATTATGACTAACTTTTATAACACAACTGTTTTGTTTCCAAGAATTTATTAAGAATGAGTGTACAAGGGACACAACTTGGTTTGGGACCTTTAGATGTTAATAAAATGTAAATAGGAATACAATATGTCATTTTCTGAACTGTCCATGCTCGTTTTACTACAGCCACCATGCAAGTTATATTTTTCTTTTTTTTGCATGAGACAATTGGAGATCTGCACAAGTCCTACAAGATGCTGTATTAGAATATAATAATAATAAATTGTAACTTATGAGATTTTTCATGAAACTGTAGATTCTTCATGAAATGATGGAAGAAATTGACTATGATCATGATGGTACTGTTTCTCTAGAAGAGTGGATCCAAGGAGGAATGACAACAATCCCACTCTTGGTCCTTCTTGGGTTAGAAAATGTAAGTATTAAATGATAATATCAAGTTTTTGCTTGCATGTTGACTGTTGGCCTTCAGGTTAGTTTCTCTGTGGCCTGTATGAAGAATGACTTGGCTTTACTCCTCTTTACCATGGCTGAATGACATGCAAAGAATGAAGGTGTGTCTTCAACATTAGAGAGACATTGGCAAGTTTGAAGCACCACCTAATAAGCTGGCTCTGGAATTGGAAGCTGTAAAAAGCTGAATAATTTTCCCTACTAACAACATGTCATTAATTCCTAGCTGCAGTATTATCTGTTAAGAGTGTTTTACTGCCCATGGATCTGTTACAGCTGGCTTGGAACTGTGTCTAAACTTCTCAGCATGGTACTGGGTTGTGTGACCTTACTGTATTGAGTCACAGAACAATCTAGGCTGGAAAGAACTTGTGGGGATCTTCTGCTCCAGTCTCTAATTAAAGGCAGCACCACAGATTGAGTTATCCAAGGCCCTGTCAAGCCTGAATAATCCCAGCAAGGTGGATTCTTTCTGTTCTGTGGGCAAACTTTCCCTGTGTCGGTTGTTCTCAAGGGAAAGAGCTTTTGTTGTTATGTGCAGATGGAATTTCTTCTGCTGCAGTTATTGGTGCCTCTTGTCCTGTCCCTGTGAAGATCTGCCATCTCTAACTATGTTAATAAAGTATAGTAAGAAGCAATATCAAAAGGAACACTTACACCAAAGGATAGAGTATTGTGAAAGATGTATTTAAAACCCCACATTAATGATAATACAGGTGCAATATGATCAATTTTGTACCAGTTCAACACAGTTGTTTTAAGATTGGCATGTTGTCAGTGCCACCTGCTGTCCATATTTATAGCTAATTTTAAATTCATCTATCGAAGCATAGGTTTCAGATACCTTTCTGCTGTTCTAAAGAAAGCCTTTTAATCTCAAGTAATTTGAACATATTGAAAATAATAAATAATATTTATTTTCCCCATTTGGTGCTATGGCTTGAACTAAATCTAGACTGCTGTAGTTGCTCCATGCTATTTTATTTGCACGAAGAATGCTCAAATGATATTTTGTGTGGGGAAATATGTAGCAAAGCAGTTTGTTGAACAGTAGAACTGAAAGTCTTGCAAACTCTTATTAATTAAATTACAAGTAAAATATTTGAATTGAAGATAACTTTCATTGTGTCTGGATCACTGTAGTACTAATTCCCTTATTCTATATGAGATACTGAGTAAGAAAAATGTCAAATTACTTCCCTGTCATCAAACAACAGATCTTTGTCAGGCTGAATTTCATTATTTCCACAGAATTATTCTAAACAATGGGCAGCAAATGCTCTCAAGCAAGCAGTATAGCAGATAACTGTTAGTGATTTTTAGCACAGATTTTTCTTTTATGACAGGTAGTATAGGTGTTCTGGGAGTTCTTTTCGGTGTCTACATTTCGTTCTTTCTAAGTTTGAAACTCCTTAAATTATGGCATAAATTAATGCAGATTATTCTGTAAAGTTTATTTTCATACTAGAGAAAAAGCTGTTAGAAGGAAGCTATTCTGTCAAACATTTTATCATTTTGAGTATTTTTACTAGTTATTAGATATTTATCTTGCTGCATATAGCTTTACTATGAAAATACTAAAAATACATAAATAGTCATCAAAATTCCACAGCCTGTTATCAGCATGGGTCAATGTTTCTGACCCATCAAGACTATTCCTAGTATTTGATGCATTTAATAGACATAAATGCACAGTTGTGGAAAAAAAATTATACTAGCATGAAAAATATCTTTATTATACATAAGCATAGTTTATGTGAAGTTCATTATCTACATATGAGCTGGTTTGCTAGTAATTTGCTAATGATTCACTAGGATATGACACTGCCCTTTAAAAGGGCTCCTCTTTTTCTTTTTGTGTTTAATACTGCTTAATTTTTTAATCCATCACATAATATGTAAAGAAAATTAAAATTTTTATATTTTTCATTAAACCAGCAAAAATGTACTACTTCCATTTGTACAGAGTTCGAATAAAAGTGTATTTTAGGACACATCCCTGTGAAGATCACTGAAAAGTGAAATCAATAAAGACAAAACCCCTAATGCCTGTCCGTTATTTAGTGTAAACTGATAGCATGATTTTGATGCTTTTGCAGCATCTAATGTCTTATCCAAGCTCTTCATTCCAGTGCATCAATCCCATTGGTAGGATGCTGTTATTTCTTTTTGCATGCCATTGTTAGATTTTGCAAACCTGGCTTCTCAGGACTCTGCTTTTTGGGTGTCTATCTCTCTCCTTTTAGTTATGACAGTGAAAAGTAAGATAAGGATCTTTTGGACTCACTAATAAAATAAAAAAGTGCTGATATCTTAAGCTGTTTAGTATGTGAAAATAAGGAGCATAACCTACTGGATTATGCTGCTTAGACATGTCCAAGGAATCTTCATATGTGGAAAATCAGAGGGAAAAAAACAACAACAAAACCACACCCTCCCCAAACCCCAAAGCAAAACCACAAAAGCCCCAAACAAAACCCACCAACAAAGAACCCAGCAACCAGACTATTCTGTCACCTTCTTTTAAGTGTTGGTTCTGTGCTGAACTCAGCAATGGCAAAATTTTAAATCCATGAGATCAAATTCAGAGCTTATGTAGTGTGATGATGACAAAGAATTGCCACTATAGTTTATTTAAATAAATTACGATATGAGTGAAATGTTTAATTTGTTTTGTTTTGGGGTCCATTAACACTGTAATATACTTAACTGTTGTATAGATCTTATATGAAGGATAGAAGTTTCTCAGCTGGTCTAATTTGTTATGCTAATATCAGTGAAACTATGTTAATTTATTTCAGCTGCAGATTTGTCATAGTATGTTCAGAATTCAGCCACATTGTTTGTACTTAATCCTTAGTTTCCTGTAATAGCTATACAGAAAGGTCAGATACCATGTGAAAGTTCTATATTACATCTAAAGCCTTTCAATCAGTTTTTATTACATACTGTATTAGACGATTTAGTCAGAATATTGGAGAAAAAAGAGCTTTTAAGTGAAATATAGGACTATTTAAAAGTAGAAGAATAAACAAGTCAGTGTTTATGAGCAGTGGGATTGAGATAGCCTAACCTCTCACTGGTTTCTGGTCTTTGCCCTCTGACCTCATCAGTAATCCCCTTCTGAAAGAGACAAGTCTTAGGCTGTTACTCCAAGTATTTGCCAGCAACCTGTTACCAAGTCAAAGAAGTAACAAGGAAATCTGCCTCATTTCCCTTCTGCGCTCTCTCTCTCTCTCTCTGCATCCCCCCCACCTCATAGCTTGTTCCTAGACTTTCATGAAACTTCTACTGCCCTTCCAAATTTGTTTGAGATTACTAAACTAATTTAAAAGTTGCTGGCACAGTTTGGAGTCATGAAGATAATAGGAGAAAGAGCATAAAAAGGTCTAATTTCCCTAGGAAATCAACCTTAATATCCAGTTTGTTTTATCTTGCTGGGTTTTATGTTCTGTTTCCTCCTAAGATTTGATTTTGGAGTTGTTGTGAAGGTAGGCTTTAGAAATACAGAGTTCTTATATCTGAGAATGTTCCAGGATAGAAACCATGTATTTGATTTTTTGATGCTTTTAAGGCAGTTGATGTTCTAAACAAACAATTTGGATACTAGGTAAGTAATTTAAATAAGAATGAATTGGTTCTTTTTCTATAGAGGTTCTGAAATAGATACACATACTATTTGGTAATTTGTTTTAGAAGAAAAGATCTTGGAATTGTATACATGTATAATCCATTTGTAATTGGGTGACTGCCCTTTTTCCAATTATCAGTGTCTAAATGTGTTCTATATGGCATCTACTGAAACCTTTGTTGTTAAGACAGAGTAATTCTTACTCTGATGTTTAGTTATTTCAGTTTCATGGATTTTTTTTGCAAGAACTTCTCTCATGTAAGTGAGAATTTCATGAAGATAATGTTAAATATAGAGGAAATTGTTATTCATGTGGTCTAAGTTTTAGTAATAAATGTATGAAGTAGTTTTTTTGCTGAGTGTCACACTTCATTCTGGAGTTTTCACAATCCTCATCAACTTTCCAAATTTATTTTTGCATCTTAAGCCAATAGTTAGTCTCCTACCCACACAAAAATTGGACAGACACATCCCTGCAGTACTCCTGATTCTTTTGGGAAGTGGTCTATTGCACATTAGTGACCACTAGTGTATTTATTCTACATCTCCATGGTAGAAACCTTTGAAGTTCCTTTTTATTTGTTTCTGCATTGATTTAAGTAGATTAACATTTTAGGAGAAGGTGGAGAGTTACCTCATTGATTCTGCTAGCATCACTTAAAATTTCTTTTGTAATCTGGGCACAAAAAGCCTCTTAATGATGAGTTTTGTCAGCCATAAGCATTGTACTCTGCTCTTTGTTAGGTGTTGTACAATATTATTCCACCATGATTTGATAAAAGCACTTGATTTCTCTTTTAAAATAATTGCATGCCAGATATTTGGTCTCGCTTTTCCTGTCACAAGTGATTACTATCACCTCTGTCAGTGATTGCACAAAATGGAATTACAAACTGCAAGTTCAGAAGTGCTAGTGTTTAAAGATATCCTGTATTTTAGGGAAGTATTTTATTCCTCTCTACTGGCCACTAGATGTCACAGTTGCATTGTGCCTGGTACTGTACAGTTGCTGAAAAGCTGTCCTAAGGTGAGAGAGAAGTTGAAAACCAATATATAGTTCATGAAGTCATCAATAATTTAAAATCAGGCCAATATGCCTTTATTTTAAATCACTAATTATAATTTTCAACCCAGTTCACCTTTTAAATCTAGGTAAACTTTTAGGGAACAAACATTTGTGTTGAATTGTGATTATGTTTCAATAAATCGTAAGGAAATACTCTTAAAATTTTATTTTGGATCCTCAAGCAGCAAATATTAGGCAAGTGCGCTCGAAGAATTTAAAAAGCAACATTTTAAACTCTCTTGATTAAATGTGTCATGGCTTGTTTCAGTGGGAGTCCACACTTGGGAATACTGTTTCTCATGTTGTATGTTGCCTTATTGTTGCCATACTTCTTGAGCTGTGAGTATGTTAAAATGGAACAGAACTAGAGACTTGCAAACTTTTGGAAGTGTGGAGTGGGATCTGTTATGCCATGAGTGATCCCTCCGGGCTGAAGCTTGAAATGACTGCTTAACACCTGGGCAGTTTCATAGACTTCTATTTCTTTTGTTCAGCGAGGAAGAATGGCAGTCAGGCCTTTTGTTGTCCTGAGTGACATCTCTGTAAGTCCTTTCTGAAGTGTGGCAGGTGGGTTTTCTAGACGGCTGAAGTTCCGATGCACCATATGCTGTTTCCACACGTACAGAGGGCAAACTCGAGCCCTCCGAGCTGCAGCTCGCTCCCTTTGTGCCAGCTCGTTCCCGGCTGGAAGCAGATTCCCCGGAAGGGCTAAGAGGAGCCGTTTTGCCGGTGTGGTTTGGCGGCACGGCCCGCAGAGGGCGCGGTGTCCCCGCCGTGGGAGGCTGCGGCGGCCGGCGCGGTGCTCGTCCCTGCGCTGCTCGCTGCCGGCTCCTGCGCTGCCGGCCGCCCGCTTCCTTGCGGCAAGTTCGCTAAGGCCCTTCCTTACTGCAGCCCCGCTTTGCCTTTTGTCTCTAGGTTCAAAAAATGCCCGGGAAAAGTCAAGAGTAACTAACCTCTTCTGTGTACAAGGTGTTAAATAAATGGTATTTCATGCAGATATACGGATTCACCATTATTTGCAATTTAATTTCTGTGTCATTGAAGTCTCTGCAGATGACAGATGGTTGCAGATTTTGGACAGGGAAACTTCATATTGTGGCTATTTATGAAGCTCTTTAAAGCAATTTAATTTTCCCTCTTGTGCTCCCTTTTCTTTTTCTGTACGACTGCATGGCTGAAGGCTGTGGAAGATTTTTGTTTTGGTTTGGTTTCTCAAACACACACACACTCAAAATCTCTCTGAAATTAGATGTGAGGAGCCCTACCAAATAGTATGTCCCATGAGTCAGGTTTCTCCTTCCCTTATTGGCCAAGAACAGACTTAAAACCCTTTCTTCCCAAAGGAAATGGAACAAAACAAAACATGATATGAATTCTTTGCTGAGAGCCAACCAAAGGAGTGTAGAATGTAACTGTATTTATTTTAAAAGGAGATGCTGCATAGTTTAACGGGAACTCTTCTCACCTTCCCACTGACTGAACAATACCTAAAAATTAGTAATAAAATTGGCTTGTACAAGTCAAGTAAATATTTTTAAAATAAATGGAAACAAAATAATCAGCAAAAGAATAACAGCTACTCCATAACATCCTTCTCATTTGGATGCTTGCTATTGACTCTTTTCATAGAAAAAACAGAACATTTTGGTATTTTAGACACTCTGTAGCTATTGTAAGAGGGCATGTTTACTGGGATCTAAATTTATCAGTGATTGCATTACCTTTTTTAAGTCTCAAAATCTTGAAGATCTCTTTGTCTGCCTTTATACACAAATATCTAAAAAACTGACATGAGTTAATATTAACCAGGTAGGGATATGTAGTTAAAGTCTGTGATAGGATAAAATTTTCCACTTATTCTAAGGTTGGCTCTTTTGTGGTTGACTTGCTTTTTAAGGTCAGGTAGTTTTGGCAATAAAATCCGTGGTAGCAGGGTCAGGACCATGAGTTAAGTGAGCCATTGTTAACAAAATAAATGTTACTATTGTCATTATGTTTTAAAGTCTGAGTATGACATATGGAGGCTTGATTTTCAGTGGTGTGTATAATGAAGTGAGGAAGAGATTTTTACTGTACCTGCCCTGCCTTGAGATCTTCTTAATGTCTATTTGTTTTTAAACTCTTTCTCAGGATATGGAAGCAAAATGAGTTAATGTCAGTAAATGCACTGATGTGTCAGAATTGTGGATTTTATTCATACTTAAAGACTTGCATTGAGGTGGCTTTGTTTCATATTATGTCTTTTTTTTTCTCTTGGCAATGTTTTAAAAAGTTATGTGCATGCAAAATCATATGCAGCACTTTATTGCTTATTTTTGGTAGTGCACAAGAGCAAAAATTTAATTTGCTCTTTTCCAAAAGTGCATTGTGTTTATGTAATGGATTTGCATCAGTTGCAGTCTGTAACACAGCTAAGTGTTTTAATTGGCAGAACACCCACATCAAGACTTGTTTGTTTTTCTGATAAGGAAAATGCCAGCTAAGTTAGACCATATGTTCTGTTCAAATAAGAAGCAACATATTCACATGTAATGGTCATTCTTTAAAAATAAAATTAAAACGAAAAAGTAACACAAAAGTAATATGGAAGAGAGGCAAGTTTATGCATAAGTATGAATTTCTGTTAATTTTCATAAACAGCAAGTATTTTGCTAAGGAAGGCTGATCAGCTCACATTTTAAGTGCTTGTGGTTTATGACTGTGTCTGTTCATGACCTGAGTGATGTTAAAATCAAAGTGTACATTGTTTGCTGTTTTTTCTGAGAAGGATTTACATGGTCTTTGTTGTCTAGTGAATAATTGCCTACTTTCAGAAGGCTTGAAATTCACATACTACATTGTAGTTTAACAATACTTTAAAAATGTGTAGAATGTGGTAGAAAGATGGGAAGAAAAATAGAAGTTAGAGAGCTGTGTTTAATGAAATACATCCTCTTCAGCTGCCAGTCATGAAGGAGCTTGACAGGCTTCTAGTGCTTCACAGCTGCAGAATCTATTTCTGCTTCTTCAGGGGAAATTGGAAAACTTCCACACTCTTTGCCAGTGAGAATCCCACATTAGGCATCTGCTGTGCTTTTTCTGCAGAAAGGGGACCCTGACATTGCCCAGCTGTCAGAGATGGCATTTGAACTCCTGCTGATAATATTGGGGGAGCTGTTACTTATACTCCTGATATCTCACTAGAGAAAAAAAAAATTAACTGACTTCAGTTCTTTTTGTTTCTAGATAACTTGTAAGAAATAGTCAAAGTTGTGTCCTGCTTAGACCCAGCTTTGAGCCAAACATTCTTAACTTCTTCGAGTGCTGATTTTGCATAATGGTTATTCTTTTGTCCACAAAGATAACGAAGTCTTCGTCATATTTGACTTGTATTAACTTCTAACTCCTAGAACAGAGCAATACTGATTTTTAAGGACATAACTCATACAGGATATGCTAATATAGAACAAAACTAAGTTTTATTAAAATTTATGCTCACCAACTTACATTGACTATTCTCATCAGTGAAAACCATCATATTATTGAAAATCTAGCCAGGAATATTATGTATACATGATGACAAGTAATAGTACTTTGATGTGAGAAATCAGAAACTGGATAAGAACCAGCTGTTGATGTGTTTTCTGAGAAACAGAGATGGGTGTGACTTCCTTTAGCTATGTGGCACTTTCTTTTTGGCAATGACATGACCAAGAAGACTGCAGAGTTTCAGCAATACGCAAGGAAGCAGCCCATTTCCAGGTGATGGACATTAACTGCCTGTGTTCTGTTGGATGTTATATTGGATAAAAGATTTTTTTTTTTTTTTAAATCAAGTGATATTACATTATCTTCATCTAGTTTTTTGGAATATTTACTATGGTGTGGTTAGTTTTCCTGTTTCACGTATGTTGATATATGTACGTAATTCTGACAGGCTTTAAGAATACCTGTGTGGTTTTAGAAAACCCTTTCTATTCTTTGTTTTTGGGAGTTTTATCTTCTGAACTGTGGTACCTTTACTTTTATGATTAGTCTAGAAAAGAATTATTTTTAATACTAGTTGTAATTTAATATCAGCCTACATACACTGATATCACTGAGTTGCAGTGGTGACAGCAGCCTGGTGGCTTTTTCTGAGTTTTTTTTGAAATATGTGGATGTCCATGAGCTTCTGAAGAATTTTTTTATTATATCATTGCCTGTGTATTTAGAATGATTATGCTGTGATCTGGTGCAGAGTCTTAAACGAAGTAACAGCTTGTCTTTTATGTTCTTGAGTCAATCTCCATTTTTTATTGGCACTTAGATATTTCATTGTTTCTTTTATTAAGTGAAATCTGTTTCTTCTGTGTCCTATGCAGAATGTGAAAGATGATGGGCAACATGTATGGAGATTGAAACACTTCAACAAGCCTGCCTACTGTAATCTTTGTTTGAACATGCTAATCGGAGTAGGCAAGCAAGGTCTCTGCTGTTCTTGTGAGTACAATCATTTGCTTGCATGTCCGTTGCTACAAATGTTGTTCTTGCCACATAACAGAGAACTTTTAGCTTCCCATTACAAAACCATTGCCACCACAGTAGTGGCTCCTCTTCTTTTCTCGAGTGTCTAATGTTCTTCTTTTAATTTTTCAGCATATTTGGCTTTGAAATATGTTGTTTGAGGGAGTTTTCTGCTTTCTAAGGGTTATCACTATTAGTTCCCTTTGGAATCTATCACTCTTTTTTTGTTTACTATTTTTTTTGTTTTCTATTAGTAAGTATCAAGCTTAAGTTTTAACTTTCTACTTTTGTTACTTCCCTTTTATTTTTATTAATAATTTTACAATAGGTATCAGCTTGACAAACATCTAAGTCGTCCCATGTTTGTTGATTCAAATTTTGCACAGAATTGTTGTTTTGTTAATTGTAAAGGTGAAAATCCCAGTTTCCCAGAAACTGAGTTTCTGTAATAGTTCTAAGTTTTGTATAGTTACTTGGTTTGTAGCTGTAAATCTCAATCCACTTATTAACTGACCATAGATTTTAAGAAAAGGAACACAGAAAAGGTACTGCATCTAATCTGGCCTTCATAAGGCTATTAGATGCAGTTACCACCCTTCAATTCCTTGAGCTGTATCTATGTATCTCCTAAGAGTCTGTTTGACTACCTCATAATATGTGTCCTGAGAAAACAAGGCTTGCTGAAAGATACCATGTCTCTATTTGAAAGTTTTCAGAAATGGATGATCCATATCCTTCTATCGTGGTGTGTTCCAATGATTAATCATCTTTTCTTTTTTCAGTCCTATTTTCTGATTTAAACATGTCTCGTAGATGGTTCCAATGATTGGTTAATGTTATGCCCCGCTCCATTAGATTAATGAGATCTTTAGTACACAACCGTCTTCTTCTCATGATGGTACCAAGTCACCTTTCATTTTCTTTTTTGGTAAAATAATCCATTTCTTACTGTAACTAACTTTCACCATTTTTGGTATGAAAGCCCGTCAGAGATGATGAGGGCCTTTCTGTCTGTACAGTTCTATTGATTTAATATGAGATTAGTCTGAATAAATGAGAGTTTTGAATTGACCATTTCTCTCCTCTGGGGGCCACAGACCCCTCTAAAATATAATTCGGATGCAAATTCTGTATGCATTTTCACGTGACATGATTTCATTCACCGTACTGTGAAATGGAAAAGATACATTTATTAAAATTCAAACAAATAAAAGTTGCATAACTTGAGATTAATAAATGCAGTTACTGGAATATATACATAAAATACTGATTTGACTATTAGATCTTGAAATGTTACATTCTTTAATATTCTTTTTTTCAGACTGTTACTGTGAAGAAATAAGACCCATATATGTTGGAAAGAGAGTTCTGTTGAGCAAATAATGTAGATCACCTTCTTCAATAATTATTAGAAATGGGTTGACCAGCTATGTAAACTGTCCCAAAAAGACCAGCCTTGCAAGAGCTGTAATTTTTTTCTACTGCAGTGTACCTTTCGAGAATGTGTTTATTATTGTGCTTGGCATTTATTTTTTGATAGTGATGGTCTCAGAGTATCTTAAGAACATGTTCCTTTCAGTTACTTCATGCAGCAAGAGGCATGAGTCTACTTGCAAAACTATTTCACTGTTTCCTTATTTAGCTAAGCTTATTCTCCACTATATTTTCAAAGCATTGCTATAGATTTCATTATTTGCATTTTAGATTGTGTGGGAGGAAAAAAAAAAAAGAGGAACCACAGGGGTCCTCACCATCCCTCCATGGTCCAATCAACAATGTTACTCCCTGCAGTTTGTCTGATTAATGGCTGCGCCTCCCACTGGGTTTGTGTAATAGGTGCAAGCAAGGTGTTTAGAAGTACTTTGTGCTTAATTGCTCTCGAGGTCAAAAGCCTGAGACATATACCATGCAGGGAGAAATTCATTCTCAGTTTTTAATAGTTGATCTATTGAATGCAGGCATAAGCTGTAGCATTATTTCCTCATCTTGGCACAATTGTATCATTGAAGTCAGGAGAGCTTTGCATTGTACCCTGACATTTGTATGTTTTCCCAATGCAGCTAGCATGATCTTTGCAGACCTGACCAGCAATAGTAGTTACCTAAAACTGGTGTTGGAGGGCTTAGAGGGAAAAAAGGCTTCTCAGGAGTTGGTATGTCGTAAAACAAGAGTTAAAGTTATGGTGATTACATGGAATGCATGAAAACAATTCCTATTCAAAAATGGACCAATCAGCCATTTCAAATTTATAAATCAATGGGAAGAAACAACATAAATTCATTGGCTTTTATTTTTGTGCTTGCCAGCTGCTCTCATGCCTATAGTTCGTAAAATATCTATTTCTTCCTTCTAGCAAATGACACCAAACCATTTGGCAGTCACCTTTAATATTTTTGTCATTTGGGAGTTATTGTGAAAAAATTTAGTGAGGTCTGATTTAATTAAGCATTTCCTGTTATGCAATGATAGTTCATTCTCGGATTTCTCACTTGCATAATATTTCCTGTTCTAATTGGCCTTTTGTATTCCATGGAAAAAGCAGTCTAGTTTGAGTTTTCATTGACTGATTGGATTGATTATTTAGAGATGACATGCTGGTAATGTTATTTGTTTCATAGAAACGTAGGCAGAAACACCATTGCCTTGACATCTAATAACGCATGTCTTTTTTTCAGTTTGCAAGTATACAGTCCATGAACGCTGTGTCTCAAGAGCTCCTGCATCTTGCATCAAAACATACGTGAAGTCTAAAAAGAATACTGATGTAAGTTTGGGGTAGCATTAACTTTACCATGTACCTGTTAATTTAGTAACTCTGTGTATATCCACATTTTTCTTTTGCAGGTAATGCACCATTTCTGGGTAGAAGGCAACTGTCCAACAAAATGTGATAAGTGTCACAAAACTATAAAGTGTTATCAAGGCTTGACTGGACTTCACTGTGTTTGGTGTCAGATTACAGTGAGTATACTATAGTAAAACCTTTCACACAGGTTAGATAGATAAAAATCATTGAATGTCATTCTAAAGGCTCCTAATCTGGAATGTCTCATTGAAGTTAGTCATCAGCAATGACTAGTGTGTGTTAAAGGAATTATATATGCAGAATATTCTTAGGACTTCTTAATTGTGGCAAGCAACTATGCTTAAAAGTAAACTTTGCTTCATGACAATATCCATATGAAAATAACATGTGCCACTAAAGAGCAGAATTCCCAATCTACGCTACAGAAAGATTAGGGAAAGGTTTTCGGTACCAGGAAAAATCAAGGTCACTGTGACACTAGGTCTAATTGGTGATGTACTTACAGGCAAATGAAATTGTGGACATCTGGTAGGATACAGTGATTCCAGTGTCTGGGAATAATAGCAGAGACAAGTTGATAATATACTTATCTGTGCACCAAGTCAAATATATACAACTTTTGTGCGCTCCTTATTCAGCAGGAACCAGTAACTGGAACTAATGACATTCAGGGAACACTGCCCTTATAAGTGAGATCTTCATGCTAGAAGGAGCAATGCCAGTATTTCTGCTTCTAGCCAGTGCAGGATTTAAATCTAAATGGGGAGAGATTTCAGCCTTCTTCGCCTGTATTTGCTGGTTTTGCTGATATCATTATTGCTATTGTTACGGAACAGCAGTTGTTCAGTGCTTTAAATAATGATATGAGACTGAGGCATTAGTGAGTGTTTGTTTTAAACATACAAGTTTGGATGTTTTATGACATATTTTCTTAACACAAGAATGCAAAATATGAAACATCATCAAAGAAAATAAATCCAGGATACTTTCAGTGATAAGCTGTTATGATTACTTAAAAAACAATATTTTAGAAGAAAGCAAATATGTAGTCCAGATTGCTGTCAAAATTTGGATAATTTATGTAAAGAGTAAAACACCCAATCCAAAATGTTTTGCATGCAGATAATTAAACTTAGGCAATGGCTATATGTGTCTAGCAAGATAAATAAGGGTGTTCTGCTGTAGATATAGAAGTGTTTACACCTGCATAATATGTGTATATCATTCAAGAAATATATATTGTGTAATATATATTGACTTTTAAAGTCAAAGGAAGTTGCAAATTCTGTCTTTTCTCAGTAGAAATTATTTTCCCATTATTTCATGTGAATCTGGACCAGATTTGTAAAGATCTTTTACTCCTTGAAGTTGTACATCAAGATTCAGAGGATTTCCATAAGAACTGTTATTCACTGAAGAAGTACAGAGGAATTATTTATAATTGAAATCACTCTAAAGAAAAAGACGAAATTATTTTGAAAATAACTTGCGTGCTTGTGTGCTTATTTAAATGCCTAAATAACTGTCAAGATTCCAATTAAAATGGGTGTGTGTTTTTTGACAGCTGAACTTGAAAATGTTGGCACTAAGGTTACAATTTTTGAATTTATTTCCATCATTAATTTAAATTTTTTTTTTTAGTAATTTTGTATATTTTAATAAATTTAATAATATTTTTATTTTTCTTTATAGCTTCAGATGTAAATTAGACACATAAGGGAAGAATGAGTATTTTTTAATACTTCAAATTATTTTTCAAACTCGTATTCACTTGCAATTCTCTGTATTCAATATATTCTATTGCAATAACTTCATTTTCTAATATTAATACATTTATTACAGAAAAAAAAGTGTTTTAAATTTCTAATAGATGCATGCTTTTTGAATGGATATTCTGAAGTTATATAATTATCATCACATCCTTCAAGTGTTTTTTAACTCCTTGTACCCCACATTTACAGATTATAATCGAAGGAGATGCTCTTTATTACACAACTAATTCTGAGCCTCTTTCATGCATTTTAAATATCTGTCCTCAAAACTTAATGGGGTCCCTTCTGATACCAAATAACTGACTCAAGTCACAAAATTTAGAGGTGTTTTTCACTAAAGAGGCTTGTTATACTGACTTCTCAGCCAAATCCGGGATCCCTCTTCCATATAAATTTGGTAACTCTCTACCATGGTCATGTAAATTTTTTTCCATTCATTTTCTCTCCAGCAAATACATTTTCTCCTGTTTTGCAGGTTTGTGGGGGAGGTAGTATTCTAGGAGGCATAGGTTTAGGATAAGGGAGTTTTAGGGAAATATAATTAAAACCTGCTAAAATACAGGTTTTTTTGAGAGGGATGCATTTATTTCTTTGTGTTAAAGTGTTACTTTCATTAAAGCTCCATTTCTTCTACCTTTTCTGTTATTTGCTATGTGCCAATTCTGTTGTCAGAGATCACCAGAGACTAATAAGAAGATTAAGCTATTTTTTCATAGATAAGTTTGCATGCCACTGAGTAGCAAAGCTGCTAATTACCACTGAATGTGTGAAGATACTTCTATTTGATGTAACATGGCCTGGTGTGCATTAATTATGGTACAAGTAGCCTTACCAGTGAGGCAGAGAATTAGCATGACAAATGATTTAGATTACAGGGCTGCCAAAATACCCTCACAATAAGGCTTTAATACTCAGAGTAAATCGAAACTCGTTAGACTTTTATTTTCTGTTGCTAAGTAACTGCCTAAAAAGGTAACTTTGCAGTATAAATGAATATGGACAAGGCTAATATTAGGTGCCATTCAGTTCAAAATTCAGAAATGTCATGTCAAAAGTAACTGTACCAGATAATTTTATGAAGACCACATTATCAGTAAAGTTTATATACATCAGCAATTGGTACAATTTTATTGTAATTTTAAAAGAGTTCATATGAGTTAAACCATTTAAAGGAAAATGAGTTAGTCATTGAAAAAATGTGGTTTACATATGCAGACATTGAACTGCAGGTTTTGTAACAGCTTTTGAACCTGTTGAACTAATGCTGTATGCTACCTGTAATACTACATAAATCTCATGTTTATAAGATTTTTACCACACAACTTCTGATATTTATTAGCCTGATTATTTTTCTTTACTGTAAATATGAATATTGTTTTCAAAAATGTCCATCTCTGTGGGAAATGGATGCTGTCTGAGCACCTTAATGCATTTTATTGAATCAATGTAGAGATGAAAATGCAGAATAATTTAGGTTGAAAAAGACCTTTGAGGTCATTGAGTCCAGATAAATAAACTTCACAAAATTTCACAATATTAAGTTTGTTTTATTCTGACTATCTCTAATGATACTGTGAAATATACCAATTAAATGTGAATGCTTCGCATGATCCAAACACACAACTGTGCCTTTGTACTGTGTGGCTGAATATTTTGAGACATTTGAATTAAATTCTAAATTATGAACAAGAACTCTTGATTGCTAATGCAAAATATTTCATCATTTATCATTAGCTGCTACCATTTTATGTTCCTGTTATATACATATTTGTCCATTCAACCTCTAACAAAATGAAAGCCAGCCACTGCTCTTCCAGTCAGCAGAGGTTATTCTTTTCATGTTTTCAGAGTAGAACTAGTCATTGCTTTGAAGAAAACTGGCTGAATTCTAAGCATAAATTAGAAAAAGGAGAGTAATTCCAGTTCCTCAGCAGCCAGTGGAAGCCTGAACACTGATTCAATCAAGACCAAAATTTACCTAATGAAGCTTGATGTAGGATATTCCTGTGTTCTTCTCTTATATTTGAATCTATAGTGGCTATCAGTTTCGTGAAGGGAGCAGAGTCACCAGCAGTGCCAAAAGCTGCCTTGAATTACTCACTAGTAGTAGAACAGAAGCTCAGTGCAAGAAGCTCTCTTCTGAAATGGAGCTTTTGGTCACCGCTAACAGTATGCTGATGTTAGTTACACCACTAAATGTACTGCTGTGTGATGTTCTTATTTTGTGTGCTGATCCACACATACGAGTTCCTCCACTTTAACATCATTCTTCGCTTCAATATAAATCTGTTAATTTTGTCCATCTTAGGGGGCTTTCCACTGCAGTGTATTTCATTTTCCTTCCAGTAGTTTAATAATCATTAATTTAATGGAACTCACCTCATTATAGGATGCCCATTTCCTTATGCTGTAATAATAAAATGTCTAAGTTGAATCTTAATTTTCTGTCTTCATGTAGTTGCATAACAAGTGTGCTTCACATCTGAAACCTGAATGTGACTGTGGACCTTTGAAGGACCATATTTTACCACCCACATCAATCTGCCCAGTAGTATTGGTGAGTTGTCTGAATGATTATTTCAGATGTAATCCTCTATAATAAGCAGCATTAAAACTGGGACTGACTTCCAGGTATTTGTTAAATTCACAGGACTACGTGAACCTTAAACACAATGTGTAATCCTGGATGATGAGTTTATAGGCATAAGTGTGTTTTACCCTCTGCATATTGCATTTTCCTTCATGTGAGAGTGAACTTTCTGTAGGGCATATTATAACTGAAGCTGACTCAGGTTTTATCACTTATTCAGACTGTACTTACCAGAAACTGTATAGGCAGAACACTTCTACATTTTACATCTTTTATAGATCCAACTTCCCAGAATAATGAAGTTATTCTTATGGGCAGTTTTTGCTTGGGATGCATATTGTATATCTGCAATGCTGAGGTCTCTGATCTAAGCCGGAGGTTACCTAGAATGATGACACTGGTCTTGCAGTAAGCTATGCATCAACATTATGGTATATTTTATTCTGCAGTCGTGGACAGTAAATTTCTCTGTCCACAAAAACAATAACTCAATTCAATGAAAATAGAAATGCATGCTATGTGTAGGTTGCATAGAAAAAGAGCTGACCATTTTATCATTAAAAAAGAGCTTGAGAATTAACTTATGTATTCACATACTAAATTGGGTATTTTATGCTGATGAAAGTCATAGCATCATCATATTCATAAGAGAAGAGATGAGTGGTCCTCTTTAAATATATTTCATAATAAGAAATGCCTGAACTTAAGAAAGTGTAATTTATTGAGGGGAGGCAAAAAAAAATACATCCTAATCTTAAACCAGTTGCTGATTATTTGGAATAATATTCATGCCTATTGTAAATTACTTGTTTTCTAATGAATCCTTTTGTCTGTTTATAAATCTGCTAAGGAACAGGTGCTAGACTTTGGCCCTCTACTTGTATAAACTGGGATTATTCCATGGCTCTCAATGAAATAATCCAATGGAAACATGCCTTAAATATTTATGAAATATTTTAAATATTTTTTAAGTCATGAGAATGGCTTTGTAGTTTGTCTCTATGGTATTTTGGTATTATGTGGACAAGTTCTGATTAATAGTTATATAAATATTATTTTAAGTTTGTTGGATGATTAAATTCTATATTATATTACTTAATTCTCAGGATTTGAGGTCATACTTTAAAAGTTTTCATCTGGAAAGTATGATTCTGTTATTGGGCCATTGTTTTCATTTAAATGTTATTTATCATTTGCCTTTGGTATAAACGGAATGAAACCTCAGCATGAAATTTTATCTTCAATTATATTGGCATAACTACATTTTCTTTTCAGGAGAGGAAGAGGAATAGAGGAATTAAGATTTTTATTCCACAATTGGAGTTTAGTTAAGTTGTTTAGAGGGTATGTAAAACCACTCTAGAGTCAAATCACCCTTGAATAGGTTTGTTTTATCTTCAAATTTTCAAGACATAGCAGAAGTAAATACGTTTTCCTGTATTAGAATCATGTTACTAACAATGCAATACAAGACATGTATTTCAGTACAATTTATATTGTTAGGAGTGGAAAATATATTTTACTATGATTTAATGGAGACTTTATAATTTTGTAGTACATTTGTTCATCTAGTAGTTTCTTCCAAAAATGCATTAAAATCCTGAGTTTAATTATGTTACAAATACTACCTCACTGACCTAGCTAATAGTAATTTCTTTTAGAAGTGATTGGTTATAGTGTACATATAATTTGTGTTAGTAATTTTTTAATTAGTGTCTCCTGTTTCCTGTTATGGGGATTCCTTTTGAGAAACATAATACTTCAGTGTATGTGAGACCAGCATTCTCAATAATGGCAGCAAAACCAGTGAACATATCCTTGTCGAAACTGTCTAACCATGCGAGGGGAAGTGTGTCTGTTAATAAAAATTACGTGTTCAGACATACAAATCTGACAGTGGAAGGGTCCCTCGCCCTGGTCACACATTTAGCTTCAGTGGTCAGATGAGCATTAATAGTCTTGCAATGCTGTGTATAAGTGGAAGGTAAATAAAAGCAGATAAGCATAACGCTTGCTGTACCAGGTTTATCATTTAGTATTTTGAGGTGTTAGAGAAGAATGTATTTTCTTCTCCCATAGAATATAGGGAAAATAGCAAGATGAAAGATCTTGTTTCTTTGATCTCCTAAAAATGTTGACCCTCCCTTCCACCTGTAACTTTGGAAGTTTGGATTTCTTCCAGAAAACTGCAGAGTTCATCTCAGAAAAAGATGCCTTCTCCTAAGTTGTCCTTCAAGAGTACAGGCTAAATCCCTTCTCATCTTTTCTTTTTTGCACGACTAGAGACATTCATATTTTTGCCTTTTTCATCCAGCATTTCTCACATTTCATTTCTTCAGTTCTTGTGAAGTGCAGCCTTAACAATTTCTACACAGTTAAACGACTTTTTCATACATTGCATTTCACAGCACCATGTATTATACCAGCGCTACCAAAATGATCTCTCAGCTGAGTAACTCTTAGTGGCTGGAGAGAGAACCAAAATGCTTCATCATGTGAAAGTTGGATGGCTGGTCTAAGTTAGATGAGGCCCCTCCTGTCTTCAAAACTGCACAAAATAGAGCTTGTCAAATGTTATTCTTAAATATGATAGGCTGCATTGTCTGCTGAAAAAGAAACAATGGGGAAACTCATTTAGTTGGTGCTGTGTACGTCATGAAAACATCACATATCTGTCTAGATTCAATGTCTTATAAATATTTTTCATACCTCACTGCAGTAATTTTAAATGTCTTAGTGAAATATAGTCTGTCAACTTTAGTCCTTTTGACTTTTCTGTTTACCATATATAAGACTTGTTGGATGGTGAAGTTTTTTGTTCAAGTTAAATGAGTTTTGTTATAAACTGTGTGCAGATCTCAAGTGATAGTCTTTTAATAGATGTCAGATACACTTTAATGTTACTCTCTTTTATTTCAGTAACATTTTAATTAATTCATACTGATTGAATAAATGTACATTGAGACTTGTTTCCTAATGAGGGCACATTTAGAGGAAAGGTTTTGCATCATTCTGATATCCTGTGGGTAATTATATTCTAATTATATGGTGGGGGGGAAAAGTCTATAACTCAGTACTGTTATTGTTCATTGGACCCAATTAATTACATGCACATAATGAAAGTTCATGATAAGGTTGACTGGCAGTGAGTTTAAAAATCTTTAACTCAATTGAATCCTAGCCTACCAGGAGTACAGAATTAGATCATAACCAGGTTTAAAACTGGGTATTGGAATGAGATGAGTGAGTAGTGAAGAAAACAAGATTGGTCTCTGCTTATGAGACAGTTTCCCTCACCACATCCCTTTATAAGGCAGAAAGGGAAAAATGCTGGCATACGTTTTGTCTTCATTTCATGCCTTCCTTTACTTTTCCCCATTTACTGATGAACATATAGGATGTTCTAATTTTTATTTATGTCTGCAGAAAAGTAATTAGATTTTCAATTTCCCACCAATAGATACAGCCCTGGATAGAGACCAACCAATAAAAGCTTACTATTTAATAAATAATAACGTGTATTTATTTTATAATGCCTGATGATTTTGATTCTCCTATTGTATATGTGAGTTTTACGATGAATTTTTTTTCACTTAATTTCTAACATTGTTTTTTAAAATTATAATTAAAACTGTTAATTGTGGAATAAAAATAAAATTAAGGAATAAATTGTAAAACATAAGGTAACCTCCTTACAATGTTAGCATTACTGTACTGCGATTATCACTGTCCCCATAGTAACCAGTTTATTTCAAAAGGGGAGACTCTGGTATATAATACTGAAGGTAAGAAATGAAAAAAAAATTAAAACTGGGTACATTTCTTTGTGTTTTGACATCCAACTTCATTGTTTTGCATTCTGGGAAAAACAGGTCATCATGATAAAAAGTTTGAAAAAATTTGCATTTTGTTTCTTTTCTCGTGTGAATGAATTTGACTTTTGTGTAGTGAAGATGTTGTAACGTTTTAGGATGAAATCACCTAAGCATAAATGCAATTTATGTAAATATGAATTATATATAGAGAGATAAATTGATATATATAAAATAGATAGAATTCTTATACATCATAGTGTGGACATGTTTGTATACACTAATATAAAATACCATCATAAGTCGAATTCACTTGACCTCTTATTTTAAAATATAAATGGCTACATTTTTTGGAGGAGGAAACAGATATATCTGATTCCTCTTTGATTTGGCATTTTATTGTACAGAACTCTAAATGTTCAAAAATCCTTTGTTTATGACTAGTTCTATTTAGGCATGTAGAACAATATACACAGAAGATTACGAATGTTTTAGATAGGAAATATGCCTTATTCAACTAAGCAATATACATTATGATCTATAGCTTCAAACCTTTCTGTAAATATAACAAGTGTGTTGACATTCTGGCAAAAAGTAATACAGAAGTAGAGTTGAAAATACTGTTTAAGAATTTTCTTTTACTATATGAGTATTTAGACTTGATAGAATGGCTATTGGCTATGTTATAGTTGCACCATAGCTCAATAGATATTTTTTCCATGTCTGGTAATATGTTTTACTAATACTATTTTCCTGTGAGGTATGTAGACGTTATTCACATAGGAAAGCAGAGTTGTAGAGAGAGAAAAAGGGAATTAGCAGTGCCTGGTTGAAGAATGAGCTTTCTTAATCCCCTTTCCAGTTATTAATCCTAAAATGATTCTTCTGTTTTTATAATAGTAGAGATCAGTTTTAGCTCAGTTGAATCCAAGCTCAACATGGAGCACAGAAAGTCAGTGCAGTGTGTAAGCATTTTATGAGCAACTCATTCCTTTGAAGTTGAGTACTAGCCTTATCCTGAGTTTCTGAAGAAAGATACTATAAAAAAAGTTATTTGAATATATATACTTGGGGAGGGAGTTGAATTTAAATCTGGTTGTTGAATATAAAGAAATGACAGAGCAATTTAAAGAGATTTAAAAAACAAAACAAACCACTTTTTTCCTTTTCAATTGTGTATCATATTGCAGCTTCAGTTCTCTGAGAATCTAAATCAGACTTGAAATATAATGGTGTGCTTATCTACACTAAGAGCTTTTTCATTTCTTTGAAGTCAGAAGGAAATTAATAATTGCCCAGGAGGAAAATGTATCTTCCTAACTAATTAGCTGTTCGACAAACACAGTTCAATGTTAAAATAATAAGATGCTGATAAACTGAAATGGCAGCCATTCAATCATTTTAAGTTATATCCAGTAGCCTGCCCACAGCTCATCACTACTGTCTAAATTTATTCCTTACATCCTCTCCCATTGGAGTTTAATATAATTTTATTTTCAAAATTCTTTTCCTACACTTTTGTCTTTATTGGACAGTGTATATAATCAGCTGCTACAGCCCAAGTTCATGTTGAGTTGGTTCCCTTGGACCATATATGGATGCATATATTGAATGAGTGCAAGATGTAAGGCAAGTTGTCTTCAGAAAACTGAATGAACTAAGGCAAACATGCTAAATGAGAAAGACTTGGTTGTGATTTGGTGTGTAATTCTTTACCTATTTTTTTAGACAAAAGAAAAAAGCAGCACAGAGTACATTTATAACGTTATCATGTTATCCTTGTTCAGAAGAAGGAACAGTCAGCAGTTTTAAAAGTTATTCTTAAATGCCATATTCTCCATTCCAGCCTCATCTTGTTGCGTATGTTTTGGCTACCAATATTGTGGATGACAAAATGTGATGTGATTTTTCCATTTTTTTTTTTTTTCCTTAGCTGCAAATGCTTTTCTCAAGACAGCTCTCAAATTAATTAGAAGCTCTAACTTTCCTTTTGTAGTATGGGCATATGCAGCTCACTGGACAGTATTTTTGCTGAGAATTGGTTAATAATCTTGTCCACAGGATGACTTAGCTTCTGCCTAGGGATGCAGAGCTGCGTATTATGCTACAGCTCCATGAGCTTTCAAGACAGCATGATGTGGTGTTCTAATATTGGCTCTTTTGATTAGCATGTACACAGAGTTAGAGCTGGAAATGTGGAGAATTTATAAAATGAATTTTCAAAATATCTTTGCTCATCTGAATCACAGTTACTTGGATGTGATATCTCATAGATCCTACAGATAGATTGTCCCCCATGGTTTTTGCATAGTGGTGATGCGTTGGATTTTTTTTCTGGTTTTTTTTTTGGTTTTTTTTTTCAGTTTCCAGGATTTTAGAATCTTTAATTCTGTTTGATTATTGTATAATTATGGACAGAAATTTCATGGAATGGAACTTTTGTAAGTAGAGTCTTGAATGCCATATAAGTTTACAAAATTACAGTCTAGGAGTACCTAATATTATTGATAATCTGTGATTATTATGTCCTTAAAGATTCCCATGACATTAAGCAAAATAGCTCTAAAGAATCATGGAGTACCTTCCTCCAAGTTCCTTAAAAAAATCCCCAAAACATCAATTTGGTATTCAAGTCACATGTTTAAATTTCCATGGCCTTCATCTTGCAAACATTTAAGGATATTTTCTACGTGGTCTTCCATGCATTCCATCTGATCTTCTATGACAAAATTCCTTTGATCAATATTGTTTACATTCAAGTTTTGGAGTTCCAGAATAAAACTTTTTTTAATAACTATTTTTGTTTATGCATAGTAACATAAAAATATACTTCTCTCGTTATGCAGCCCCATGCCCAAATAGGGTATATGCTTAATCTAAAAATATATATTATAAAAGAAGCAATTATAATACAGAAGTAATCTCAAGTTTTAAGTTGTCATCTGGCAAACTGTGTAATGGTATTAAGCATTTACTAATGACTTTGTGATCCTGTATAATGTATAAGTAAATTCTTGTTTCATGTTATGAAATAGATTGATTTAAATAATCTTGTGTAGGAAATAATCCACAAAAATATATTTGCAGTTATTGATTAAAAGACAAAGTGAGAAAAAGTAATTGTTGCTGTATTTTTCCTGGATTCTGTGTCAGCAGTTAAAATATAAAGAGGTATCTCTTTAGTAAGCCTTTAGAACTATTCATCTGTTTTTATCCTAACAGCTATGATAGAGTATGATATTTCTAAATGTTAGTGTTTAGTGTAAAGGAAAAGATTCTACCTCTACATAAAGAAAGAATATAAGCAGTTTTTGAGGATTAATGATATATAGCTTGTTAATTGTAGCAGAAGAATGCTTTTTAAGCAAGATTCCTTGATCCAAAACATTGGAAAAACACACTTGTGCAAAAGTGTAACAAAGTACCATGTACGTTTTTGTTAAGTGCGATTGCTGCAAGGTAACATTCCTTGAGAACACTCTGTCCATGCCCTTTGCCATCCCAGCTGTTTGGTGTTGCAGCCTAACACTCTCTTTTTCCAACAGACGCTTCCCACTTTAGGAGGTTTACTCCCTGAGGTGCGTAGCGGGAGGTGTCCATGAATGCTCGAGTACTAACAGTTCATGATATTGTACATTCTTTCTGCTATGAAGTGCATTTTGGGGCTGAAACAAAAATCTAGAGATAATATTCTGGGTTATTATTTGGAAAGTCCTGTCTTATTTATCCGTTATTTTCTGATTTGGGATATGGGAAAGATGCGTAGTTCTTACCCGGCAGTGGTCTCTCTGGAGCAGTATGAATGGTAGAAGCTCCATCTAATGAATAATGACTTCAAAGTGGGAATTCAAGGGAGAAAATAAGACATGAGAAGTGCAAAAATGGGTGGAAAAGATTTTTGTTGTGGTAAGTACTGTTTTGGAAGGTATGTGCTCTGGCACATATCAAAAGCGCAAAACACTTCACTCTTCGAGCCATCAAAATGTACAATAGCGTCTAAAACGCTGTATTCAGTACCTCTGTCAACCTCATGCATGTTCACTAAACAAAATGGTTCACAGGTACATTGATCATTTTGTATGCTTTATTTAGCAAAATATTAAAAATTGCACAGCTGTTATAGAAATACTTCTTACCTTGAAAGATAAATTTTTGCATTTTATAAAACTACTTTATCAATGCATGTCAAATTTTTCTTAACATTAGAATTTTTAGGCTGTTATCCATTCTTACCTTCTTATGTTTTTATCTAATTTAAAAATTACATTGTTTATTTCCTGACACTGTTATTTTAGTAATGTTGTAGTTCTCAAAAGGAAGATACTCTAGGTCAGGCACAATTGGTATTTCATATATAAAAGAAAGGATTTGTACAAGAATATTTGAAAAAAATATATTAATGAAGCAGTAAATCTTTTGTGTTCCATTAGCAGATTTATTCATTAGAATTACGATGCAATTCATCACATTATGTTATACAAACTAAGTCAGATCCTCACTAGTGTGACACATACCTAAAAATTACAGAATATGTAACTCTAAGAAATCTAGAATCTCTTGTCAGCTTCTTCAGAAATGTTTTGGAGAACACTGATAGACATGATGACATGTATTGTGGTATCATAGTCATGTAAGATGGGTCATATGAAATACTTTATTTGTACTTTTTTCAAAAATCATCAGTGACGAAAGCAGAGTTTCAATGTTAAAGAGATCAGGTATCTTTCATATTATTAACACTAGACAATTTTGTATCATGAATATACTTTTTCTTTTATGTTTTGTGAAATATATGACCTAATCTTGTGTTGTCTTTGTGAGTCAAGCAATGGTTTTGTTATGGAACAAGAAATACAAATGGGAGAGGGAATGTTTTTAATACAGTCGTCATAAGACTAAGTCCAGCTGCAGGTGTTTACTGCTTTTTATATCATGCTGCTATTTGTATCACCCCTGTATCCAAAACTTTGTGTTGGGTAATTGTTACTGCATTTTACTTGAGTCATTAATAACAGCGAGTTTGGGCATGGGCCTCAGGAGTGTATAAATACTTTTCCTCTAAATAGTAGCATGATATATGCAAGATGATTTTTGGTGCCTCACTTTATAAGTAGGCCTCTTTTGAATATTTTTTTTTAACCTCTCTAAATGCACAAACTCAATTTGCTGAATCTGTTACTTTCTGCTAACATTTTCTTTGAAGTATCACAAATGTGTCCTTTAGCTTGAGATTTTCTTAGACCTTTTAAAATTTGCTTTCCCTCTCTCTAAAATTTTTGTTAGAAATCACAATTTTTACTAGCTTTTCTCTACTTTACTGGCATCTGATTTGATTTTTGAAGATACTGCCATGAGACAGATTTGGCCACAATGTAAAATCCTATTTATCAGGGTATGCTTCCTTTTTATAACAGGTAGTGATTTTTAAGGGTAACTATTCATAAAGTTGTTTAAAACCTCAAAGCAACTTAAATTTGTAATGAAGCATGAAGCTTCCTTTATACTGAAGTATCTTACTTGCTATCCTTGGCACTCACCAATACCATTGTGCAAAATGTTTTGTGTTATTTATATGATGATTTTTTCAGAAAGTAGTACTAGAGTGAGGCAACCAAAAAGAATAAAATTTATAACTAACTCAAAGTTAGTTAAAGTGCAGAGTTGGTGATTTCTTAGGCAGTGATACGTACAGTGTTTTTGTTTCTAAGGTTAAGGATGAGGTAAATAGCTCTAATTGCTTCTACTGTTTTCTCTTTAAAGCAATGATATTGTTGTCTAGAGTCTTGGACCTTGTCTTGCACTGACCAAGTTACTCAAAACATCCAAGAGCTCTGCTAACTAACCTATTAGGAATCTCACTGCATATAGACAGACTCCCATGGCTGTTTTTTTCCTGTGGCATAGGTTTTTCAGTCCTTTTATACCAAATGTAGTCAGATTGTCACAGTTCCACCAAGCGCCTGGCTACTCAGAGTAGGCTAGGATGGCCTGGACCACTCTTTGCAACAGGACTAGATTGAGACTCTGTCAGTCTCAGTTAAGGAAACTAAAGATGCTATAAAAACAGTAAGGCTCCACATCTGTATTAATCTGTGTGTATTAGAAGGCACTGTATTAAGCTGGGAGTGATTCCCTTCCTGACAGAACCTGTGTCAGTGCTTCTTACCAGTAAAAAGTGCTCCTGGAAGAGTGTAATGGATTAATTGCTACTACTATCCCTAAGGCTTTATCAGAGGTAGCACAGAGATGGGTTTGGCCTGCTATGGCATGTAAATGGTAACATTTAATGAACTTCTTACTGAATAGAGTTGCAGGGGGTGCAACAATGTCCTTCATGCTATTTTTTAAGGAAGCTTTGTGCCAGCCCATTCCCTTGACTAGTTTAAAGCCTCCTTGCACTTGTGAAGTGAGGAAAGTGACTGGGTTGCACTTGGGATTGGAGACACTGATTCTGTTTGATAAACATCTGCTGTTTTAATTTATGGTGCATTTTTTGGACAACCTGAAAAGGACATGCTGGGTGCAGTTTATAAATAGAATAAATGAGATACAAAGAACGAGAATACTTTTTTTCCATGCAGAGTTCTCGGAAGTGACCTGATAACAGTTGAAAATATGATTGCAACAATATAATTCTGAGTTTTTGCTTTCAAATAACCATCTCTTTGTGTATCAGCATCAACAGTTGCCAACAACTTAGAATCTGATATAGATTCTGATTTCCTTCTGATACAAAATACATGTTTTATAAAAATCTACTCAGCCAATCTATGGTACATTTAGACCAGGTGTATTTTGCCAAAGTGGTAAAGTACTCTGAAGCACCCAACTTTTGCTAAGTCAGGATGAAATTCTGGAAAATTACTGATCTCTTATCAGTGTGCTTATTAAACAATCAAGTATATTGTATGACTGGCTTTCAAGTTTCAGAATGGCACCCTGGTATTGTCAGATTATCTTTTCACATCATTGC
The DNA here is from genome assembly GCA_013396875.1 of Vireo altiloquus. NCBI lineage: Eukaryota > Metazoa > Chordata > Aves > Passeriformes > Vireonidae > Vireo > Vireo altiloquus. The sequence continues at coordinate 1,247,069 of VZRF01004724.1, forward strand.
ATTAATTTGTGTTGTGACTGCACACTTTTCATCCATCTATTGCCTAGTCATTATGGAATGTCCAGGCACATAGATAGATGTTATGTGAAGTGGCCAGACATTGTGTATTAACTTGACTGAGATCTCATTTTCATTAAAGCAGAGTCTGACATTACTTGCTAGTCCAAAAATAACTTTGTGGAGGTACAGTCTCAGTTACAGTTGTGTACCATTATATAATGTGTTCCAATGTTCCCTTTTCTCTTTTTCTCTTTCCAAGGAAAGACAGGCAACAGTGAAAAAAGAAAAGAGTTGTCCCCAGCAAATGAACAAACTGGGAGAACGGAACAAAATGCAAAGAGCAAATTCTGTCACCGTAGATGGACAAGGCCTTCAGGTGTGATTATTGTTATTTCAGTATTAAGCAGATGATTTTAGGTATGAAGACAATGATAGAGTGAGAAATGTTTAAGGTGAAATATGCATTCACTCTTCTAATATTTCGCCTTTACATATTTAAAAAAGCAATAGGTAAATTCTTCCATTGGTTCAGGAATCCTGTGATACACATCTGCTTCTCATGTGATTGTCAGGATTTCCTAGGATGTTAAGGGGAAGGGAAAACTAGCTCTAAAACACTTCTGTCCTGGGGTGAAGCTGAAGTAGTTTATTTTGGTATCTGTCATGCAGTGTTGTGTAAATCTACATTATTAATCTAAGTCTGTCTTGGTAACTGTCAACTATTCTTATTTGGACCTGTTAATTAATGGATGGAGTAAACTTCAAGGGTGTTATTTTTCCAGGTATTTCTAAGTAGGGTGTTTGACGTATCAGCATTAACAGTGGTGAGAAACAATGTGTTACCTTACTAGCAATATCTGTAATAAAAATGGAAGTTCTTCTACTTGAAAGAAAAGCTCATGTGTGTGATGAGCTAATTTTATTTAAGGGTGGTGACTTAGAGGCATGCCAGAAGTTCTACCTGAACTGCTTATTTCTTTCCCTTGAGATATGAGTAGTTTTGAGTGAAATCAATGTCCGTATGCAGGATGCTGCTGCTTTATTTCCTCAGGAGTTAAATTATCATAATGATAATGATGTGATAATCATTTAATATACATAGTTGCCTGTTCTCTCTATCTTTTGATATGTTGCAGTTGAACTTCAGTAAAAAGATTCTGTTATCATATATCAATTCTTTTATGCCTCATAATTATTTCATCTTATTGTGTCAGGCTAGGAAGGCTTATTGTATTGTTTTGTCTTTTTTGATTAGTCAAACATTCTTGTTATGACAATTTGAAGAAGGGAAAAAATCCAAACAAAACCTGAAAAACAAACCCTAAAACCTGTCCAGTCACATGGCTGCTCAATGCTGTATCATTGATTATATAGTTGGACACTACAGCAATCATTATCCATTGCTTTCAAGAATCTCTTCCTATACTTATCATTTGCACAGGCTTCATTGCTGCCTAGATCATCTGTGACAAAAAGTGAAGCAAAAAGGCTAGAATCTTAATTGAAAAAAAAGCTCAGGTTCTGTCTAATCAGTCACAGTGTGATTAATAAGTTTGTGCTAAAGGAAACACACAGTGTTTTCTAACTTTTGGGTGATATCCACGCAGCTCCAGTGAGCCAAAGTATTCTTGATAGAGGGGCATCTTTGGCATCTCCTTTTGGTTGTATCATTATGAATTTCATGTTTACTCCAAGCATTATGTAACTTATAGTTCATTTTTAGCTATGTTTGAATTCTCTATTTTGCACTCATGTGATACCATGTCTAGGATATAATACTTGGTCTATTCAAAACAGCAGCTTCTAACGCCATTGGCTCTTCAACACAAAACTTCAAATTATTTTATGCTCTGTTTTTAGGTCATAACATTTTCTCTTGAGATTTTAGTGTGATCCAAAACCTGCGTTCTGTCTTCTCTTTACAAGATGAATCAAAAGCTTGGGTTTTATCCTTGCTTTCCTTTATTACCACTAGAGACAGAGAAAAAGAGAGTGGAGATGAAGACAGTAGAATTATTATTGAATAGATCTGAGGTGTTTTTTGAAGCGCTTGGTGTTCTGTGATGACACATTTGTAATGTAGTGCATGACACAAGACTGGTAATCATGGTGATAACATTAGAAATAATTCTGCAGTGATGGCCCTAATTTGCTGATTATACTGTGGTCTTTGTTTTTCACTGATGGATTAGATTAGTTTTGAGCAGCAGGAATCCATCTTTACATCAAATGTTAAAGTTTTGATTGGCATTAATAAGGATAACTTGATTATTGTGGAGGCTGAGTGGACCTTGAAGGCTATCCTTCTAAAAAGGATGGGATCAGTGAGAGTGCTAGGGCTTTTTTTCCCTCACAGATTGCGTAATTTTTCAACTATTCTCACAAAGATTTAAGATGCCATAAATAAAACTGGTAATTAGCATAGTATTTTGCCCAAAGATGGTCTGGAGAAAACATTCTGTATCTGTTCAAAGTATACTACTCTAATTCTTGTGTGCTACTCTGTTTTTAATACACTGATTCTATTGGTGTGGTCTCATTTTAACAAGATCTTCAGTAAGCAAGGATTTTTTTTCAGAAAACTTAATCAGTATGTTAATTGCATTCATTTATGATTTAAGTTAGAAGGTAACAAAGAAAAGATTTTCATACTACTGCTGTTAGACCTCTGTTTTCAGTATGGGAGAAGATATATATATGCTCCACATATGTATCTTTTTCTTTTTTCTTTTTACTTTAAGTCACTTGTCCTATAACATCATGAAGATTTCCTTTAAATTGAGCTAGATTAGGGCTTGAAAATGTTCATTAGTCTAAATCTTTAGTTGCATTTCATTATATAAAAATACCGTATGTTATTTGGAAAAGTAATTTGGAAAAGCTGTAAAAATTAATTAAAATTTATTTTGGAACTGAGTGGAATATAGACTAATTATTAGATTTTTTTTTTTCTGATAATCCAAAACCTTCTTCTTGCGATAATATCATTGAGTCTTGAAATAAAATATTTGAAATAGAAATAAGTCCATCACTTAGCTTTTGTTGAGGAAAAGATCAAGACCAAACCTTTCTTCCATCAGACAAGAATGAGCAGATAACTTAGTGGCAGTGGAGGTCTGCATGACTTAAAGACAATTAATCATAGTTAAGCACATTCATCTTGCTTCTTTCTAGCTAACCAGCATAATGATCAGGATTATTATTTCTAATTAGAGGAAGTAATAGATCATGTATAACCTTAGGATGAGTCTCATTAATTAACCTGCGTCCTAAGGGATTTCAGTAGGTATTCCATCTCTGTCACAATGAGCACCATTGGTTTACACTTAGTTCACAGGAATAAACACCATGGGAATTGGCTAAATAACTAAAATTGATTAAAACAGTAGGTAAAAATTAAATATATGACAAACTTCACTGTATTCTGCAATTTGATGTATGTTTCAACACACAGCACTTTACTGTGCCATGTTATACTGAGTTTTATGCTAAGCTTAATACTACTGAGTTTGTGGAGATTTCCGTTATTTTTTGTATATATTGGAACAGATTTGATTCTATTTTTCGTGAAATCATTAATAGAGTTGACATTTCCTACCAAAAGGAAAGTGCTTTTAGATGCCTGTAGGATTATATGCATATATCTGTAGTATGCTGGTAAAACTCCTTTGCTGTGATCTTTCTCAGGTTCTGCCTTAAATTACAGTTTATGAAATCTTCAGATTTTTTTATTTCAGGAATTATCAATAAGGATTTACAGCAAGGCCTTTCAATGTATCATTTTGGAACATAGATGGTCTAAGCTTCATCTCTGAAGTTGTTAGTGCATGACTTTGGAGATGTTGACTTTGAACCCTTAATATAGTTTGAAAAATTCTGGAATTGATATATGTCTAAAAGTGATACTTTTAAATATGAATAGTCTAGCCACATGGTTTAAAATTCTGTATTAGAGATCATCTGATGTAATTTTTTTACGTTCAAGTCTATGGAGTAAGGGCAATGAACACACATGCCTGAGAGTATCTGAAAATACAGACAAAGACTATTACGTAGAAATAAGGTGTTTGTAAAGCTAAATGTAAATGTGAGCATGTAAAAGCTTCCAAACACCAATTATTTTAAAAAAATAATGGTAGAAGTCGTTGTTTTCTTCCTTGTTCTCAGCATTCTTTTCCTTAGACTTGCCATTCTTCCATATGGTTTCACCTCTTCCTTTTAAGTTTTTCGGCTTTCTCAGGTGTTTAAAGGAATTCCTTAATATTATGGTTGCCACATTTTAAAAAGTTTGTGATTTCTTATCATATCAAATGTTGCAGGTAATCATTGCCATAATTTAAAGAAAAATATGTTAAATTCAATATTCCATATAGGTATAGTTGACCTTCAGAGTATATAATATAGTGTCATTTCTCACTCCAAAATACAGTTTCTTGTAAACTTCTTTCCCTAGGAAATTGTCAGAGTAAGTCATGCATTATTTGCATTTAAAGTTTTCTTCTCGACTGATGGATATATAAAAATATATAGATATAGATATATATATACATAACACACACACAAATATATATATAGAGAGAGAAGTTATATATATGTATATATCTCAATATTTCAATGACATTATATGTTAAAACTGCAACACAGCTGTAAAACAGAGAGCATTAAAAGAGAAGTCACTTGCAATTTTTGGCAAATTAATGAAGTGAGGATTATTGCAAATTATGGTATTGCTTCCAGATGGATTACATAGCATAACATAGAGTTTGCATTAAGCTTTTTGTTTTCTGTCTACTATAGGAAAAAATGAATGCAACACACAGCATTAATGAGTGGCTGTGTTATTCCCTTCTTTTAGATCACTCCAGTTCCAGGCACTCATCCACTTTTAGTTTTTGTCAATCCTAAAAGTGGTGGGAAACAAGGAGAAAGGTAAGGGGTTTTTGTCTTTTTCTTTTTTTCCTCTCCTGATTCTCGTGTGTGATACATTTAAAAATTAATTTTAAAAGTTCGTACACAAGGAAAAAATCCAAAATTTTATATTGTTATTGCTCACAATTGAACATCCTATATCCCTGTACTTATAAATTCTCCAGATAAAAACTAGTTAATTCTGTAGAATAGTTTTGTTTCAAATCAAAAAAGAAGCTTTATTCAGTGCATGGGTTTATGTGATTTGCATGAGGATGTGAGTTGCTGTGTCTTGTATTAAAACTTTGAAGTGCTAACAGTTTTCTTTTAACCTATGTAATGATTATATAGGCAGGCCAGTAGTTTAAATTTGAAGCAGTATTCAATTTTCTAATGTATAAGTTACTTTTTAAAGACTTAGTAGTAGAGGCTCTCGAGCCTCTTCATAAGATTTCCTTCAAAGAAAGCTTTTGATTTCTGAAGATAGGAAGCATTCTAAAAACCCAGTTAAAGTACTAGAGTCTGATCACAGAAACTTAAAGACGTATTAATTTTACATATGTCAGTAGTTACATTGATTTAAATTAAATATGTCTGAGTTTATTAGTTGAAGTGTTAATGTATCAGAGGGCTGATAAAGCAGAGGTAAGGAGCATTTGCCTCCTATTCAGGCAGGAATGCTGAATTAGTTTTCCCCTAAACAGGCTTTTCAGAGCATGTTTCAGAATCCCAAATGCTAATGCTGTGACCATTTTTGATTATCACATAAATCCCTAAATTTTTATTGCCTAGTTCACCATGTCAGTGCTGTAACTTCAAGTCTTGGAAAAGATTATGGTCTTTTGGCCAGGATCTGGCTGATGGTGACACCTTTGCACAAAAAGAGGGGTCCAGTGTGGTTCTAAAGCTGGTAGGTCAAGCTTTCCCTACCTCCTCGCCCTGCCTCCCACATCTTCCTATGCCCCTAAAAGTAAACTGTCAAAGGGGACAAAATCCTGCAGAGTATTTGTTAGGGTAATTCTCAAAGCTGAGGGGCATTTTACTAAAACTGTATTTGAAGGCCTCTGAGAGAACAGGTTATCACGTGACAGCTGATTGTGTAAACCCTGGACTGATGTACTGAGATATCAGCTAGGTGTGTCAAAGGCAGTTAATGATCTAAAAGATTAATTCTAAACAGTTTTAAGAACATGCCTTTGCAATTTGAGCCATCCTGAGTTTTCATGTTTTAGCCATAGTAGCAGCGTGAGGTAGCCCTGGTCTGCTGTGCAGTCAGAGGTCTTGTGGAAAGTAATCTGCACTAGCACTGAGTTTGACTTTTTATAGTACCAGTATGAAGTGAGTAGATCAGAGATCCAGTCTGCAGTTATGTAGGTGAGAGGCAGGTTAGAAAGCTGCACTTATATAGTTAGTTATAGCCTAGAAACAATTTAATGAAATGCTGTTTCACAGCTTTCAGTTCCCAGCTCGTAATTGGTCTCAAGTGTTACTATCTGAATGGGCTTAATGCATTAGGGATGTCATTTAATGTTAGATATTCTCCAGGGTAAAAGCAAGTTTAAAATCTGATCCCCATCTCAAACGCCTATTCCCCTTCATGTATTACAGTCTAACACTTCTCAGTTTATGTCAATGAAACTGTTACTGAGGCCAAATAGATCACAGGAATTATTTTAATTTTAAAAATGGATGCCCTATACACACTTCATTCACTAGCACCATTATCCACAAGTGTCATTACACAATTAAGTGTATAGCGTGAGGGCAGGCACCAGCAGCTGAGTATAGAGAAGTGTAAGAACCTCTTAAATTGGCTTTGATACCACACACACACACAAAATGTTAAATTGCATACTAACGTGTCAAGGTCGCACTCAACATTTCTGTTTCAAGAGAAGCACATCAAAAGGTCAACTGCATAGTCATGTAAACATCTCAGGTCATTCACCATCAGGAGATAATGTCTCATGGTTAGATCTAAAGCTAGATTCAAAAAGTTTAAAGATGTCCACATATGGACTATTTGGTAAGAAGAGGTTTGCCGTCCTTTTTTGAGGTGTTAATGTTTCATATCAATGCCAGTGGCAAAAATATAAAGTAAGGATGTTGAGACTGCATATTAGTTTGAATATTCAATCTAAGTGATGAAAATTCTCAGGAGAAATGATATTAAACTTGTTTTAGTTTTCTTGGTTTTTTTCTGTCTGCTTTGCAGTCAGTCACCAGAAAGAGAATATTCCCATATATTCCCTACCCTATCATTTTGTGGCAGTTGTATGTTGTGTAAAGTAAAATCACAGGACATTTCAAGACATAAATTACTTTGGGAAAATATACAGTTACAGTGATTCACAGATTATTCGGAGTTGGAAGGGACCAACAGGGATCATCAAGTTCACCATTTAAGTAAATGGCATTCAAGTCAGGCTTTTCGATTGTAGCAATTTTGTAATCTGGTCAGATGCTGGGACGGAGGGACTATAAGATACACTGTAACAAAAATAAGATTTCCACAGCAATGAGGAGAAAAAAAAAAAAGCAAAACAAGCCCACAACGTTCTAATTTTTGTAGATCAGAATTTTATTATCTTGATTCATTCAGATTAAAAAAAAATCTTCTGCTGAAAACTATTCCTCAGTCTTTCCTTAGGACTCTCTGTATTTGAGAGGTCACAATGAATGAAATTTAGATTTTTAATTGACTTCCATTGAAAACAGAAAGGTTACTGCAGATTGTCAAGACTACAGTTGTTGTAGTGTGGGGAGTTCCCAAAGCTCCCCATATGAGATTTTATGCCTTGACATATTGTTACACAGCCCATTTCATTGCCCTTACTCTTTGAGAGAGTTTATGCAGCTGAAAACTGGTTGAATAAATGCACATCCCCAGTAATACATTGTTGTTTCTGCTTGTATTTTGTAATTTTTTTCAAATCTCTCAAATGCAAAAGAAAAGAACTGAGGATCACTTAAAGGTAAAAAAAGTTTGGTACTTTAGTTTTAGTTTTTAAATGTTCAAAGAGAGGGATGGTGGGAAACTAATGGATATGTAGAAAAAGTGCATTCAGAACACAAAAATTCATTCTTTACAGCCATATCTTATCAATACATTTTAAAACTTTCATTATGTTTGAAATTCAGTTTTTCAGAATGTGTAGCGATAAAAAGCATTTTCTTCCTGAAAAGGTTTCTGTTTTAAAGACCAATGATATCACTTTCGGATATAATTAGAAAATAAAGAATTATGACAATAGCCCAGTTATATTGTCTTCTCAATTAAGAGGTTAATAATTACCCTTCATGTGAAACTCAAGTGTATTTATAGTTATTTGGACTTGAATGATTTTGTTTATTAGACAATATATATGTTTGTAATAGAACAAAAATATAAATCAATGTTTATTAAGAAGAGAGTAGAATAATAGAATTAAATTTGATGAATTTAAGGCTTTCACATACCAGAAATGGATTTTAAGTGAGCTTGAGACTGAATGGGAGTTCCTCAAACCCAGGCAAGTGAATTCCTCAGACTATATCCCACCATTACGTATTTTCAGTGGTTGTGCATGAAATGGACAGGTGCAGTTAATTTCATGCAAAAAAATGCAGGACATCCATTTCATTCTAGGGCTATCCGTTTGGGATGTCTGCATTTATGATCTAACTAATCAAGGCAACAGTTTGCAATAATCTGTAAATAGAATGTATATATTTAGTACACCACTGACAGAAAAGTTTCTTTCAACAGAAAGAATATACAATGAGCATGTAGTGGTTCTAAAGGCTGTTGTTAAGGGTAATGTTTCTCACATAAGAGTCCTTCTAAATCATGCTGTTGTTTTGCCATACTCATTACTTTGATTTCCACTTCCCCATTTTCCAGTTTATTTGCCTGACCAGCAGGTGAGTTTACACAATTGTTTCCTTGACAAATGTGCTGTTGGATGCACTGGAGATCAGCTTCCGTACGCTGACGTTTCCTGCTGACTCCAAGTTCAGTGTCTGTGCAATACAGGTTGATGATATTTTTAACCTTTGCTGTTTTCAAATAACTTTGGTTCACAGTAGCTCTTCCCTCCTCCGCTCTGACTAATCTGGCTTTCTGAGCTTCCATTTAGCATTGAGACAAGATGTAAAAGCAGTTTCAACCGATCTTTTTCAAATATTGTACGTCCGGTAGAGAGGATCATTAGCATTTTTTAATTTGGGGAGGAATCCTTTGTTTCTTCCTTGTCTGACATTAGAATTAAATTAGGCATATACTAACCACTTCTTGAATAGCCCCTAGATGACTGAAGCTGTGTCCCGCAGTTGTGGCAGAAGGCATTGCCGTGACCAGCTTTTTCCACAGTGTAGTCAACTTTATTGAGAGTTTTGAATTGGCATCAAGTTTTTGTCCATTTATTTTCTCTCTTCTTCAGAAGGCAGCTCAGCCTAACTCAGCCCAAGGGGCACTCAAAAGTATTTTCTTCAGCAGCCGAGCTCTTTAAAGATTATGCCAGCTCCTTTGGCCGCTCCTGAGTTAATTTTCTGCCTCCTCAGTTATGCTAGCAGTGTATTTTGAGGTTTATATGAGATCATGGGCATGATTTAAGTAAAAAGAAAAATAACAATGAAGAAACTTCTCTGTGGATTTGTATTCTAAATTGAATTTTTTAGTTTACCAGATCACAGAATAACCCCAAAAATAGTTACAGAAGCACAGCTGTTTGTTGGCGAGTGGTAATTTCATAAACCAGCTTTGTTCATGAAATTGCATTTCATCCTAAAAATGTCTTTTGGGGCATTTATCTCCACACCACTTCATGTCCTTTTCAGCACAAATCCCCAGTCACAAGCAGACCACTTCCAAGTCCTTCCTTACACGTGGAAGTAAGGCATTCAGAGCCCTGTTTGGTATTGTAGATGTAAAACTGGAAGGTTAAGTTACTGTCCATTTCCTTGGCTTCCATGTGTCACCCTGTTAGGTCTGGGTACAGCTTAGTGTAGAGGAAACATTTATAGAGAGTTTCTTTTTTTTTTTTTTTTTTTTTTTTTTTTGAGAATGTATGAATGGAAATGAGCCATCAATTTATGAATTTTACACAGACTAGAATACATAAATGCACTTGCTCTCTCAAAGCTTGATGTGTCGTTTGCAGTGAGTCATTATAAAGTGATTAGCTGGTACTGATGTTCAACTGGAACCTCTGAATGGTATGCACTGAGTCAAGTACGAGTCAGTGTAATCTCTTCATCATTGCAGTTGGACTTCTGGGTTCTGAGTAGAGAAACCCAGCCTCCTCTTTATTAAGAAGGCTTTTATAGCATTTCAGCGTTACCTGACAGCAGCATGGTGAGTGTAGGCAATGACTACTATGTTTTGTAGCACCGAACTTCAGGAAAACAACTCTTAGACCTTTGGGACATCGTAAAAGTACTGTTCGTGAGCTTCTTATGGCCAGCTAGACAAATTAAATTAGCTTCACATTTGACCAGGTTAAATCCTACACGTGTCTGAGAAACAAATCACACACGAACTAAAGAACTCTCCTTTTACCTCTGTAAAATGAAAAATTGTATATTATGTTGTGAATCCATTCTCAAAATCTGATTTAATCATCGTCACAGCCATCAACAATGATGTGTGCGTACTTGTGAAATGAAACTAATCATTTCATATTGACTTTTTCTGTCAGGAATGGCATCAGGAATACATTGTGTGAGTGGCTGAATAAAATGCTTTATGAAGCTGATATCACTAAATAATTGAGAAGTTAAGAAAATGTTCCAGTTTGGCAATTTTAGAGATAATTATGAATTTGTTTGTATTCGGTATTTTTACACACTTGTCTTCCAGCTACCCTGATAAATTATGCATTGCTATGAAGAAAAAGATACGAAAAAAAATCCCTGAATGTGCACATAGATTGTGTCTAGACAGTTTTATTGTTCTGTATTTGAAAATGTGGACATTTTAACCTAAAATTCAGTTCTCATTATGCTTCTATTTTAATTAACCCGTTATAAACAGAGGAAGCAATATTTCAGTGGAAAAATAAATGTTTTCTTAAAAACATTAAAATATTAATTAGCTTAAGGACAAAAACATTAAAATTAAAAACAAGAAGCATGAGTTTATAATTTAAACTATTGCCGTAGATCCCAGGTTAATATTTATATATTCTGAGCTTCAACTCTTTTGTGTGCTCTCTTGTTTCTGTGTGAGAAATGAATCAGCTACCACATTCTAGTCAATGTAGGAAATTACATTTCTAGTATTTGTAATGAAGAAAAAACACCTCTGTCATACTTTTAGGACAAGTAAACTCAAATTTCTAAATTTACAATTTTGAAGAAATAATTGCTGGGGGTAGGACAGCAAATGGGGTCCTTTATGGGATAGGGCAATGCTTGTCATGCTGTATCAATAGATTGTTTTCTATTGTTCAGATAATTTTAAAATAAGTGTAATTTAGTAAAACAATGGCTTCAAACCTTTTTCATTTTCTTCCCATTCAAATGTGATCCTGAGGAAATGTAGTTGACCATAGGTTTTCTCTATCAGAATGTTTTCAGCCTATGGGGATATTTTTGGTGGGTGGCAAAGCCAATTAGCTTTTGCAATTAATTATACTTGTAATTCTGTGTTTGGAATAAATTTCAGGAAGAAATCTCTCCTTTGCCATGGAGTTACTTTAATACAAATCAATATGCTTTTGGAAATGCTTTTTTGACTCACCTTTTCTTGTGTAATTATACCTCTTTATCGTGTTTTGTTTCTGTCTATACCCAGCATTGAATTGTAAATAGCTTGTAGCACTTCTGTCTCAACTTTATACCCCACAATACACTCTATATGTGAATTATAATTGCTGTATAAGTATTTGATTTTTTGTAAAAATGACATCCTGCTGTTCAAATAATTATGGTATGTTCTAACTTCTTTAATTCTTTCATTTGAAAGGTTTTAAAAAAATTCCAAACATGTCAATAAATATTTTCTCCTTGTCTCTTTTACCTCTTCAGAATTTATAGAAAATTTCAGTACCTTTTAAATCCTCGTCAAGTTTATAGTCTTTCTGGAAATGGACCAATGCCAGGGTAAGTCTGCAGTTAATATTATTACCAGGAACTCATTTAATAAAATGCTGTATAATCAAATGAACAGACTGAAGTACATATAGCATGTTTGGAATGTATCAACGCTGCAGTTCTCTGAATGGCTTCAGAAATGTATAGGTATTTTTTGTTTATATGTACAAATAAAGCTATATCTCACATGTCTTACTGAAAACTATGCATTATTCTATAAAAACTGTGGGATAATTTTAATTCTATTTGCAGCTGTAACTGCCATATCAGCAACCCAGATTCTTGGGGGGGTGTTACTTCTGTGTTATAGATGTCAGTGGCCTCAAAGACTGACCTGCAAGACATCCATTTCTTTTGCATAAACACATATGTTCAAATGCATTTGTGTCTGTAATGTATTGGTGACTGCACACTCCTTATCAGTTACATAATCTTGGAAATGTGGTGGTTGGAAAATGACTGGCCAGGCTAGAGTATGCTGGCAGTGACATTTTATGTGGACTGAAGTGTTCTCTGAACCAGCTGGCATTGCAGTCCCTTGCTCAGTGTGATTCCTCTGTGATTCTTCTTAGTTTGCATTCGTGTGAAGATAGGACAATTACAGTGTATCAAATACCAACCTTTTCCACCTGATTTTGTCTCCTTTCTAAGTCGTGGGTGCTTTGGTAGAAGAAAATAAGAGCAGCCCTGAATCTGTGCTCTGTATATTATTTTGTACATACTGGGTGCTATTTACCTATGTCACTGATACATGAAGTTTTACATCAGTGAAAAGAGTTACAGAAGGATGTTAGGTGATATATGTTCACTGACATTAAGTTTATGCTGTTTGAATACTTTTCTTTCTAATCTTAACAGTTTTTATTTGTTCAGACTTTTTTTTCTTTGAAGTTGGAGGAAAAGAAGATGAAGGTGGAAACTGATCTGATTTGTGCCTTACAAAGTTACATTTCAGTTTAAATGTTTGTATTGCTGGAAAGAGTATACTCTGGCTGTTTCTGACAGTATTTCTGGGTTTAAGGCTCGATGTACAGGAAGCTATTCTCTCTTCAAACTATGCTCTATGAGCTGTTTATTGTATTAGACTTGAGATGTGTGTAACATTGATGAAATAGAAAAGCATATTGGGCTCAATCCTTTTAGAAGTTAAGGTATCACGCACTGCAGTGTGGTTAATGTTAACCTGCTGAATGGTGCAAAACCACCTCAAAAAAACTGAGATAATGATGTGTATGATTTCTTTCCTGCCTATAATTGTCTTGTATCTGAAGGCTAATGCTGTTTCTATTACGTGAATGAAATTTGTTGATTTTATGCTAGTCTTGACACGTATGGAAAATTTAAGTACTCTTAGTTCAAAGAATAAGTAGACTAGAAGAATTAACTGAGGCAAAACTAGTAACCAGTATTGTTTTACATACTGTATAATAGAAATACCATGCTAGAAATTGATAGGATGATTTTTAAAACAACTGGAATTTTTTTGTTCAAAGTCATCTTATTTAATTGAACTTAAGAAAAATCTGTCTGCATTTCTGTCCATTGGTGATTTAGTTTTCATGAATCTTGCTGTGTGAGGGAAAATGCATTTTAAGACAGAGGCACAAGAGGGCAGTGTTAAGTTCAAGCTGAAACCCTGCACCGAAGCAATTTAAACATTAGTCTTTTGAACCAGGACAGTGTTTTTTAGAAAATATTTTCCATTTCTCTTACTATTAGGAAATGAAGTAGTTTTAGTTCAGAGTCACTTTGAAGAAACTTCTAATTAATTTTCAAACAGGCACTGCTTGTTTTGGTATATTTTTTATTCATTTCACAGAAATGAATAATCCTAAATTTCCAGTTTATCTCCTGCCATCACTTCTTGCCCCTGGCAATACTTTGTAGGCTGCATATAATTTGTCCATTAAGTGAGAAGTTGAATAAACTCTGGTATTTCACTTACTAGTACTTGTTTTCGATGAGGGCTGAATTGCCTAATAAAACCTGCCCATCCATCCATCTGTCCACTCATTGATCCATCTCTATAATCCCAGTTATACTGGATTGTCAGTCAAAATTTTATGTTTATTTAATATTGTCAAATTGTGAAATTTAGATCAAAATGGAGCAGATTTGGTACTGTGCAGCACAGAGAAAAGCAAAAATATATTTTTCATCCTAGTAAGTTATTTAGTAGAAAGGGATAAATATAATGTATATTTATTTTAAAGCACTTATGATTATTGTAGTAAATTTTAGTTGAGCCTATTTTGAGATTTGTTTTTTTCTTCAAATACGCTTTTCAGATGTGTTTACTCAGCATAGAGAATGTTTATAGTATTAGCTAAGAATTTGCAGTTTTTTGGTAGAGCCAACCTGTCTGCTTTAATCCATAAGTTAATGCTTTTGATTTTTGATGGTATTTTTCTCATGGGCTGCTGTCATCAAGCAAGAAGGTAACATTCACAAGTTTTCTAACTTGAGTTCCAATCATCTGTGGCTGACATGAACTGATAGTTCCAGTTCATTTTTGTCTACAATCTAAGTATTCCCTTTTCAAATAGCAGAGAGAAGGAGAGACTAATTCTCAGAAGAGAACTAGGAGACTAATAAAATTGTAAATCTTGGGGGGACTGTGAAACTGCTGTTTTTGGGGGTTTTTTAATGGTCAGCAACTCCATTGCTATGTCTGTTGTTCTACCTCTTTAGTGGGATAACTGTGTTATTGCAGAGAAATGTCTTGAAATAAAGAGCTCCAAAATAACGACAACAACCAAAAAACCAAAACCAAAATACAACCCCCAAAACCCACAAAAAATCTCCACCTTTCCTCATACCATTTATTGTGTATTTTTTCTATAACTGTGCTGGCATATAGCAGGACAACATGATAATACTTTGAACAAGTTGACAATGAATTTTAGTATCACTACCTCAGTGTAAAATCACTGAAGTGGATGTGTTGTCTTCTCTCATAACAGGTGGGATGGTACATGGAGAAGTGCATGAATAGCAGCAATGGCATTTCTTGTAGCTTCTTTGCCTGCCTGAGCTAGGGTTTCTGGAGCAGTTTATGTCAAGACACATGATGGGCATAGTCTATATAAGAAGATGTACGTGATGCAAATAAACCTCATGGCAGCAACTCTTGAACTGATTCCTTTCCAGCAGTGGAGAACTGCTGCGAGGCCTGAAAATGAAGAAGCTCTAAGCCAAAGGGCATCAGTACACTTTAAACATGGGTACAGTAATTAATGGTTTAGACATTCTTTAATTTGCAGTAGAGGAATACGAGTGAGTTGGAAAAACCTTGTAGGCTCTGCAGCTGAACACAGGCATCAAAGGTACTCTGCAGTTACAGACTGCCACAGTTAACACAGTGACGTGAAAATTGCTGGGCTGATGCATTGTGTAATTTCTGCCTAGCACCTGTGTTTTTAGCCATGAAAAGAGTTTCCCTGTTTGGTTGTTATATCTCTATAGGAGTCTTCTATGTCTGACAACAACTGTTATTGTGGATTTAATGATCTTGAAGAATCTGAAATTCAGTTATTGTTCACCTCACAGAGAGGTAAATAATAGCAGGATGAATAGCAGTAGAGCCACAGAGCCGCAGGACTCTGTAGAGAGGTCAGCGTTTCACAAAGTCTTTGTCCCTCTGAAAAGGCCTCTGTTCCCTAAAGTTCTACTATTTAAAATGTCTAATTTATGGTATTTTTATACTCTATAATAGAAATTATGTCCACAAAAGTCGTCTTTGTAACTTCCATAAGCATTTAATTTGGAGAGCATCTATTTTTTAAATTCTAGCTGCAAGTTTGCCTCAACAGGCCTTTCTAAATCTTAAATTCCACCCACTTAAAAGATGCCCAAGATAGCAAAACTGAATCCCTGTACCTTACACTGTAATTTAGTTGGGAATCTACAGCACCTGGGCTTTTTAACCTTCACAAAGCAAGAGACCTCTTTTGAAAATTACACTATTTTCTTTAATTATTTGAATTTCCTTAATTATTTGAATTGATTGCTAGAACATTTCTTTGCTGTTGGACATTTGGAATACCCAAATCCTGGAAAGATATATACACTTAGAATATTTTTGGGAGATAATAACTGCACAGTTATTTTCTTATGAACAAAATATTGAATCTGGTCCATTTGGAAGAATTACGTTTTTGCCAAAGAATGGCAAAGCCATTGGGTTGGTTGTACTTTAATGACAAAAATTCTTTCTGTACACCAAAAATCAGTAGTACTTAGAATTCATCAAGTCTTCACATACGAAACTTAAATCCTGAGTTTAGAGATGTATTTTAAGTGGCTGTTTAACAATATTTTTGCTTCTATGACATCTGTGGTCTCGGCACCTGATACTTATTCTGAGATCCATTAGTGGATTATTTTTTGCTTGGGTGCTAGACAGTCTTGAGTTTTGCTTCCACTGTGAGTGAAGAATGCTGAGTGATTTCATGCCCTACTGTTGTTATGCCACCTTGTGCGTGGCTGAGCACCTGAAGTTCTGCATAGTGCACTGCATTTGGATGTAAGAGCAAAAGTCATGTGCAGGGAACTGAATGGAAAATATTGCAATTTATGTTTTCATTACTGTGAGTAAAACCTCAGTTTTACTCTAATAAATTAAATTAATTAAATAAATTAAAATAAATACTTTAGGTATTTCCTTAAACAGTTCTATAAGAATATGTATGTGCTTGCTACCTGTGCATAAATCAATTAATTGCATGATTCAAAATCAAAGAGTTATTGCATCTTCTGGCATTGGTATTTTATTCATAAATAGATCCCTTGCATTCCTATGGATTTGATGAGGTGATTATGAAACCATGTCAAAAATGGTGGATAAAAAGTAATAGGTGCTATTAAAACACTAATCGAGTACAGTTTTCTTGGTAAGCAATACTGACTTTTTCCCTAAAGGTCTATAAAGAAATCTGTCAAATTCTTTCTTTCCAATTGTAACACTTACTGAGTCAGAATGAAACGTTGTGAAAGAGAAAACTGTGTTCCTTTCCCAACTCCTAATGTAGGCTGCACATTCTAATTCAATGAATAAGATTTATTTACATATATAATTATATAACTATATTTAATTTTATAAATTAATTTGATTTTATAAATATTTATATCTGCTATAGTATATTTATATACACTGCATTTATATATGCAAATATACAATGTAACTTATGCATTACTTTTATGTATTTTGTGTATTAGGCTTTTATATTATTTTTATATTATTTTTATATTTAAATTTATAAAAAGAAAAAGTTATGTGAATTTAATGCTTTACTTTACTTGGAAAATTCACTGTCTGTGAATATAAAAAGC
This sequence comes from Vireo altiloquus, assembly GCA_013396875.1. Taxonomy (NCBI): domain Eukaryota; kingdom Metazoa; phylum Chordata; class Aves; order Passeriformes; family Vireonidae; genus Vireo; species Vireo altiloquus. The sequence goes on from VZRF01004724.1 coordinate 1,264,382, forward strand.
TCCAAGGGAAATACAAATGCAGCCTATTGAAAGTGTTTTTCACAATACGGTTTTACCAGATTTTTCAGTCCCCCACTTTTTTGGTAGTTGTACTTTTTTGATGAAGATTAACTATACAGTCAAAACAAAAAGAATATTTGATAGCCATATGGTGAAGAAGCTTGTTTATTAAAAGAGGCAGAGTTTAGGTCTATATTCTGCCAGTCTGGAGTAATGCTAACATCAACTCTGTACTTTTGGTGTTTTAGTTGGTTGGTTTTTTCTGGACTTTCTTTTCCACATCTGCTACATGAGGTAGAAATGCTTAAATATTTAGAAGTCAGTACCCTGCTGTCACCTCTGGGCTATAATTTGACTTTAAATTAAGCTGAAATACCCCCAGTATAAGAAGCAATGTAATTACACCTGGTAATTTTCTGCAAACCCAACACATTGGGTCAAAGTGGGAGTGCTGGTGGCAGGAGGCATTTGTCTCTCTGCCACGCCTCGTGAGGGGATGGACATGCACACCTGGTGGCCAGGGCATAGTGAGGTGACTTCCAGCAGAGGTTCTTTCAGCACATAGGCTTATTAGATCTGTTCCCCACGTGTACCCAGTCAGATTTGGCACGTGGCATTTTGTATCACAGAGGATCCTACAGCACTTCTCCTGCAGATGTGTGAAGTAGAACATAAACCGGGTGAGAAGGGCAAGACAGCCTTTAATACAGGGCGAGTAAGCATCCTTCAGGCATTATATTTGCACTTGAAATTTCTTAAGAGTTCTTCTGAGCAAAAAATTACAGGGAGTGGGAGATGGGATGGCCTTAATTCTATGCAGCTTGTCTAAAATTGAAGTTCTGGTGAATAATAGAACGAGAAGTTGTCCTGTCATCTTCTACATTTTTCATAACTTTTTTGGGTTGTTTTTTTTTTTTTTTTTCATTTCCTTCTCCCATTCTAAATCTCTTACTCTGTAATTTTTCATGTGTTCTTGATTTTATCAAGAAATCCAAAAGAATTTTCAAACTTCCTAAGGACAGGAGCTCCATTCCCCCCTGCAGCATTAAAATTTCCTATGGGAAACAGCTGGAATTAAACACAAGCTATTGTCTACATTTATTTGTATTCAAGAATTTGTGTAAAATGTATTATTTGTGCATTTATTAGGATATTGCAAACTGAAAATCAGATCTGGTCACCAGAATGTAGAATATGTGTTAAGATATCTGTCACACTAATGAGTACAATATATGTGAATGTACATACACATACATACAGAGTAATACAATGAAATTATTGGAAGTTTTTTGTCTAGTCACAGTTTATGTGTGAAGACTGATTTCAGCATATATCAAAAGCTATCCTGAAATGATGTTTTAAAATTGAAATTATTGCACCTTAGCGTTGTTTTAATATTTCCTCAGTTTTTAGCATTATGCATCATTTTTATAGAATGAAGTGGATAAGTAGGTGGTCATACTCACTTGATGGATATGGAAGCAGAAATAGCCAGGCAAATATTACCAAAGATACTTTACTTTTAAACTACAGTTTTTAGGATGATGGAATGTTTGCCTTCAATCTGATGTTTTCTCATTTTGTATTAAACCATGATGCAAAGTTTTTTTTTTACCAACCACAGAATGTTCAGCTTAATATGTACCAGTGTTCTACCAGAAATATGAACTTTTAATATAGCTTTACAGAAAGAACTTCACAAATAAATATTCTGCCTAATACATTTAGACAACTTAGACTTTTCTGTCTTGATGGCTTACCTATCAATTTATAACTAGGTGAACAGATATTGTTTTCTGACAATAGTTTCAAACAAGATTTGAAGCGAGACAAAGGTTGGACTAAGCATCAGGTAGAAACTTTTTTTAGTGTTAGTGTACCATGATAACCCTTGAATTATTATTTGTGTTTAAAATATTTCAGATAATACTGATAATAATTAATAATAATGTTAGATTGTATTTGTCTAAAAAATGAATACATAAGCAGAACTGATTTTTCTTTGAAGTGATCACTTGCTATTTATTAATTACCTATCATAATTAGGTATTTTCATTTACTCTTTTTAGGTTAAATTTTTTTCGAGATGTTGCTGAGTTCAGAGTATTAGCATGTGGTGGAGATGGAACAGTAGGCTGGATTTTGGATTGCATAGGTAATCTATAGCCTTTACGCAGTTTTGCTTGCCTCATGGTTTTCATTTTAATGGTCTTCCTTATATACCAATGCATGGATACAACTATTTCGAGCAACACCTTGTTCATTTAGGTTTTTGAAATGTCTTAGTTTGGGACATGATTTTTATATTATTCTTAAGGGTACTCAAATTGCAAAAGTTATTTAAAATCTCTAGAGAAGTTCAGTGTTTCTGGATTTCCTGAAAGCAATAAAATTTGAATTAATCTATTTTAATTTTGATTCAAAGTCTATTCCCCAATTGAATCAAACCTAACTTGCTAATTTTAAGACAATTTAATTTAGCTCACTTGCTTTTTTTAGTTACTGAATTTTTGTTTATGCTGTATTATCCTATAATGTAGATAATGTATTAAGAGATAATTCAATTTTGGGTTTTTTTCAGTCAATTGTCTGCAAAGTCATCTATACAAATCATAAGCAAGGCCCAGAAGACAAGATATTGCAGACTTAAAAGACTTAATTTTCTCAAAAGATTTATAAGGAGAATGTCTTCCACATCACCTGATCATTTCTTTGGTGTTAGGCTGCAGAGAAAAATAGTGGGCATGTGTGACAGTGGAATCAGGAAGAGTATCCAGAGAGGTCAAAAGACTCAACTGAAATTTTATCTAAAGTATTTAAAAGTGTGTGCTTTTTGGGGGACCAGAAAACCTTTAAAAGTTCACTGAAGAGTAAAACTGGTGTCATGAAGAAATTATAGCAAAGGAGTATCTCTAATCTTGGATGGAAAAAAGTCTATTTCCAAATGCAAGCTACTGGTTGTAACTCTCAAATAGCTTTCAGAGTCATAAATTAATGTACATAAACATCAAGTGCATTGCCTAAACTTGGAAGAAACAAAGTTTTGGAGCTGTTAATTGTGTCATTACCTTTTTCATGAGGTCTAAAATGTCATGCAGTTGCTTTCACTTATAGTAACGTCTTATATTCTGCAGCATTTTTTGTGGTATGGAACTAAGACTTGGGGGATTGAGGAACCATCTTTTTTCATAGGTGCAGAAAATATGTTTTCAGTGCTGCCTTTTAGGGAGCAAAAGCACTTTAGCATAGAAAGTTTAAGAGCACACCTGTTTCTAGACACTTTCTAATTTGATCTTCCCTGATGTCCTGATATACCAAGAGCTTTATCTGAGAACAAAGCAAAAAAGAAAGGAGAAAAAAATAAAAGAAAAAATAAACAAAAGCAAAAAATAATTCTCATCAGTTTGAAATTTTAAAACTTTTAAAAAATTTATTCTATTAGATATTACATTCTCTGAATGATTTCCAGTCCACTGTGTGAATGTTAAACCTTTCTAAAGTATTGATAAATATTGACGTCCCTGCTACACCCACTGTATAGATAAACTCCTGCTGATTATTGCTGATAATTGTGCGGCATAATTTCATATACAAAACAAGTCTTTCACTTAAATAAAACCTAACGCAGTTATAATACAATAACATGCAATTAGATAATTTCTGTTACTTATTTATGTTTTTTCCTTCTTTATTCACAGAGAAAGCGAACTTGATTAAGCATCCTCCTGTTGCTATCCTGCCTCTTGGGACTGGCAATGATTTAGCAAGGTGTCTGAGATGGGGAGGAGGTAAACGCAAATGAAAATGCAATGTAATATGGAATTAAAAAAAAAAACACAACCAACCTTTTGCATCAACATCTACGTTTGGATTTGTTTTCATAAAGAACCATTATCACCTTTTCTGGTTTTGGAATGATCTGTTTGTAAAGATATGTAAGATATTAAAGGTTGTAATCACACTTTAAACTTTGTTTGTAGCTTCTGCTGACACCAAAAATGTTCCAAGGTGTAATGAGAATAGTATATAGCAGTTCGGTTGGCTTTTTACCATCTGTATTGCAGTTACTGCTTTGATCAATACCTCGTGAAGGGAGCAGTCTTAAATGGGTTTTAACTGGGACTGTTCTGAAAGGGTTACTGAAAACATCTAATAATGGGTAGGGAGTGGTTTAATCTTTTTTAATCTTTAAAAATATTAAATAAAAAACATGTCTCAGCCTTGGACAAGTTCCTTTGATCCACTCCCTTTCTGTTTTGCTACAGAGAATTCCAGACAATAAGTGCTGTGGTACTATTTATCAGAAAATGAGAAGGCAAAGAATGCTGAAAGAAGAATATATAGAAAATCAAACCTTTAATACTCTTTGCATCCTTTCCTGCATATATGGAGACTTGCTCTCACCTTCTCCAAAAAATTCTATTCAGAACTTGTGTTACAGAATAGCTTGAAGGAGACACAAGGAAGAAAATCTTAGACTAGATTCAATCTGTGGCAAAAGCACCTCAATTTATGGGATCATAGCCAGGTCTCTTTCAGATCTTGGTTGTTTCAGTTGAGATGTTTTGTATTTGGAACTTGGTTGTTTTATTTGGAACTTCTCAGCCTTTGCAGATATCGTACTTCTTCTGACTCATCAGTTTCCTTTCCAAATGTCTTCCTTGTTGCCAGATATTCTGTAGGAAATTCTCAATAGTTTTCATGCTATAGCACTTTACTAACCATAATGTTCTATCAAATAATTTGAGAACCTATTTTTTCTCTGTCACAACTGTTGATAGTTTGCATTCTCATAGTCTTAGGGGGAAAGAGGAAAACAAACGAGCCCAAACCTATTCAAATCAGCCTTGCTTAACTTTCTGAATTGTTCATAGAGCCATAGGATTACTAGGCTGAAAGGGGTCGTAGGAAGTCAGTAGTCCAGTCTCCTGGTCTAAGTAGGGTCAACCGTGAGAACATCTAATTACTTCAGCTGAGACCTGTCCCTACCCTCACTTTTATTTGTGTTCTGTATCTTAAATGATTCCATGTGGACTAAAGTAGAAAAAGACAATATGAAAATTTTATAGGTTTCATCATTCTTTGCCCAGTTGCATTGTGGTAAACAATACCATAATACAGATTTTCTGGAACTTCCATAGATGGGAGAGGAGACAGGGATTCCAGAAATTAAATTGCTGGTGAGTGATCTCAAGGATGCAGAGAAATGGAATGGTGCATGCTGCTGTCATGTGGTGGTTGGCAGTAACTAGCAAAAGTGTGCCAGATAACCATGAACAGATACATAAGTGATGGGTTTTGAGCGAGGAGGCTTTGAGTGGCTTGGCCTGCTAAAGCTGTTAATGACACTGGCAGTACATATTGCTTGAGTAGGAAATCTTGTTTGTTCTGCTTTGAAGAAGGACTGAATCCCCAGATCTCAGCTATCTATTACAAAGTCATTTGTTCTGAATAATATTCAAAGTTGATAATGTCATGTAGTAAAACCCCCACGGTTTTTCTTCATGCACACATGTTTATGTTGTATATACTCATGAGTGCATAAACAAGTTTTCTACTCAGTTTAGTGAATTACATGTGAATGCTTATTTGCAAGTAAGAGTAAGCTCTCTCTACAAAGCAGGATGAGGCTCATGAAGAAGGTGTTGGAATATGCAAAAATGTTACTTTTGCTGATAAAGCTACCAGCTATAGATTTGAAATTTTGGATTTGTTATGCTAAACCAGATTGAAACAATCCATGAAAATTAGTAGACGGCTTTTAACCTTTCAGTGTCTTGTCAGGCAAAAGTACAATATGTCTCTTTGCCATAAATTTTGAAATCAAAGGAGTTTAAATATTAAGATTAATTTCACATCAAGAAGTTGCTGCAAAGTATAACCGTAGCTTTTTGGATCATTTGGAAAATTAAGAGATTGGCAAATTTTGAAGATCTAATTATTTTCTTCATCACCAACCTGATGTCCACTGAAATCTGTGGAATTATTCTAAATTTACATGCTTATTTAGTTTTGTATTTGTACTTCTTTTAATGGCAAGTGCTGGAAAATTGTCAATGCTTCAAGCACAATCCTGCTTTTAAGGTATTATGTGCATAGCTTTCACTTTTCCAGTCATAGAATGATAGAATATTTTGGGTTGGAAGGGATGTTTAAAGGTTAGTTAACTAGTCCAACCCTCCTGCAATGAGCAGGGGCATCTTCAATTAGATCAGGTTGCTCAGAGCCCTGTCCAACCAGCCATCTAGAAAGAGAAAGAAAATGTAATGAAACTTTATTACACTTGATTAAATAACTGGTTTTATGTTTTGCTAGGGTATGAAGGTGAGAATTTGATGAAGATCTTAAAAGACATTGAGAATAGCTCAGAGATTTTACTGGACAGGTGGAAGTTTGAAGTAATACCCAATGATAAAGATGAGAAAGGAGACCCAGTGCCTTACAACATCATCAATAACTACTTTTCTATTGGCGTGGTAAGACTTATGCTTATCCTTAAGTGATTTTCTTTTTATGTTTTGAATAAATATTTGCATCACATGCCTTCAAATGAAGAACTGTTCGCTAGAGATCATTTTTAATGTTGTTTTGCTAGTGAAATGACTGCATAGATGACTGACAGCAATTTGCATAAATTTGCTTCCTCACATTCAAACCTGAATTATTTTTCAGGACCTTCTACCTTCCCATTTGTAAAGAAGATATTTGTGTTGTTCTTAATGGTTTATGAGCAGCCATAATAATAAATTTATGTTGTCATTTTGAAGGTCCTATAAAAATATAAAGGAAAAACTTATCACTTAATAAGAACTCTTAAGTAACCTTTTCCATTAGTATTCACACAGTCAAAACTGTTTAAAAGAACAGTTGCATTCTTTATTTCTTCAGGGCAGTTTTAAATAATAAAACAATAATACAAAAAAGAAAACCCTGCATGTATTTTCTTAGTTCTGCCTCGTAGAGATATTCACAGTTTGAATGAATTAGGAGGAAAAGGGGTTTAAGCAGCTCTTCGTGCCTGGTTTGTGCTTCTCTGTGGTTTTCTATGTACTATCTATGCTTCTTAATATTAGCAGAATTTCTTTATTCGTATTTGATTTGTGATTTGTTGTTAGTTTCAGATACTATTCTGAAGAACCATACCTCATTTGTGTTTTTCCTAGGTGATTCTTTCTGCCTACACGTAGAAACTTACACCCGATTTAATTACACTCTCTTTTAATTTTTATTGTTTCTCCAAGGCACTGTGAAAATGAGTGGTGACCAACAACATATTGCACATTGCCTCATAGATTCTTGTCAAATAATAAGCACAGTCTCTAATCCAACATTAATAGAACTTGCTGTATGAACTTTGTAACAGTGTGGCAGAAATTGTACTTAATCTAAATGTGTGTTTAGAAAGGATGGGAAAGTACAACTGAATAAAATTGTGGTTGACATGGCCTCTTGAAGTTTTAGGACCATAATTCATGTTGGAAGGGATTGCTGGAAGTCATTAGTTCTAAACAGGGTCAGCTGTGAGAACAGATCACATTGCTCAGGGTATTATCCATTTAGATCTTAAAAGACCTCAAGGATAGAGATGGCACAACCTCTCTGAGCAACCTATTGTGGTGCTTGACTGTCCTTACAATGAAAGTGGTTTTTTTCTACATCCTGTCTGAATCTCTCATTTCAACATAAATTATCTGTCTCCCATCCTTCTATCATATGGGCTGCTGTGAAGAGTCTGGCTTTGGTTTCTTGATACCTCCTCATTGGTACTTGCAGGCTGCTATTAGACCTCTCTGGAGCTGCCCTCTTACCTTTGAATCACCTTATCTAGTCAGGTTGTTTTTTTTTTTTTTAAATCTCTCCAGCAATCAAGACCGTAATATCCCAAGCTAGATACAAGAATGCTGGGATAGGCAGTGTTCAAAACCTTCATGCTGAAGTTGAGCATGACATCTCTTGCTCTCTCCTCATGTACAAAACTATTTGTTTCACCATAGGTAGCAATTAGAAAGCAGTTTACCCCTTGGAACTGAAAGGAATGTTGGAGGCAGCAGCATATGTACGTGAAAAGTTTGATTAATATGTTCAAGCCAAATTAGCCTTTTTTTTTTTCTATGGTGGTTTCAAAGCTCTGTTATGTACACAAGAATTGTACTGTGTCTAAGTATGGGGAAAATTGGTAAGAAACAAACTGAGATGTATGGTAAGTAACAAACCCTGAATGAGTATGGGTAATGTTCAACCTGATGGAAGCACAGAGCACAGAAGAACCATAAAAAGTGGATGCCAAGCTGTGTGTCAGTTTCAAAGCAGGAGCTAGAAAACATCTAAGAGCAATGTAGAGTAAGATAAAGATTTTTCAATTGCTCACATCCATCATTCTGTCAGGATGGCAAGATACCAGGAGAGAAGTTCCATCTGCTTTCTAATAATGCTGGAGTCACTGGTACAAGCTAAATAGCCAAGAAAATTGTGCGTTAAAGTAGTCAAATCATATTTACTCTAAAAAACAAAAATACCACCACTCCAAGGAAAGCCAAACCAAACCAAAAAATCTCTTCAAGAATATAGTATGGCCATCTGAAAATGAAAGCTTGTCTTGGAAAGTCGCAGATTTGGTGAACTGGAAAACATAACTTGTATTAGAGGACAAATGAGAAGGCATGACAGAAACAGGAAACATGAGGCAAGTTCAATTACTGATATACTTTAGAGAAAATAAAAGTTATTTTCCCCATAATCTACCCAACCAGCATTCACAGTCATACATTTATGCACTAGGTTGATATTATCCTAGTGATCATCAAAGACAGTGTTCAGTAATGCTGGTATTGTGTTATCACAGACTGTATTCTTGGGCTTGCAGTGCATTTCTGCAGTTGCTGCAGTCATGGAATTTCAGTCTTTCCTTTAGCCAACTTGCTGCATCAATAATCAGAGGGATTATTATCTGTGTGTGTGTAGGCAGTGTATGTCACTGGACATATTATTTGTCGTGGTTAACCTTTTGCCTATGGATAAAACAATTTAACTTTTGCTGCTTTCTTCAAGCACTCAGCTGCTTACATTAATGGTGGCTCAACACATATATGTGGACATTAGCTTCAGATAAGCCTGTGTGCTGTAACACCCCTGCACACCTGCTTTATTTTATCCTAGCTGTTTTTTGTATCTGTATGTCAAGTCTGTGGAAAAAAAACCCCAAAAACCCAACACTTCCCTAATCTAATGCTATCTTAGAACATAGAAATATTTTCACAAAACCGGTAATAACTCTTCAGTTCAAGGCTTTAAATTACCCCCATCCCCCTGCAAAAATACCCCAAAACAACAGCCAAGCAAACAAAATAATCCTTAGACTAAATCTCTATATACTCATGACTCTATGCATCACTCAAAAAATAAGAGGAAAATAGTGGATAATGATACCCTGAAAAAAAAACCCCTATTTTTGCAAAAAAATTGTTATCAAGTCTGCTCTCAGATCTTGCCTGGATTCAACCATTTTTTTCAGTTGTGCAGTCTTAGTAAAGCATAAATGCACATTATTAATTATGAAATGGATATATTCTATTCACAATAAATATACTCAATTCAAATACACACAAAACCAGGTACACATGGAAGATGGTGAAATAATCATGTGCTGATTGTGACCTGAGCAGCGGCCATGGAAGATGAGTGACCAACAGACAGTGAGGCAGACTCTTACATAAAACCAAAATTTATTGGGAAGTTTTTAAAGAATGTCAAATATGTAGGGAAGGTAAATTGCTTATTTTTAGTGCTTCTCAATAAGTGTCTCAAAGTGAGAGATAAAATGGGTATTTTGATAATGGAAAGAATGCCTTCTTAAATGTTCCGTTGTGATTAAACATTAGAAACCTTGGCTTCCTGAATGTTTGGTTGAAAAGAGCGTGTGGAAGGGGGAAGAAGCCATCTTATATATTTAGGGATAGGAATGTGTGAGAGAACACAATATTTCTGCTTTCTGTGCTTTCTCTTCAAGGTGGATATTCAAGGGAAATGATGAAATAATGCAAAAACTATAATGAAGTTCTTTTAAAAAATATCTAATTACTATTTGATATCTCACAGTTAATAATTCTTATTCCTAAAGATAGATGAGTTCTTCAGAGGCTCTTCCTTGACTGGAGCAAATAGCTGTAGGCCAAACCAAAGGCAGAGCTGTAGTCACCTGAGAATTAACATTGCTAGACGCTGATTTTTTACATTTATAATGCAAACTGCTTGAAAATATTAAATAAAAAGACAATGATTGGACTCAGGTAATGACATATCTCAAAAAAGGTAACAATTTTTAAACCAAACAACTCATCCCATTGACTTTCCTGTTGGTTACTAATAGCTCTTTTTATTGTTTTCCATTTTGTGGGTAATAATGCTGAAAGAAATTATGAATAGATGTTAACATGAGAGTCCTAAAGTAGGTTTTCCAGAAGCAAGCATAATTTTGAATTTACTGTTCTGCCACGGAATTAGCTTAGAGTTTAGACTTCATGGAGCCAAAATTAGGTCAACATGAATCAGTACTGAAGATCTTTAACTGTAAACATTTTCTTTCTGGGTTTTTTTGTTTGTTTGTTTGTTTTTTTACCTTTTAAATAAATAATAAATTTATCTGATGTTAATAGGAGATAAAATGTTATCAATGCTGTTTAACTATCCCTTGAATTTTTGTAACTGCATAGGGTATTGCAGAGCATATGCTGCTAAGCCCCTTGCAGTTCTGTAATTAGGCTGTTGGAGCATCATAAACTGAACTTGAAAAATCTGCAGTCTTTTAGTACAAGTTTGTGTAGAAAGAAATATTACTGAGCTAGATTTTCAGGAAAATTTTACTAGATAAACTGTGGCACAGTGCAACCTTCCCCATGTTAAAACAGTGAATACTATTCTAAAATGAAAGCAGTTCTCACGGGTGTTAGGGCAGTATTCAAGGTGTAAGAATAAACCAAATGACATGGTACTTACTGGTATTTACAGAAGACAATTCTAAAGATCATATTAGCAATCATTTTGTATCCTTGTGTTTAACTAGAAATGTTCTATGTGAATGACTAAGGAACTCTCTCATTTTCATCTCTACTTTCTTTTTCTTGGGCCAGATTCCATTAAAATGATGAACTTTTATTTTTGACCAAGTTATGTAGCTGTTACATATGTAAAGAACACACAGATTCTCTGTTCACACTTAGATGATTGCCTGGTGTTCTGGCCAGGAGGACTGCAAGGGTTGCTGTCCCTGAGGAAACCAGGAATAAGCTGATTCCCTTAGAGGCTTACATTCTTTGTAGATCCAGAATTGCTTCTCCCTTGTCTAGGCTGATCACCTGAAGGCATGCTCTAGAACAAGCCTGCTTGGGATCTTTGCTATTGGTGCTCTTTTGTATGCATACCCTAAAGAGTCATTGTCAGCAGAATCAAGTAACTTAGGAGGCATAAAGCTACAGCTGATCTTAGTCACAATATTTCGTTTGCATGAGGTACTTAAGATATGGAAAACATCTTATCTGTCTTCTTAATGATAAAGAATTTAAATAAGAATCTTCCAGCCTCGCTTCAGCTGAAATTTTGAATACATGTGCAAACACATACACAAGAACATATTGGAGGGAAAAAAAGGAGTGGAATGCTCTAGGACAGCAATTAAGACAGTAACCTGGAAGAGAACTGGGATATCCAGATTCCTGTTCCATCTGTTGTTTTTGTCCATTTGATTAACTTGTACATGGAAATTCAGAAACTTACATTACTCTGAGTGACTTCTTTTCTAAAATCAATAAGTACAAAATTTTAATGCTAAAACAGAACTTATGGAAGTAGAACACCTCAGTCTTTCATTCAGTCTTTATGACGTGATTGATAATTGATTTCATTGCAATATGGTGATATTCTTACTTGGATGATCTACAACAAAAATATTTTTTGCAAGTGTTTTTAATTAAGTCAGTAAAGATATCTGAATGTGCCTGGAAATGTTCTGTAAATTCTTTTTGAAACAAGTCAGTATTATATGATGGATTAATAAAAAAATAAGGATTTATCACACAGATGGGAAATTTCATTAATACTAGTAAGTAATACTACAACCAGGAGGTGTTCTCTGAAGAATTCTTACCATATAGTAGTAAAGGTCTACAACAAAGACAAGTGTACTTTTATGACACCTAATATGTTACTATCCAAATGCACTATCAAATAGGTGTTGGGGTGCTCATGATTTAATATTCTTCAGCCTTAACCAGTCACTAAGAGCCTCTTATTATGCCAGTAGGGAAAAATATGACTTCTTAATTCTCATAATCATAAATTTGAACTTGTTATGGGTCTGCTTCCCTGTGACTATATTCTAAGTCACCAACCTACACCTGCATTATATCTTCTGAATTGTTTTTTATTTATTTTTATTTTTTTTTTGCAAGGCTGGGGAAAAAAGTAAGAAGAATCTTACATAGAAGACATGTTTTTGGTTTTCTTAAGAAAGGACGTTCATTAGCATCAACAAAAACTTTGACTGCCAGAATTTTTACTCTCAAATACCAGTCTTAAGTACAGTAGTTCCTCTAAATGACTTTGGGATCCCATAATACTTTTTGTTTTCTATGTTATTTTATTATCTGTGTTATTTTAGAGTATATTAATTACTACTACTACAAAAAGAGGAGTTTATTATTGTGTATAATATTTACAACTGTGAATGAATTTTAGTTTTATACTGGCCCCTTATTTTGAAATTTTAAAGCTTCATAGTGTTTTGCTGTTCGTGGTAGTAAAAAGGAATTTTTTTTTCTATGTAGGAAAATATCCTAAGGGCATTTGCTGATTCAATGCAGAATTTAAGTGCATGAACATCTTAATGCTGATACAATGTGACATTTAAGTATGTGTTTAAACTTTCGTGATTTAATGAAGCAGTTAAATACTCGGGTAATTTTTTAAGCGTTTTTTGCGTTTTCACTAATATGACTGGACAAATGCACATGTTGAATTCTGGACATTTGGTGGAATCTAATTCAAGTGGGATTTTTGGTATACATAACTAAAAATAATGTTTATTGGTTTGCTGAACTAATATGAACATAAACACATGCCTAAGTGATTTTGTGAATCCTAATCATCACTTTGAATGTGCTAATGGAATGCTGTGATATATTGCATTATTTCTGTGCCAAGGAGGGAAAGAACACTTCATAGTAAACAGTATTATTACTTTGTAATCCAAATCACTTTTTTTTCCTGCAAAAAGGGTTAAGAAAATGAACAATTCATCCATGCGTGAATGCAAATGTAATATTAAAAGATCCATATTGATATTGGGTATGTCATAGTCTCAGTCACGTAGCCAAATCTGTAAAAATGATTGCTATATCTGTGAGGAAAACTCTAGTCTCTTTCAGAAGGAGCATGTTTAGAACACTTTAATCCCAGATTTGAAATACTGTTATATTGAGGAGTTGTTGATAGTTCAGTGTATCATCTTTAATTTTCTCACATTGCTTATTTTTGCAAATTGGTTATTCTTACAGGTTTTGCTACTTGCTTGTTTGAATCTTCTTTACTCTTTTCAGCTTTATTGCTGAAATATTGAAATTCTTCTACAGAAATTTTGGATATAATATATGGCAAATTTGATGATGTGGGGTTTTTTGTTACAAGTGGCTATTTTTTTCATATGGCAGAAAGCCACAAGCATATACTGCATGCCACAGAAAGCAGGATCTGTAGAATGATTCATAAATAAGGAGCAATAAGATACTCTTTGAAGGTTTCCTCTCACTAATGTGCTGCAATATTTCCCTGGACATGGAGAATGTGAATTCCATAACTAAAATATACTTAGTCTTAAAGTTGGTAATATCTATACTGCAACACTGCAGGTAGTGTTTCCTGTTAAGTAGTTTCTCTCTACCAGTGCTGATTTTGTTTACCTTCTAAATCCCTCTTGCCATCATACTCTTCTACCATCCATAATGTGTATTGGGGTACCCTAGCACGAGAGTTGTACTGCACTGCATGGGATGAGGAAGGTACTTTTGTGCAGAGAACTAAAGCTTTGTAGCTTTAATGTGTAATGAGTTTTACTAATCTTGAAATCACTACAAAACTCTACACTAATCACTACAAAAAAGATGATTTCCAGAGGTACAATTTCTTATATTTCTTGTAAGAATAAAGAAATTCAAAGAATTTAGATTATTCCTCCTGTTTGGTTGGTCATTTATTCTTTTTAATTTTAATGCTAAAGTGTGAATTTATGCCAGTGTGTGCTAGAACTTTCTTAAAATATTTACATATATCAAATAAATTTATTAAGAGTTGTGTGTGTGTGATTTCCCTTACAGTGCAGTAAGAATACCTAGGTTTGTGCTGAATTCACTGTAGGTTTTGTCAGGTTCAGTGAAAATACATTTCTGTGGGCTATATTTAAAGTAGCAAGTAATTTTGCTCAGTAGGAATGTAGCAATTGATGCTGAGTCCCTTCTGTCTGCAAAATATAGTTTGAGAGTCAATTCAAACTGGATGTAGTCTGTTCCCCTGCTATGAACTGTCCTAAACATGCTTGTCCTAAAGTGACCTAAATGACTGGTCGTTGGTTTAGCCTGTCCCTATAAGGTGGAAGGAGCACACTGGCCACACTAAATCTGTTATCTTCCAAAGATATCTGACTGATATGCACAGGTTTTTGCTTCAAAGAGAATCACAAGATGTAGGAGTGATTACTAAATTTGCTTAAAAGCTTAATTGCCTCTCTACAGTTTCGCAATGAACCTGAAAAAGTCAAATAGGTGTATGATGTGTCTAACTTTGGCTCACCGTCTTTCCCTTCTAGTTTCCCATGTAGATTTTTTTTTTCTGTCATTTTAGGTATTTGAGACTTATTTAACTTTTCATGATGTGGTGAGAACAAAGCTGAATTCCTTGAACTAAGAAAGGCTCCCTTGTTTTAGATTTATGAGTATCTCATGCACTTGCTAGTACTTACTACCCATTCCTGTCATAAAATTATTCTTCTGGCATGGAATCAAAGGCTAGAAAGTGACTTGTTTCCCTTACTCAGTAAAAACTTCAAGAAAAATCATAGGGAGAGTCTTTGGCAGTTACCTATATCCTTCTCTTTAATTTATAAGGGATTTGTAAAATAGAAAAATTTCTAGAATTGAGAAGATGTTAAATTTCATCTATGTCAAATTTGGGAAAGCTAGGTATTAAACAAAATGCAATGAGGCATAACCTTACTAAGTAGACACTACAAAATATATCTTTTAGGAGGAAATGTAATAAAATAAAACTAGAAGTCCTCTGGTGTTTTGTCATTGCATATCCTAGCTAACAGAGATTTTCAGTCTTGTTCAGGGATTTTTCTGGGGTTTGTTGGTGCTTTTTGTTGTTTTGGGGGTGGGGTGCATTTGTTTTCATAAAGGGAAGGTCTACAGAGCAGCCTCGCCAACAGCTATGGTTGCAAGTGGCAGTTATAAATGAGAGTATATGCCTAAAGACATAATTAATCTGCAATGATCTTGGAACAGCTCCTTAGCTAAATGCAACTAAATCAGCTACACAGTGTGTAATTAACTTAAAACTATATTAGTCCTACTACAATATTATTCATTATATATGTAAGTTATTATTTTCTCCATATGAAATTTGTAGTATACTAAGTAATGATTAAGAGTTCATTACAGTATTTTGTTCATATTATCATAATATAATTGTGATGAATGTTCATCTCGTTAGTGCTGTTATTCCTACTTGTTCTTAAAAGAAATGTCAAGGATGTCAGGAAAATATGATGTGGGTTTTTTTCTCACACACTGAGAAGCATCTATATTCAAATGACATTGAAATTTTAGTCCTTGTCTAGATTTTTTAATTCTTCTTATTACTGATGACAGAAATGTATCAAGGAAAGGTAGAAGCCAATGAGACTTTGTATTGAAGTGAGGTGAAAAAGCTTTAAGGTTGGTCATAAGACTAATTTGGAGCTTAAAGTAGGAAGAAGAACTGAGGAAATTGAATTAAAAAGGCAAAGATTTTTAAGATATGCGAGTGTAGCAATTGAATCTGGGAAAGGTTTATGAGATATGCAAGCTGTACAGAACATAAGGTGGGCTGTGTGTACCCTGATACCTTCACCTGGCTGAGATACAAGACATATGTCTCTATGTACACATGTAGAACTATGTGAAAAATACCTCAGATTTAAATTGTAATCATTCTGTTTTCATGTGAGAGTTAATCCTGATATATGTAAACAAGTTTATGTAAATTAGTTGCTTTACCAACTTCTCCCTGACAACATCATTTACCTTTTTGGAATGCCATTAAAGATCCTGTCTCAGAACTTTACTTTCACAGGTCTGCCAGAGCCCTACTGAGTCTTTTCAGACTGTCTGTGTGTAGCTGAGAAGGCACCAGAGAAAACATAATGGGCAATTGAGTCAGCATGATTGAGGACATGAAATACAGTTATTTGTGAGAACACAGTATAAAACCCAATCTATTACAGGTAACAAAGAGAGAGATCCACTTTATAAGCATTTTAGATCGAGTTAAATTTATAGATATTTAATTATATACGTTTAAGAAATAAGTTCTTAATTAATTGCTTAGAACTACATATTGATTAGGAAATTAGGAGCATGATAGCCATTGGAAATTTCTTCCTCTGTCTTCTAATTCTGATTGTCTTAGTTTAAGAGAACAGTCCACCTGTTGATCATATGCAAAATTGCTGTTAGTACTAGGAAATTCATCTGAGAGATTGATCCTTTGGGCTCATAATGTATAGGGTATACATTTTATTTTAGTGTGTTTTTTGTAGTCATAACTTTTGTATTCTTGATGCTGAGGTGGAAAGATAAGTCAAAAAAGAGTAAGAAAGGCATTCTGGACATGAAGGGATAAAGAGAACAAATAAATGTAGAAATCTTAGATTTAAGGTACCTCTACATATTTAAAGGAGAAATTTGATGTGTGAATTGGATATTAAATAGGCACAGGGAATTGTTACTTTGTCATCCACCATAAAATCATATGTATGGTATGTAAGTGTAGTCAGTCTTGAGGCCAGATAGAGATTCTTCTTTAAGACATTCAATAAATGCTGTATTGTAAGAAGTTTACAGTTTGGAGAGACTTGCACATGTATATGTGAGAAGATCTCATGTCCCAAAATATGTTAAAATAGCAATAGTATATAAGACATTTAAATTATGTGCACTATTGGATTTATGATATATGTTATCCAGGGGGGAAATATATAAAAGTCTCGGAGATCTAGGGTCGTCTGTCATTTAGCATTATTTACATATCAAGAGAGTTGATAGCTTAATTGATATTCCTGTGGTACAAAAATATTCTTTATATCTCTAGATCTGCATGTTTTCTACATTTTGATGGCAAAGTCCCAAAAGGAACATGATTTAACTAAACTGAAAGTGGGTGGATTTAGCCAAGAAACACTTAGTCTTATGTTACCATCTGAACCAGGTGGAACTAGAAGCAAATTACTGAACATAAGTTATCCCATGTCCTTACTGGAACAATTTGTACTAAAGAGCCTCTACAGACACAGCCAAGGAACTCTCTATTCACTATTCGTGATTTTACAGTTTCTTCACTGAAATTGGAGCTCTGAGAGTATAACACAGCATATTCTGTATTTCTGTGACAATCCCAAGACTACTTAAGCTTTTAAAATGCGAAAGAGTGGGTCAAAATAGTTGCTTTTATGCTGTCATTCTGTGTTACTGGTGATGTCACCAAGGCTGAATGGACTCATGTGGCACACAGGAGTAAGAGTCAGTGCTTTCCAGTGCACCTTGCTGAGCAGTCTCACCACAGGTGATGATTCCCATCCGGATCTCTGGAGGCACGTGGACACCGCAGTGTGCTGTGGTACAATGTGCACCCCCTTGCAGCTGCACTACTTTAGCACCACCACGCCACATGTGCACTCTTCAATAACTGTGTAGAACAGACAGAGCACCTTTCCAGGATGGTGCCATCCTGGTAATGAGGTTTCTGTCTGGAGGACTGTCCTTGGCATTACATTCCAGCTGCAATGGAAGGACTGTTCATGCTGCCATTGCAGTCTCTACACTGATGGAGGAAGAGCTCCTCAGCTGCTGGATTGTCCAGGGTGTTCACATATGCTCTCCTTACTTTCCTGCTCTGCCTTTTCATGTTTCCCTTTTCATTGTGCTCTTTAACTCGTGATGTTATACTTTATAACTCATGTTGCACCAGGGTGGGTTTAGTTTGGATATTAGGAAAAATTTCTTTGCTGTGTAAAGTCAGGCATTGCAAAAGGCTGCCCAGGGAAGTGGTGGAATCACCATGCCTGGAAGTGTTCAAAAATGTATGGTTGTGACACCTTTATGGACATGATTTAGGAGTGAATATGGCAGTGGATTGGACTTGATGATCTTAGAGGTCTTTTCCAGCTTAGTTGATTCTGTGATACAAGAGAAGCATCCAAATTGGCACCATTCACTCCAGAGCTTCTCATGGTATTAGCCATTTACAGTTGCTGTCTAGAGCTCTTATCTTAAAAGTTGTTTGCTATGTTTATCCCATATTTTAGAAATAATTAATCCATATTACATGTTATTGAATTACTTCTTTCTTAGAAGTATCCTTGCATTCAAACTGAGCAGGCAATCCAGACTGTTAAAGGAAAAAAATAGCACAAGTCTCAGTATAATCTGGAGAAGCAGATGTAAATTGGGATTTCTAGACTTTTATGCAACTAGTCTTTTGGAATAGCAAGATGCACAGATTATATGGATCCTGCCTTGCCAATCTGGGCCAAATGGGGAACAAAAACCCCAAACTCTGTAAAACACACAGCCTGGGAATCCAGTTCTGATGCCCTGATATATAGGCTTGTCTAAATTACTGCAGCATTTTGATTCCCATAGAGAGTGGCAGGAAAAAGATCTGCTGCCTTGCACTTGTAAAATCCCATAGCTGGTGACTAAAAGAATTTCTCTTGCCGTTCTTCCCCTTGGGGAACTCCATGTCAAAGGGGGTGATGTCAGCTGTTCACTGACTTGTCTCCCTGTTTGAAAATATTTTCTGTAACCCGACACAGGAAACTGCTTTATCACCTACCTAAAATATCCAACCACATTCCCTTCTGCTAGGATTACAAGGAAGGAAGCATCCCTACTTTTGAAGCAGCAGTGGGTGAGGAATCCTTAGGGATGTGAATATACCCAGTCATCAGCATTGATGCTGGGGTAGAAGTTGGGTAATAATGAAAATGCCCTTGGCACTCTAGGTTTCTACCTGCCTCCCTTGATTTCAATGTCAGTTTCACTGTGGTGGTGATATTTATTTTGTTCTGCTCTGTTATGAAACTTAGTGGAAGAAAGGCTATGCCAGTGTCTAGAAAAAATGCTGTATCAAGCCGAAAAGAATCACTGCAGTAGGAGGGTTCTATGGTAGTTCCTCAGGAAGATAAATATCAGTTCAAATACAGACTGTTTTCTGCTTTCTTCACAAAATAACTCTGAAAAAAGAAAAAAAAAAGAATTAAAAAAATAACAATGGGAGTCTAATAAGAAAAAAGTAATTTTCTATGATAATTTTGAACTTATTATATTAATAAGCACAGCCTTAGTTAAATGACATTTCTCTTCTTAGGAGTGTTATTGACATTTTGATATGAGACAAAGAGACCTTTAATGAGATCTCAATCAAAGGTAATATTTATATAATGATACATGAATTCATAAATGCTAGTCAAATAAAAATGCTGTAGTCCATTTTGGCCTTCACCTTATGAAAATCTGTACAGGTCATAAGATGAAAAAGCTCAGTGAATGACGACTGATGCTCTCTCACCTGACTGTCTAATTATTTCTGGCTAATTGGGTGAGTTAATGTTCGAAGCTGAATCTTGCAATATAACTTCATCCATCATCCAGAGAAAATGTAAGAAAAAAACCCAAAATTTTCTGCCTTGCTCAACATACGATCTCCTTAATGTGTGCGTTTATGGTGATTTCTGTTCTCATATAAAAAAGAAAAAAAATAACATTTATGTAAGCTGCCAAAGAAATGTGCAGACAAGAAGATAGGTCCTTAAAATTCCTGTTTCAAACCTTTGTTTTTTCTATTGTTTTATGATAAAATGCTTTGTTTTACTAGCCAAAATCCTGCTTCTTACATTTTATTGTAGCTTCAGAGGGCAAAAGCCTTTGAAAAAATCAAGTTGCCCAAGGTCCATCCAATTTGGCCTTGAACACTGCAAGGGATAGTGTGTTACTGACTCTTAAGTGGATCTCAGAGAGAACTCAGCAACAAGCTGGAAAAAGCAATTCCTTTTTTAACTTGTCTCGAACTGTAATGGTTAACTCCATTTCTAAAGGGAAGTTCTGTAGCTTCCCAGGAGAAATCTTTGACAAAGAATGTAAATATGAAAAGATGTTTTGGTAAGGTACTTTCCTTGACCAATGAAAGTGTTCTGTGTGTGTTTGTTGTGATTCTTAGACAGACTTTGCTGCAGAGACATGGACACAGTCAGACAGATGACCTCCAGCTGAAAGGCTGGAGATAGAAGAGATTTGCTCTCTGTCTTCTTGATGATATATCGATAATTAATAAAGCCTTCTGATTTCAATCTGTGAGCATAGGTTGTTTTGTGGAAGGGCCCTCGAAATAGGGCCACATCATTTCAACAGGATAGGGCACTCATGGGGTGTCCTTTAACTTTCTTTGCGGGTTTTGAATTTATTCTACTGAGCACAAATAAAATAGTGATTCTATTCTTGTGCTTTTGTTCATCTGCAAGTGTTCTGTGGATTTTCCATGACATGGATAAAGGCATGCATTGTGCTGCTTGAGCATGATCCCAGAATCAGAGCAGTCTTCTTCATGTAGTGCTGTTCTGTGTGCACATACCAGATCACATCAGAGATACTTTAGGGATGCTCAGTTACAGCAGCAGACTTTTTTTCTTCATTGCACCTTTTTTTTTTCCTATGTTTATAGCTTAACTGACATAATACTTAATATGTTTCTTTCTTAGGTTATGCCAACTCCTGGTATTTGGAAGTGGTTTATAATTATAAATTTTGACCTAAAGCTTAAGTTACTTTGTTACATAATGTACAACTATATAATCCTTCTACTCTCACAACATTTTCAAAATCTGGAGAAAATAAATTCCTTAAATTATTTCTTGCTAAGTAAAGAAGTAATATTATATTTGGAATTTCGAAATTTTTAGGTTATAAAGCTTTTAAAATGAAGAGATAGTAAATGAGTTGTGCTTGTATTTTTAAAATACTGTTTTCAGTCTTACTGTTACTCAGTCTAGATTTATCTGTGGATTGGGAGAGGCTACAAGTGTCTCAAGAGGAAATCTTCATTTTCAGGAATTCTGAAACGTTGTGAGCCACTTCTGTCTAGTCAGATTTATGTATCTAATTTTAATATTTAGTTCTGAGAGTTTATTATTTCATGATACCACTGCCAAATTCTTTTCATGGGGTTGTGGATTACTGGGGTTTTTGTTGTTTTTTTCCATTTGTTTTTTGGGTTTTTTTCCTTAGAGTTTGAGTTCATTTGTTTGTTTTTGAGGGTTTTTTTGGTTGTTTTTTTGTGTGGTTTTTTTTTTGTTGATTTGTTTGGGTTTTTTTCCTTAATTTTCCAGAATTCCAGGAGAAAAAATATGTCCATGGCAGAAAATTACATAAAGAGCAAATAATCATGGGGATCAATACTTCAGAATTGTCAGCTCAGATATCAAAATGAAGCTTGCAATGTGAAGCAGCACTTAATCTTGTGTGCATGATATTAGATATCAGATTTGCCTACATGAAACCAATGTGTGTTATGCAAACAAAACATTAGAAAGTCATGGGGCTAAAGAAATTGGGTTCTTGTACCTTTTTGTTGCCCCATTATACCTGTATTTCTTAACTAATTGTCAAAAATTTAAGTAACTACCTCACCTCATTTCATTTTGTAACCCCAGAAGTACACTTGTTATCACTTGATTTGCAACTACATTCGTGTTACTAGTTATCCCTTAAAAATGGCTCTCATGAATAATGAAAATAAATCCCTTTCTACTCCCATAGCAAGAGGTTTTAAGTGCTACCACCTGGCATCTTAGCAAAAGATCATAATAACCATGTTTTCTTACAATAGTTCATTGAGAGGGTACATGGCAAGAATGAACAAATTTCCACTCTTAGAGCCAAATTAGAGGCTCAGTCTCTACTCAGGCAAAAATCAATAGCAGCTTTGCCAGACCAAGACATAGGTGGCTGTTCTTAGAAATATGGTTTATAAAGTCTTTATCTTCAATGTTTCTGTTCTTGTTTGTTCTCTAGGAAGTTTAAAGTCAAACCACTCTTCATTACCTAATGTGTTTGGCCTTCTTTTCTACTTTCTCCATATATCTGTTTATTAATATCTTTATTTGTATTCAGCCCTTCACTCTTTTTCCCTCTTTAAGGTTCATTCATTTATCCTATAATGCCCATTTATTACAACCTCATCTTCACCATTCTCTCTTTTTAACTCTGTTACTTATCTGTGTGATAGGGATTGTTCCCGCTTTACAAAATCAGTTTCTAATTCCATTTAGCTAAGTAGGTTCAACTGCTTTGTGTGGACATTGAAGCAGTTTAAAAGTGGCTAAAACAGTTTTAGCTTAATCCAGTTAAACTAAATCAATTTTGACCACTCTTTAACCACTTTAAAAGCAACCACACAAATGAGTGCATCAATTTTGGCTAAATTAATTTAGATAAATCAGCAGATTTCACATCTGTAGTCCCTTAATATCTCTTTTCACGTTCTTTCTCACCAGATCACACAGTCTCACACATTTTCCTTTTGATCCATTACTCTAATTTCCAGACCAGGCTGATTCTGGAATACCTCTGAAAATTGTTTCGGATTATCAGACTGCAAAATACAGAATTTTAGAAGAGAAATAATGGTTTCAGACAAACTCTGTTTCATTGCACAACACTGTGATTAGTTTAATACTAGGGCACAGAATATGTTCTTGGAGATTGAATTCACCATCATTGATTAGTGTATGTTTCAGCCTGTCTGAAAGGTTAACAGGGCTTCTCAGATACCAAATACTGGAAATAGCAAGGGCAAATCTCAGGAATAAATTATTTAACAAGCATGTTATCTGGATCAACGTCACTCTTTCCTCTCTTCTCGTTTCTGGGTGATAATAGCTAATCTTATTAACCAGTCTTAGGGGGGGTTCTGTTTTAACCCTTGCAGATAGCTAGGAATGAAGCACAGGACTTACAGGTAGAGGATTGCATACCACAGAGCGGCAACAGAGGCACTAATTTTCCTTGTTCAGTAATCACTTAAATGTAAGTTCTTGCTGGAAGGGAAAATATGATCCTTGAATTTCTTCTGAGGGGAAGACTGAGTAAACATAACACACTTTGGATGCAGTCTTGGTAAATTTGTCCAGCTGTGACATCCATATTTCAAAAAGGATGTTGAAAGATTCAAGGAAGTTCAGAAAAGTATGACGAGAGTGGTTCAGAAGGTTTAAGAGCTTTATTGCAAAAGACAGTGAAGAGACAACTTGATCAGTCAAAATGTACCTTAATGGGAAGAAAATACATGGTAGTCAGCAGTCTGTTAAGATAGAAAAGTTCCTCAAGATAAAAGCTGAAACTAGGAAAATCAAGGTTGGACATGAGCCACTAAAACATAAAACCAAAGTGAATTAGTCAGGGAGATAATAATCTGCTTACTTTCATCACCTGAATTTTCTGTTGAAGATTTCCATTTCTGGAAAAAAAAATTATATAGCTCAGGAAGAAATAGTGTTTATTTAGGAATGACAATATTCAATGTTATTACCTATTTAGACATAATAAATAGGAATCATAATAATCTCTATATATGCAGTGAATTCTTGGTCAGTGGGACCTTTCCCACATACTTCAATTATATCAGGAATTCCTATTCCAAAGGAAAGAAGAAGGGGAAGTACACAGGGAGGCTGTTGCTGGGGTTTCTGGATTTAGTCCTTCCCACTCCAGCTTGCCAGAGCTCCTCTTGAATTCTCACTTTCTCTGCCTGTCCACAGTCATTTGCTGCTCTCATGTACATAATGCTATAGTGCTACATGTGTATAGCAAAAGAAATTTCAAATAGCAGAGTAGATACATAAATGAAAATAAGCATAATTTTTTGAAAGCAACAGAGCACCAAAATAATGCAAAGAGCATAATAATAAGATTTAAGGGTATTATAGTATAAAATGATATAATAGTATTATAGTGTCTCAATGACCACAGTACTTACTAAGCAAGATTTTTTTTGATATGTAACACTGTGGACTTCTTATCTGCCTGTTATCATAAGAAAGAATTTTTTATGTAAAGGAAAATGTGTGGAAAAGTAGTGGGCAAATTTCCCATTTCTTGCAAAGCTAAAACGTATAGCAGTTTGATGTTTAACAAGCTGGCCTGCTTGATTTGAACCATATTACATATTTCTTCATAGGATGGTTCATAATGTTCCCACAGTATTGTCAACGCAAATACTTCAACTAAAAAACATTCTGTTCTTTAAATGTCTTCCTTCATCTCAGTCAATCTCCTCAGCCTTTACTCCATCTTCTGTTTAAAATCTCAAAAAAGTGATTGCAGTTGATATGTGCCATATGAGGCTTCACTGAAGCTATTTAAAGGCTACCGAATTTAAAAGACCCAATTGATTCGTATGTCAATTTAGAAGTGAGGTTAATGGCAAGAATAATTTTGTAGTTCACAGAAAAAAAAAATTGAAAATGAAGCAGAAAAAGAAGGTGAACATATGTGAAATACAGTTAAAAAGCTGCATGGAATAATCACAAGGTCTTCCTCACCCTTGGCTCATTGCTTAAAATGTGTGGATCTATATCCTTTTGTGTACCATTTCTTTTCAACTATATTTGAAGTTAAACAGCATGTATGGTGTCTTTTTTCTGTCAGAAAGAGTGACAGCTTCTATAATTCCCTTGTTTCACAGAGTATAAATATTCCAATGACTGGTTTGATGGCTACAGTAATTGAGTTTTAACATGTATATTTATTGGTTGTCTTGTTCTGATAATTTATGGTCATCTGCCAAGAACAACTAAGCCTTGCAGTTAAAGATGTTTTTTCGAGTTAGATTAAAAAAATAAGGTTTCTAAATGTTAAACAAGTAAAATAACTCAAAGTTAGCGTATTTGGGTGATAGAAGAAGACGGGGAACTCAATAATTCCCCAAGAGGTGACTTTCTGGAAGCCACTGCCTGCCATTAATTTGCATAAAGTTTCATATGCAGACTGCAAACATTTATGACAATGCTCCTGAGGAATCTCTAACTCCAGAATGTATTAGAGAGCTTTGCTGGTCAGGCCAAGCTAGAAGATTGCATTCTGGGCCTTGTATTCTTCTAGAAAATATATAGACATTTACTCCTGGTGTGTGGAATAGGGGAATATAAACCCCCCCTAGATGGCTACAAAAATCTGTATTTTCTGCTAACATGGATATATAAAAACATATATATTGAACAGTTACAAACGAAGTTACAAACAATTAGTTAACCAGTTACAAACTCCAAGTGGATTTAGGAGTCTTGTCTTTCTGGTTTTGATTTAGCTCTCAGGAGCAGAAGCAAAAATTTGTATTGTTAGTTGAAATACTTAACAGCTAGACTCCAAGGTCAAACTGGCAACTAGTGTCTCAAATTGATGCAGAATGCATGGTAATTGCGATGAAAAAATAAAAGCAGATTATAGTTTACTTGCAATGAGGCTCTTTGTAATTCAGTCACTATATAAAGATGTCTCATGTCAGTGCATATTTAGTGAAATGGTTAATGGGGTTAATGGTTAATAGCCCTTTTATTCCCAGTGCTGTGCCCAAAGCAACGCATATCTTAACCTTTCTGGTATTCAGAACATTTAATATCACAAACATTTGGCTATGAAAACACAGAATTCTTATGCGTAAAAGCTGATGATGAAGATGTACCTTAGTTTGTCTTGATTCAGAACAGGAATGAAAGTTTATCTTCTCTTAGATAAATACATGGCATCATTATCCCTTGTGCCAAGAATAGCATCGTTATGCAATATTGTTTATACCATATGTAGGCTAAAGGACTGGAATGTCTTCAGCTTATGGCCCCATCAAAGAGAGTCAGCACGTTCCTCTCCAGATTGCTTTTCTAGCCAGTTGGTTGAAACCTTATGTTCTGCTTTGTGCAGTCATTACCATTACTGAAAGTGAGTGGCCCAAAAGCGTGATAAAAATGAGAACCAAGGTTTATTCTCTCAAGTATGGGTCAAACACCAGCCTCTCTGGAAACTGGCACTTTTATGCCACAAGGGGTAAAATACCTTATAACTGCATCATGAAAGTTGTCTGTGGATTTGCGCTGTTGAACTCTTTGTAAGCTACTGGTTGCAAACACATTCCTTTGAGGATCATACAGAACTTCCTTTGGTTTTTAAGGAAAGGAAAGGTTTTTCACAATACTTTGTTTGAGCCAGATTGTACATACTTTGTTAAAAGGGAAAACAAACTCAAAACCCATATTAACACAGTTCTGCTTTCTATGGTGTACCTATATTTAGCTAGTGCAAAGTCTGCCAGATGAAGTCAATATTTCCTAGAAAAACCAAGGAACTTTTTTCCACCCAAACTTTTTAATAAGCTAAAGGCTTGTCCCTTTACCTGGCCAAAGTTCTTTTAACTGTGCTTTTAAATTTGCAGTGACATAAGACATCTTATACTGACCAAATTACAAAGAGCCCCTCTGTAAGTAAAACTATACGTTTTTTTCATTACCATTACCATTGGCAAGTTCCTGCCAATAAGAATTACAGCATTAACTAATTAGCAGTCACTACCAAGGCATAAATCACTGCCGTAGTCCTCAGTGAGTGGTTTTTCTCTCGATACAGGGATTTGATTGTGAAATTTTGAGATCCTTGATCAAGGTCTTACTGATTTCATAGGTCTGATAAAAACAAACAGTCCCATAGAATCCTTGAAGAATTACATGTTTAAATCCCAGTTGCTCTGGTCATCAGTCTAACTACCGAGTAAATCCCTACAGGTAATTCTAGCTGTTGGTCCTATTTTAATATTATTTGTGGGTTTTCCATATTGCATTGCAAAATAAAACCCCCAAAGTTCTGAGACTTACTGATTTATTTTTGCACTGGATCAAGTTTTAAATAATATTTTGGCAAGCATCTAAGTACAGTACAACATTGAACCTGAATGAAGTATGTCCAAGTATCAAAGGGTACTAGCCAGCACTAGAATGCCATCTAGACATCAATTTCCCACATAAAGGGTTTACTAGCACTTTGCATGTAAGTTGTATAACTTGTGACCAGCTGCTTCCGTGTGCGGTGCGTAACTGATGGGAACATATGGCTTTAATTAAGTAGCCTATTCTAGCTGATTTTTAGGCATCTATCCACATGGCATACAATATTTGTTGAATCCAAATCAAGTTTCACAGCTGTCTCTCGAGATAAACTGATTGACTGACATGAGCTGCTTTTAAACACTGTCAGGTTAGTTCCCATAACCTCAGGAGATTCAAATAATGGGGAAAAAAAGGCTCCGCCATATGCATGAAAGCTCATATGACTAGACCTTATATATATATATATATCTATATCTATGTATGTTTAACATTTCAGACTGACCTTTATGGATTTCTGTAGCTACTGATGCTGGAATACAACTCAGAGACCAAATGATCAAGAAATATCCACATTTTTCTGATTTAGCTGTATCGTGTACAGTGGTTTGGCACCAACTGGAACTTTAGCAGTAAGGACACGCATAAAAATTGAGAAGTAGAAAAGGGTAATTAGCAAAGTGCAGAACTGGTGCCTCACTGGTTCACATCAGTGTAGAACTGGCTGGTATTAACTGGTGTTAGGAAGAAAAGTCAAAAAGACAGCCACCAAATGCAATACAACCATTGAGTTGAGTTAAATAAGCATTTGTTTATTTATTAAGTGCACTGAACAGCAGCTGAGTGAATCTGTGTGTGATTAACTATGATCATGGGATGTATTTGCTGATGTAAAGGGAAGAATATAAAAATTAGTGTTGTGAAACATGAAGAAATATTCATCCATCTTATGAAATGGAAAGTGCATTCTCAGTATTTTTTTTTGAGAGATCCCTGCTGAAAGGGGAGGTAGATAATCACAGCTGATCTCACATAATAAGCTGCCCATAAGTTTTCCTGAAGGTTTCATATGTAAAATTAAAAGTTTTATGTTTCATTGGCAGGATTGGGGAATGCCTTATGTACCTGAGCTACATCTCTAGGCTTGTTTCAAAAGGTTGTGTTTTATTGCACAAGAAGTAGATAGAGAAACATAGGCTAAAAAGGATTATGAAAATAATTTTAGAGGCCATGAAATTCTTCTTGGGTAAATTAGGTACTTGGAAAACTGATTGAATCATATAATGAATTCTGATTTACTGATTTTCTATAGTATAGTGGGGATGGCAAGAGCCCAAAACTGACAAGTGCTGTGAGGGAAGGGTGAGAGCACTCTAAATGCCAGGTTTGGAACTCTGTAATTAATAAGCTCTCTATGGTCTCTATGAAGATAAACCAAATATTGTGAATTTGAGAAGATGCATTAGCAGTGATAACTTTTTACAGTCCATTATTTATACATCTGTGGTAGACCTGTGCTCTGTGACTTGTAACACTCTTGAAAATATTGTAGTGAGCTGGAATGTTATTTAAGCCAGAAGAAGTAGTCAAAGGATGGAAGTGAAATATACCTTTCTTGACACATCTACATTGAATAGCAATAAAAGCCAGACTGAGAGGAAAATGGGTATGTGACCCTTAAACAAAGGAATAACGAAGGTAAATGTAACCAGTAAACCCCTCAAGGCTTACTCGTTCACATGGGTTAGGGGTGGAATAGTTTCTTTAGCCAGAAAAGATGGTATAGCAGTTGGGGAAGATCTTTATTACTAAAAAGAGTCTTGAAATGTGTTTTGTTGTTATTTGTTATATTTCATTCTCGTAATGACTTCTGAATTTTTAAATTAAGAACTTGCTCCTTTTTTGCTAGAATACTCATTCATATTTAAGCTTATGTAATATTTAGTGTGAACTGTGATGTAAGTAAACATCTATTGCCAGATTTAATCAGAGCTAATAAATCCAAAGGAAGTGATGTTTCAGATAAAGCTTTTCACGCCTCCAATTCAGGACAGTCATGAGAAAAACTGACCTTTTATTCTGTATTTGTATAGCTCTTCTTTGCCCTTGGGATCATGACAACAATTCTTAAATGCTGTGTTAATACAAATAATAAATAACTGTGGGCTGGCACAGGGCAACAGGAAGAACTTTTGGGAGGCAATCACAGTATTTTTGGCTAGTCAAGGCAGAATTTTTGTAGGGCAAGTAATATTGCTTTCTCTATTCACACCAAAATTTCTAACCAAATAAAATTAATCTTTTAGATTTAATCTCTGCACAGTTAGGTTTGGGAGCTTGGGGACTCTGGAGTATCCATGTCAAACTGCTTTGCTCAGAGTTTTGCATTTGGAACAATGTATACCTGCAAAATTTATGGTTCTGTCATTTAGCAGCTAAACCATTGCTGTTTGGAAACCATGGTAGCAAGATATGATGATGTCAATGATGAAAAGAATGTATGTGAGACTGGCACTAATAATGGTCAATAAACTGAAGACAGTTGTTTTAAAGAGAACTGTTTAATAATGAAATCTGAATATTCGAAGTAGTTCTGACCTGTCATCAGGGATGCTGAACTACTGAATTTGACTTGTGTAATTGTGTGTTGGTAACTGAGCTCTGCCTGATTTCAAGGGGAAATGATAAGGACTTTACACAGTGTTTCAGAAGATCAAATAAAAATGTCAGTGTGATGATAGAAGGAATTGGTTGTTCAGTCTAAACCTGACCTGCAAGTATCAGCAAC
This sequence comes from Vireo altiloquus, assembly GCA_013396875.1. NCBI lineage: Eukaryota > Metazoa > Chordata > Aves > Passeriformes > Vireonidae > Vireo > Vireo altiloquus. The sequence continues at coordinate 1,294,396 of VZRF01004724.1, forward strand.
AAATTTTAGTGCAGACTTCCTTTACATAGCAAGGAACAGAGTAACAACACAGGAGGAATTTTAAACTTGCCTTTCCCTCCAAGTTTCTTGTACACTGTGAATTACTGACAAACACCTCTTCTACCTGTCACTGGTTTGGCAGTGCTCTCTCTCAATTTCCAGTTTTTCACAGCTCGAGAATTAGAAGTTCTGCTTTCTGAAGAAAGGTGTGTTACCTGCCAGTATTTGATAGAAAGCTTTGGGGTTTGGTTTGAGTTTTTTTCGCTTTATTCAGTTGTCTTGTATTGTTGGTTTGATTTAGGAAACTGTGTTTTCCATCCTGCAGAGAACAAAAAGAAAAGAGTGTCCTGTAGGGTCTGCACTTGGCCGTGAGTTGAGTCCAAGGTACTCCTGCTTGTTGTGCTTTGACTCTCCAGAGGTACATTTCTGTTGGTAGTGCTGCCAGTGTGAGCGAGGAGTCTGCCCCCCTTCCCACTGTTCCATGCTATCTGCTTCAGGTGTACTTCAGCTTCATGGATTCAGATCGTCAAGTTTGCTCTGTATGTAATCACCTCTATTTGACATGTTTGTACCTTGCAGATTCTATTTTTTCAGTGAGATGACATCAGATAGCTTGAGAATAAACATAGGCGTAAGAGAATAAAACTGCAGGGGCATCTGTTGAGCTACTGGGGATATTTTTAGCAGACTGGGACTGAAGTCTGAAGAAGTTTTTGGGAAAAAAAAAAAAAAAAACAAACCTGCCTCAGAAAACATCTGAAGGCAGTTTTGTGTCATGGTTATGGAATAGGCTTCAAATTCAAGCCAGCCACTAGTTTGCCTCCTGATATTCATCACATTAGTGTTAAATAGTCTTATTCTGATGTTTCGGAGATTTGGTGATAGGAGGAGGCTAAAGTACAAAGTCAGATTGGGTGAAAAGAGATGAAGCTGTGCAAAATGTAGCAGCGTAATGAAGAAAAAAAGTGCTAGGAAAACTTAGGACACTGCTCAGTCTACCAAGTGCCCCTTTGATTCAAGGAGTCTAATACTTACTAAATGCTTTAATGCACTTTAACCCTGTTCAAGTCAAAGAGAGTGTTCCTGTAGACTTTAATAAGAGTCCACACAGAGCTTTTGAGATTTTGGGGAAAAGGATTGGTCAAGGAATCCATTAGTGCTCCCATTACCATAATTATTGTTTTATTAAAAAAAATAAAAATAAAAAATCAAACAGAAACAACAAACACCATTTAGTAAACACATCTGAGGTAGTATTTTGTCTACTTACAGACTCATTTATATTTCTGGTGGTTTCCTGTGGCAGTGAAATCCTGATGGAGAAGGGAGGGAAAAAAACCAAATAGCATAAAGACTAAAAGGAAACAGCAATGACAAATATTATAAGTATTTCAGGAGATTCTATATCTCTTTTTAGCAGTAATACATATTTTACAGCCTTAATTATTTGTTTGTATGTGGAAGTTATGTACAAAATCACATCCCTGAATTCTTACCATTGAGTATGTGAATATAAGACTATCTAGACCATAATGTGTTTGTTTACTGAGTGCAGTCTCAGGATTCAATCCCTGTTTTATAATGATGAGTTGAAAAACATTCATTTCAAACATGTTTAAAAAAAAAGTGTGAATGTATGGTAAGAGATGTATTGTATAACTAATTCATGTCAAAACCAGAATTTCACTAAAATGAAGATTTATTTTTGTTATGACCATACGGATAAAAGTACTATTCACTTAATGCATGGGGTTTTTTTTAATCATTAATTCCACCAGTGTTAAATGCTGTATATTAAAAAAACCAAATATAGAGAGCAGAGTACCTTTGTGTACTTTGAACACTTGTGTAGTCAAAAAGATACAGCAAAATAATTAGAAAATGCTTTTGAGAGATTTTTAAAAAATGTTACAATGTTTCTCTTTTGGTTTGCTTGGGGTTTTTTTGCTTGGTTTGAAGTTTTTTGCTTGATTTTTTTTTTCCGTTTGGTTTGATTTTTTTTTGTTGAGGATTGCATGCGTGTATTTTGGAGTAAAAGAGTTCTGGAAATGCATATCAGACATGTACCTATTATGCATAAAGATTGTTTTCACTACAGTAGCTTCACAGTTATGGATACTTTTGTTCAGAGTGCTTTTACCACTGTGAAGGCTTTTACAGTCTATTGTTTTACTTCACAAGTCAAGGAATTTTCTCCTTAGAGTTGTTGTCATAAACTAAACTGTGAAGTGTTTATGTCTTTTGTTGCAATCACAGTCTAGCGTAATTGAAAACGGAAACCTAAGTAGAGGAAATTTTTTTGTAAGGATCAGAAAAATTGATCAAATTATCAATTGGATTTGAATATTTTTAGTAGCAGTCTTAATTTGATTCTCAACTGCACCTTCCACTATACTACTAGTGATAGCCTTTAGTAGAAAAGTGAACAGCTTTTCTCCAGGCAGGGTGAGGAAAGCATTGCAGTGAGATAATTATTAAAAAGATTGCCACTCTGAATTCGTTGCTCAGATATTTTTAGGACAGTCTTCATTATAAAAAGAATGCAGATAAACAAGAATTTATGTTTGTAACAACTTTTCCTTTAATCAGTAGCCCTATACCTATTTTTATCTAAGTCACACAGGTTGAAGTTACAGAACTGGATATTTCTTTTTATCTTCTAGATAAGGTAGTCATTTATTTGTTGATAGCTTAGATGGGAAATCTGTAATATACAGAGCTAAAGTTAATTTTATTCTTGCTATCTTATGCAGTCCTTTTTTTGTGAAATGTAAAGATACTTCCTCTATATGTTGTCTCATGTTTCTTCCCATTGCAATTGCTTGAAAGGACTCTATTAACCTAATCAAGAGTTTTAAAAATTTCTCCATTCATTATATTTTATAGTGTATTAGTTGACAAAAAAGCAAACTACCAAAGTGCTGTTTATGTAGTTGTCCTAAGGTGGATGTTATGAAGTCAGTTTTGCCTGGTCATTTTTTTTTGTTATAGCTTCATTCCATGATGTATTCATCAGAAAAGAGACTCCATCAATAATATTTGTAACATCTTGCTGAAGAGGCTTTCAGGAAAATACATAAATTCTAGACTCATTAGCACTGTTGAACTTGGGGACCATTCTTCTGTGTGTGCTCCTATGTGAGCATAGCTGCAAGAGCTTATGCTTTGTCCCTATTTACTTATTTTCAAGTAATTCAGTGTGGAACTCTCTCTCATACAGCTGAAGGGTCAGGAGTAAAGGAATAAAAAAAAAATTGCACAGAAGTGCAGTTTCCTTGTAAGTGAGGTAAATTTTGAAACCTTAGTCTACTATGAGTCAGTCTACTATGACTGAATTACTACAGCAGGAAGTCTAAATTAATGTTTCTCTCTGCCTTGCTGGCTGGAGGGTTTTTGTAGCAGGTTAATTATCCTTTTTCAATCTACTATTTTTGTTTTACTTGTATTATTTTTCCTAGTGCTTTTAAATATATATATTTAAATTGATTAAGAGGCTAAATTGGCAATACTAATCTAGTAGGTTAGAGTGCAAACACATATGCTGAGTGTAGAGAAGCCTTTAGTAGCTTTTAAGATTGATTAGTTAAAATAAATAACTATTCTGTGATGTCCAGTAGCCAGAGAAGGTTTAACTACACAGCATTTTACTGTGGCTAATTCATATGATTTAGCATTTAATAAATTGAACTTTTAGTCATGTTTAAAAGAGAAGCAAGAGTAATTTGTATGCATTGGCTACTGATTGTAAATTATAAATCTGTGGGATTGAGTTCAAATTTGTAATTGGTGGAAAAAAATCAGTAATTAACTGGGAGTACAGAAATGATTTTCTATCAAAGCTGTCTTCCACAGAGAATTCTTCTAAAGCTGTTCATGATTATAAGGGTTATGATACATGGAAACACTATAATTTGTAAATAAATGTCAACATGGTATAATCTGATTATAAAATGCTTTTGGAAACTAGGGTGTTCTGATTGGATAAAATAGTTGAATGCATAACTGTTTGCTTAGGGCTGCATAAATCAGGTTCCACAAGACAAGGATGCCTTGAGAACCAGAGCAGGTCTGAGTTATAGACAGTAGGAGCAAAGGAAACAAAATAAGATATTGTTATTATCTGTAGTTGTAGCCTGAAGGATAACAGACAGCCTAAGCTGTCTAAGCTTTGTAGTGCTGTAGTGCCCAAGAGCCTGCAGTTCTTTGGTTTTTTTGACAATTATACTTATGACAAACTGATTTTTCGGTTGAAATTTATGTTTAATGTCTGTTTACTCCTCTGTTCTAAATATTATGTGAAGTGCTTAGCACTTGTGAAAACTGGGGGGGGGGGGTGTTTGGATTTTTGTTTTTTTTAATAAATTCTTTAAAATTCACACTCCTTTTCAGCAGATGACATAGGAATTAAACCTTTACTTTTGTAAATCAACTACTTAAAAAATTAGCACATTAAAAAATACAAGACAGCAAATATGCAGCTGTGTCCACTTCCTTATTTCACTCATGCCTTCATTTCCTACAGTGGGCAAATAAAGTGACATCTAAATTAAAAGATGTACTGTTAAAATTTTACATAAATTGGCTTGTAGAGACTCCTCAGATTGGTGACAGGAAGTTATTTGGTGCTTTTTTTTTTTTTTTCCTTTGAGGCACTGGGTAGATGGGGGAAAGAAAGATTGGGGATCCAGCTCAGATAAAAAAATCTGTATCAATATTTGATTTTTCACAAGTCTACTAGAAGAGTTTAGCCATGTCTAGAGACATGGTGTTGAAAGAAAAGTAATCTATGTCCTTGGGGGCTGTCTGGGTACTGCTTTCTATTAAGTATTATTATTATTTTAACCTTATTGCTCTGGATTTTTTCATGTGTTTCAGATATTAAAGTAAAAAGGAAACATTATGGTAAAAACAAACCTTTTCTTGAATATCAAGCTTTTAAGAAATGTAGCTGCATATCTTTCTTGTCTTTGAAGTTCATATTTCTGTCTTCATTACTGTGAATTTTATAAAAATATCATTACAGATAGAGATACATGTAATTACTGAAAATGTAGAAGTGTTGACAGGATGTGTTTTAGTTGTATTGGTTTGCATGAGGTCAGCTATCAGGAACTGGTTGGTCTGTTGTGAGCAAATGAAAAGACAACATTAAACTGTAATGAAAATTGTAATTTTAACAACTGGTTTCTTTATGAAAACAGTAATGTAGGAGGATTCCATTTCTTTATAGTCCTATGTTGTGCTGCATTAAAATTTCAACTTAAGATGAATTGCTAGTGGATCTGTAAAATAATAACTCCCATATCTAAATGTTCCAAGGACTGTAAGAACTTCAACTAATCTTCATTTCCTTTCCTTTTGCTTGAAAAGTTTAAAATATAGCCTTGCTGAAACTCTGTGTGCAAATCTATTGGTGTTATGGTAAATTTATTTTTAGAGGAAAAGAAAAGTACTAAGAATGAGCATCTTTGTGAAAATGCCATATTTATTTGAACAGCAGATGAAGAACCAAATGATTAATATATGTAAGTAGCAATTTTTTTTAAATTCAGTAGCACTACTCAGCTAGGCAAGGTGACTTTCAACAAAGGTTTATAATCTCTCATCAGCCATGTGAAATTTTACTCAGTGCTAGAAACAGACCTACAAAATCAAAAATGCCATGAATGGTGGAAAGAAAATGAACCTTCTCTTAGTTTTCTTGCTTTTTTGGTCCTTCCCCATAATTCTTCACTCCTGTATTTCTGCACAGTATTCCTAAAGGCTGAATTGACTGCCTTGCCATCTCATCACTGAGAAATCTGGGTGCAGGGGGAGAGCTTGAGGAGACAGCAGGAACAAGTGAATAGATGGGAGCAGGGAGTATCAGAGAAGCAAAAGAAGGTTTCATTAACAAAAAAGAAAGTATATAAAAATGAAAGTGCAGATATAGGATGTCACAATACCTAGGAAAGACATCTTGCTTAAGCCTCAAAAATAGCAGGTGATAAATTACAGATACATTTCAGATTAAAATTATGCACATACCTAGCAAGGATTTGTAGCTTGTTTTTTCCTTGCCTGAATCAACCCATGCACCGTCACCTTTAGCTACATAGACCAGGGCATTTTACATCATTTAAATCAGTCTTTGAACCACTTTGAATGTCTTAAACTAATTTATCCCTCTCTTTACATTCTTATACAGGAGATAAACATATGGGCTTTTATTCCTGAAGCCTCCAAACATATTTTTTGAAGCAGAGTTGCAATCTAGTGTGGGCAAGTAATCACTGAATAAATGGGATTTACAGTGTTGTTTATTTATAGACTTTATATGAATCTCTTTGCAGTATAAATGCTTGCAAATTAATATAATTTCACTGTGAGGTTTAATATAAGAAAATTGTATTCCCATTTTACAGAACCCTGGGCCTGAGAATAAAAATTTAGAAGTACCTAAATATCCAGGAAATCTTGTTCTATATGTAACTTGTTTGAAGAAACACAGGTAACATGGTGAAGGTCTAGAAAAGCTTTCTTATTTTTAGTTGTTATATTAGCTTCCTGCAGAAGTACTTTCTATTTAAGGTTGTGTGTCTAATTGCACTGTCTCTAGAATGTGCTGTTCTACTAGGGACTTCTAGAAATACTGAAGGCTGATGTACCAATCTGTGTCAGTCTTAGTTCAAAGAGTGACTTGAAATCAAATTGTTTTTTTTCTCTCTGCTTATATTTGGATTTTTGTATGAAATTGTATAAAAATGACAAGATGGGATTAGTAGGAGAATTGATTTAAAGTGTATTAAGATGGGCCCTTTTGCAGCTTTGCTACTGTCAGATTTGTTGGGCATGAAATTCATGGACAAAATATTTAGTTCCAGATTTGGTTTTGCAGTGATTTGTGGGTTTTTTGTGTTNAGGGATAAAATGCATCTTCTGTGATTTTTCAAAGAAGCTGAAGGAAAGCTTTACAGGACAAAAGGTCTTAATGTAATTTTATGAGGGCCACATCCATTGAAAAATGTATGTATCACTTGTGAATTTTTGCAAATCTAGTTCTTTGTCTAGCAGCTCTGTGGGAGGAAAAAAAAAGCCCTCCTTTAATATAAATATATGAAAAAATGTTCAATCAATTAATATTATATTTTACATTTTTGTAGACAAAACAAAGAACTCAAAATACGGTTGTATTAATTCCCATTGTAACCAATCAATTAAAGAAAGAAAGTCATTGTAGCAAACCCAGCATAATAATAACTCTTATACCTGAAGTGAATGAGAAAAATTAACTTTTACTTTTAATTAAATATCATGCCAAAAGGTATTCAAGCCATTCTGACATATGTGGAAGATAGAATAATAAAGTACAGACCCAGTCTTAATCACTCTGCATTATTAAACATTCATATACTGTCATTAACAGTACCTGTTATAATCCATGTCATTTTGTGCCTTGCAAGTGAAGCACTCATCTTCTTTCAAATACTAATCACAAAAGCAGATGCTTAAGGTACTTGAATAACCCTTTTATTTCCATGCTTTGCACATGTGTTTTCAAAGTGAGTCTGAGCAGTGCCAGTGAAGAATATTATAAAAACCATATTATGCCTGTCTGTGGTGAGAAGGACTTCTCCATTTATATTTTAGGCTGATTCAAATACTAGGTTCCAATTCAGATGCTCACTTTTCTCAGTATTCACCAAGGTCCCTAGAAAAGCGTGACTTACAGTCCTGCAAGGTATCCTTTATAAAAATTATTTTTATTTTTCTAATCACTTGAGAATTGAGGTTGCAATGTACTGTCACATTTTCCATCAGTGACCTGGAGTTGGTATACTTCTTCCTTGATGTGAACCAAACAGTCAATGCTGTAAAATTGCCCAGTTGGCATAAATAAAATAAGTCACTTTGTAATAGAGATGAGATGATGTCCTGCTCTTCAGACTACATAAACCTTATTGTCTGTTTGTAGGGATTCTAACAGAACAGTATTTTTTTTCCCTCTGCGTTAAATCATTTTACATTGTCCTATTTTACCTCTTTGAGGTGTGTAATTGTCCCCTTGTTAGATTCAGTTAGATTCAGAACAGAAAGAGTGTGCAGTTAAATCCAAATCTGGGCAATTTGAAATACTGATGTTAATGTGGTCTCAATCATTATGCCTCTACTTAAATCTCCTACAGTAATTTTTAAGGATTGTGGAAGATAAATGGTTTTCATTTTTTTAGGTATTTATTCATTTTACTATCCTCCATTGCTGTCTTAACACACTCATGCCTAAGAACAGAAATTACATGTGTAAATACTAAAATACAGGAAGAGACTTCTGAAGTTCACTATATTAACAAAATGGAAAATGGAGAACATTATTTTTCATTTATGTCGTAATGGTAGTAGATTTATTCATACTAATACCAGGCAAATCGTAATAACAGGAGCTAAGTCATTTTGAGGCAGAAGTATATGAATTACATTTTTTAGTTGACAGTTTCCCTGAAAGTGACTTGAGCAAGGTCACAAAGGCACACTAGTACTTTCTAGCTCCCCAAAATGGGCTAAATGACCATAAAACACCCTGCCCTTCACTCTAAGTGCATCTTAGATTTCAGCATAGAAATTTATGGTCCACTTCTTGTAGAAGCTACTGCTTTCTACAAGAAAAAATGCTACTGCTTTCTACTAAAACTACTGCTTTAGTTTTAAGACTTGGTAAGATTGTGGTTTTGCCCAGTGCCATACTGAAATGTGAAGGTTAGAAAGATTCCTTATTGTTATAGGAAGACTGGACTTCTTCTTGGGTTTTCATTTCCAATTCCTTATATTTTTATCCATATTAAGATTCACCACTGTAAAAGAACAGTGCCATACATAATTCTCTACCTGTGGATAAGCTCAAGAGATACTCCTCTGAGAAACAACTCCTGCACTTCTTCCTTGTTTTCTGTCCTCAGCCATCTTTGCAGCTTCATTAATTTTAGACGTGATCCCAATGAAGTAAAATGTACCTTGAGCATATTGTATATCGATGTCAGCATCAGGCTGATTTCTGGAAGTTAAAGACATGTGAAGTTCCCCATAATTTATGAAAATTGGTCTAGGAGAGAGGCTGCTTTTGAAAGAAAAGGAGACAGAATTCAGCTGTCAGTCTAATTCATAGAAATAGTGCAACAACTATCATACATTTAATTTTGGAACAGCTAAAAGATGGCACAGTTTCTTGTCCATCAAAGTTGTTTTGAGAGTTAGAGATCTATAACAGACTGGTATGTAAACATAACAGACATATCAGTAACAAAAGAGTTTTCATGAGTTGTGCTGCTTGAAAAACACTTTCTTAATATTCAATCATCCACACCATTTTTTAATCTGTTTTTTTGAGTACCCCATTGGCATAGTAATCTCCAATAAACAGTGATTTTGATTGTTATTTTAGTTTGTTCAACCTTCCAAGCTCTTGCCATCTTGAGCAATGGCTGTTTAAGTTCTTTCTTGACATCTTCATAGTTCCTGTTCTTCTCCACTTGATCTCCAAAATATCTGTGTCTTTTTGAATAGTCGTATAATTTTGTCCAAAATTTTTGGTCTTTTCTTCAGATTTAAGTAGCTGTCATTTGGAGGCTTCTTGTGAGTCCTCATTCTGGATTTTTCTCTTTCCCATTTCAATCAGTGCTGTTGTTTGCAGCTCTTACTTGGTTAGCCTGAAAAGATGGATGTCATTCATGAATCTGTTTTTTCAGTATCCTCCTACATAGAATAAACATTCCATTGGCATCTAATAATGTCAAATCTGTCGTGGCTTCCTTGACTAAATAGGGCAAGTTTAGGATAAATGGGCCTTCTTTTGGATTCCTGAACCATTTACAGTATCTGCTGTTGTTACAGCTGCCCTAGACAAACAGGAAATGTGAAAGGCTTTTACTTGCCCAGCTATGGTAGGTATTATAGAGGGTGGACGGATGCCATGGCCAAAATATTTGATGTGCAGCATCCCTGTCATCTGCATGTATGTGTAATTTATTCTCCTTTGTGTGCCTGATCAGTTTACCAAGCCAGGCAATACTTGTGGTTTTGATGCCACTTACTGAGCCAAACTTATTTTTCAAGATGTAGTGTGAAGAAGAGGTTTAACAAACTGTACATTTATCATTTACTGAAAACTACTTGAAACTACTGAAACTACTTTCAGCTCTTGGGGCAAAAATATGTTTTGCTCATGTAAACTTAATCTCTGCTAGCCTTTTTTCATATAGTTGTACTGCTAGATCCTTTTAAGATTTGACAGGTTCTCTCTGTAAGGTTGAAATGTTCAATATGTTCAAGACATACTGCAAAAGCAAATAAGAGCTATTTTAGCAGGTCCTTGACAATCACAGCTTTGTTTCGGATTATATGCTCCTTTTTCTCCCCCTGAATTTTGTTTTCCATTTTGAGCAAACTGCTCTCTTTTGGTCAGTTCCTTGCACAAGCCTAACAATGGGCAACTGCTAAAGGTAGCACATCTTTTCCACCTCAAATATTCCTACCATTCTCTGTCATTCCTTATATATAAAACTTGATAATCCAGAATCTGTAATATGTTTATAGGCAATTTCCTGAACCTATTGAAATCTGTAGTAGACCTTTTGTTGTTTTCTTTGTTTTGTTTCAAGGGCACCAAATTTGTCTTTTTACTTGCCAGATTATTTGGCATCTGCAAAAGGCATCCATCAAGACATGTCTTAATGGACTATAGTTGATAGTCTTTTGTGCATTCTATTGAGCACTGGTAGGTACACTATTGAATCAGCCCAAGTTATCCGCAGAGAATCTGCTTCTCTGTACCACTGAATTTGTAAGGATGGATCATTTAGTAAAGCTAATTAAATTGCAGCGGGCAACATTTTCTCTAAAAATTGATACTATTGCATGGTAGGTGAGCAAAAAAATCTTGAACCATTGGATTGGTGCTAATATAGAATCAAATATTGTTGTTTGAAAATAATATTTACTATGTATCATAATAATAAAGTTTAGTATGTATCATATTTTAAAAAATAAGTGAGCATATTTTGTTTTTTTTCAGATAGTCGATTCTGCTTACAGAACTGAATCTGTCTCTTCTGGGGCTTTTCCCCCCAACATTTAGAGAGATAAAAATGATAAATAAAATAGCAAAGTAATGTTTATGTTGCATGGATGTACAGTTACTAGCAGGGAGCATTTTTAAGAAAAGCAGAATTTATTTGTCAGAATTTTTGTTTGGAACTTGAAATTGCAGATGTTTGTATCAAAATCTTGAATGTAGAATTTCAGTTCATCCTGACAGGACAGAAACATTGTCATTGTAACCTTTTTGTACAGTTAACAAACTGAGCTCTATGCTAAACATGCATAATGAAAATCTGTGGAGATTTAAGGATAAGAACCAATCACTGTAATAACATGTAAAATCATTTCATGTAACTAATGATCACAAAGATAACAGTCTTTCTTGGGCAGTTTGTAAGCAGAAAATGTTGGATAAAAATAGCTGGTTAATAATTATTAGCTGCACTAGAGGACTGAAGAATTTAAGTGAAATTTGCTTAGGCAAAATCATTGCTTTGGATTTTCAGATGCAGCTGAGGTACACTGTTTGTAATAATGCCAGGCAAAGTTGAATTAGAGCTGTTTTGTAGTTCTGTGATTTTGGAAAGATAAGATTTGTAAAGTTCCAGGTACAGTTGATTGTTCCTAGACATGGGTGTGTTCATGATCCTTTGAGTAAGTCCTGTGAAACTCCACTGTAGAAAAATATTTTGTTCTTTTATTTTTTGGGCCAGTTATATAATCTGGGAACAAGAAATAGGAGGAGGATGTTGATAGAATCCATTTGCAGTTTTGCAGCACGAGCATTCCCTTGCCTAAGTTCCCTTACCCAAAGCTAATTCACTGCTCCTTAGATCAAGATCTTTGCTGCACACTGTTACCACAGCAGCAAGCAACAAGTAAAAAGGGTCTGGGAAACTGTAGCCTGTTTTCGTCACTGTGCTTTTATTTCCTTTTTTAAAAGTTGTTAAATGAAGCAACAAAGAAATGAACAGAGAAGTTCTCCTGAAATTCAACTGTCATTTTCATCTCCAGGAACATTTTTTTTATTTCAAGGATAATTTAGTACAAAGATGGATTATTGATGACAATTCTCTATAAACATGAGCTTTGAAGATCAGGACGGACAACTGTTTAGACCTTCATGGCTGGGAATCATGCCATTACTACCCACAGCCGATGCACATACATGGCTATTTGGCTGTGTACCTCATGCCATCTGTTCAGATGGCATTTTGCCTGCTCACAAATTGGTTAGACCTGTGCCAAGAGCAATTGCTCTAGATGGTTACACTGCAAAACACTGCAAGTAGTTCCTATTTTGTACGATGTCTCTCTCTTTTGGACACCACTTTAACACTTTGTTATATCCTGTGGACATACCTGTATACTGCAGTGATTAGAAGCAGAAAAAGTTTATGTGCTCATCCTAACTCTTTTTTACTGCTGAAGCTACCTTTTCTAAACCCTCAGATGGGAAAACAAAGTACATTTCAATTGAGTTGAATGTGTTTCTCCTTATTTTCCATCTGAAAAATATTCGTTCATTGCAAGTTGGCAAGAGCTAATCGAAAGCTCACAGAAGTTAATAGGAGTATGTGCTCTGATATAAGTATGGAGTTGTAAATTATATTTAAGTTGGCTTGCTAGTGGACCAAGGCAAGTCATCTGACAGAGGCTACTTGTGGTCAGTTGGTTGATTCCTGAAATAAGTTTCTGAGAGGAGTAACAGGTTACATGATTAAGTTCAGCTGAGATATACAGTAACTAAAAGTTATCACCAAGTGACATTTATACAACCTATAGAATTATTCTGCTGAGTCCTCTCTATTGAATAGATATCCATGTTATACAATTGGCACATTTGTTGACAGCCTCAACTGTGAACCATGGAAGTGAACTTATCGCTTGCCAGCAGAAGCAGCTCCTGTAGGTAAGAGCCAAAGGATATTGGCAAGGAAACCTAAGCTCAATGGATAAATATAGGACTTTATGTAAAAAATGCTGTCATCCTGCCAGTTTTCATAGCCACTAAAATAATTTTAAAATCAAAACTAAAATAATGTTTTTGTTTCTAACAAGAGGTACAGTGTAGAATTCAGAGTATGTGCAAGTGTAAAGCAATTATTTGCCTGTTTGTCTTTGAGTATAATTAACTGTAGGAGTATTGTTTTTTCCTTCTGTGGACTTCTCCCTGTGCATGAATGTCATTGCTCAGTTTGAGCATGCTTAGTTTAATCAGGATGATATCATTTACGTGGGTGAGTTTCCATATATTGGTTAGTGGGAGATATGATATTTTGCTGATTATAATCTGGAAATGTTGCCAAAGACGTTCATCTTGGTTTCACATAAGTAATACTGACTAGGTTTTGGTTCCTGGAGAAAACACAATGGAAAAGAGCTGGATAAACCTCAAAAGGAAAGCTAGAGATCAAAAGTCAGAACTGTTCGGAGTGAAGGATGTAGTTTGTTTGTAATTTGGGTGTGTATTTTCTTGTTTGCACAAACCACTATAAAGATAAGATAAAGATAAGATAAAGCCCTTATATTGAAGAACTTACAAGGTACTTTTAAGTTCATTGCAAATTTTATATTGTGCAGCTCCTTTGTTGCAAGGTGATGCATAAAGCTGATGACTAGAATCCTAACCACCTGAATATCTGTAAAAAAATATATTTTCTCATTAATTTAAAAGAGGGTGTTGTTCGACTGCTGTTATTTCTCACTGAAATTTTCACTCGCAGAGCAGTTGATATTTGTTCCCATGATTCAAACCATTTGGTTCCATTACTCATAACAGCCAAAATGTTGTCTAAGGACTGTATCAGTCTTTAAGAATGTAGATAACACTTTAGAAGGTCTGTTACTGCGCATTCAAGCCACATTGATACAACTCTTTATCCCATTTTAGTATGTCAAGCAAGCAGCATTACATGTTCCTTGTTCTAATAAGGCTTAGTAATTCATATTTTGTTCAGTAAAAATAGATGACAAAAACTTTAGAAGTGAAAAAGATACCAGTAATGATTTTTAAAGAGCTGACGCATTTGGTACTTTCCCGTTTATCTCTAGGAAAGATGGTTAGTACTGAAATCCGTTGTGTTCACACTGAAGCTTTGTGGTGGTACAACCGTCCCCCCAGCCCTCCTCCTCAGGCTGCACTGTGATCCCCGAATAAACTACAGAACTGGCAGGACATACCTGTCTACTGCAGTAGTACCATCAGGCTAAAGAGCAAGATTTTACCTCTGCTTGTTTCTTCATAGTAGAAAATTTTCTTTTTGTAGGAATGGTGGAACTTCACTCTTTCATGTGGCATAAACATACAAGCAATTTGATGGGCAAAGTAAAAGCTGGTAAATTCTCACAGGTCTAGTGTGCACTGCATTCTAAGTTGAAAATTGGACGTAGCTGAATACTGAGTGACCCTTTAGCTGAGGCATTCTGAAGTAATTTGAATAGCAGTATTCTTCAAAAATCCCTGAAACATTGGGAACCGATTTGTTTTACTCCCATGCAAATGAATGGGAATTTTCCTTTCACTTCACTGGGAGTAGGGTTGAACATTTCTTGAGTTGACCAGCACAAAGTAACATTTATAGGCAGAAAAAGAAGAGATTTTTTTCAGCTCCAACAAGTTCATTTTTAAAAGGCACTTTGCTGTAACCATGTAAACCTACATAACCCTACAGTTTGTTAACACTGAACTTTAATGAGTCCTGATAAGAAGCCAGTCAGTGGATATCCATTTAGCTAGTGATGATCTGAACTCCAGCTGATTGTCCTAGCAGCTGTGTGACTTCATTACCATTAGAAAGGCATACAGCCAAGCCAGCTGGAATCCAAAGAGGCTACTCAATTCACATAGCATGCCAGTTTTTTTGGTTTACATATGAGAATTACAAAGGACCAAAAAATCCAACTGAACAAAAAAAACCTACAAAAAAAGATTCTTTATGAAAATACAGTGTAAGTCAAAGTTTAAAAGCATTATTATACAAAATGGAGGCTGTTTTGTCATACAGATGTTGTGGGGTTTTTGTGCCATGTTATAGCTGTTCATATCTCTTTAATGAAAACTAGACAGAAAATTTGTGCTTCTGGCTATAAACACAGCCCTATTAATTCCTTGTTTCTTAGTTAAGAAAACAACCTTTTGTTGTCTTTTGTATTAATGTTTTGAGTACATGTTATTAGCTTCTCTTATTGTTAGCAGTGAAAAAAGTCTACTGCTCTAAGACAACACAAGTTTGTGAAAAACACCCAAAAACTGTTGTAATTCATAGTATTTAGCTCCTAGAGACAATATCACTGAGGAATGTTTCTACTGCTGGCTGTGGATATTTTTAAAGCGTAGAATGGTATAAAGGCCTTAACACTGGCTTATATGTACAGCACACAATAATCTTCTGCTAAAGAAAGGAAAAAAAAAGCCAAAAATACGAGGGAAGCAAATTGTAATTTATAAGAAGGGAATGATGGAAGACCTATGAAACTACAGAACTGCTTTTAGATAGGTGCAGACTCCCTTGAGTAGTGTGTGCAGTTTTGGGCCCCATGGTTTAAGAAGACTGTTTGGGTACTTAGATGCAGCTAGAGAAGGGCAGCAAAGCTGATGCAAGGGCTGGGGGGCATGTCCTGTGAAGATCAGGTAAGGACATTGCCTTTGTGTAGGTTTGCAAAAAGGAGACCAAGGAATGACTTCATTCCTCTCTGTTGCTTCTTGATGGAGGGGAAGTGGAGAGAGGTGCTGATCTCTTCTCCATTGTATCCAGTGGTAGGATGAGTGGAAGTGATAAAAAGCTGAGTCACAGGAGTGTTAAACTGAACATGAGGAAACATTTGTTTAAGGAAAGATCAGTCAAACCCTTTAACAGGCTTCCTAGAGAGAGAGATGGTTGGATCCCTATGCTTGTCAGTGTTTAAGAGGAATTTGGATAAGGCCCATAGTTATATGCTTTAATTTTGCTCAGCCCTGAAATGTTCAGGCAGTTGGACTAGGAGACCATTGTATGTGCCTTCACACTGTTTAGTTCTATCCTATTCTAAATGGTCCCAGGAACTATTTTCCTTGTATCTGAGGCAAACTTTTATTAATGAATCTATTATATTCAAGGAAATGGAGAGGAAATAATTGTATGCTTGAAACTTAGAGAGATATCCTTGCAAAACCATAATGGGTAAACACTCATCTTGTTGGTCAAGGAACGTTATTCCTACTTTATATTAAAATTCTTTTTCCATGTACTGTGAAAGTAGTCCATGCAAAATGGACAACGAGGACTTTGTGAATTAATTATTTCATTGCTAGTCCCCAAATCAGTCTGCTCTGTTCCTTGCCTGCTTCCATCAGAACAGTAATGTAGGCTAAAATCCATTGGTATAGAAAAAAGCTGATGGGGTCTATGTAATCATGAGTTAGAAGGAGAGGGTTGGTGGTCAAGTTTTATGTTTGCTGTTTCTTCCGATACAAAAACTGACAGGCACCAAAAGAAGTTACAAGACTCAAGTTTCAAGACAAACAATATTTGTCTATACAGCATGTAATTAAACTTCAGAATTCCGAAGATGCTTTGCAGTTTGTTTGATCGAGAGACCATGAAATTCATGGAAGGGACATTCAGTAAGAATTACTCAGCAGAGACCTTTGGCTCTCAGAGAATATTTCAGTTTAGAAGGATCCTCTGGAGATCCTCTAGATGAATGTCCTACTTGTAGCAAGACTATCAGATTACTTTCCTTAGAGACTTCTCTAATTGAAGCTTGAACACCTTCGAGAATGGAGATCCCACAATCTGTCTGGGCAGTGTTTAACTTGTGTCTTGTTGTCTTTCATCCTATCCTGTGCACCTCTTACAAGAGTCAGTCTGTCTTCTCTGCATCAAGTTGCTATAGACAGCAGTAAAGTCTCCTGTCACCAGCTTTCTGTGAGGCTGAACAAGTTGCTTCAGATTCTGCTCAAGTGGTATGTGCTTCATACACATGAGCCCCTGAGCAGCCTCATGTTCCTCTGTTGAATATATTTCAGTACCACAGAATTGCAGAATTGATCAGGTTGAAAGACACAATGGTGGGTCATCTGGTCCAACCCAGAGCACATGGCACAAGATTGTGTCCAGATTGAACATCTCCGGTGAGGGAGACTCCATACCCTCTCTAGCCTGTCTGTTTCAGTGCAAGGTCACCCTCACAGTAAAGAAGTTCTTTGCCATATTGAGGTGCAACTTCTTATGCATCAGTTTCTGCTCATTGCCTCTTGTCCTATTACTTGGCACCACCAGGAAGAGCCTGGATCCATCATCTTGACATCTTCCCTTCAGATACTTGCAGACATTGTCTGTCCATGTCTTTCCAGTATTTGGAAGTCCAAGACTAAATAGTGCTCCAAATGTGGTATCCCAAGTGGTGAACAGAGAGGGAGGGTAGCTGCCATGTGCATGGATGGTGGATACACTCCTTCTGATGGAGTACAGGATGCTGTTTGCTTTCTTTGCTGTAAGGGCACACTGGTGACTCAGGTTCATATTATAGTCCACAAGGACCATTGTATCCTTTTCTGCAGGTCTACTTGACACTCATCACCAGCTGGTATGGTAGCCTTATTCCACCCAGATGCAGGTCTTTGCATTTGCTTTTGTTGAAATTCAGGAGTTTTCCATCAGCCCAATTTTTTAGCAGAAAGAAATTTGGGAGGGCTGAGAAAGTATGCTGAATAAGTACCACTTCACGCTTACCTTTTTAAACTTTGCATTAAGAATCCACTTTTACACCAACAGACAACAGGTCACTGGACTAGGTGGAGTTACTGCATAAGCTCTGCTATACTCTTTTAAGGAATATATGTAAGTACCTCCTTGCAGGTCTCTAGCTGGCAAGTGAGTGGAGGAAATTTCCTGAATGCTCCAGTGAAGAGGACATAGTGGTATGACCATGAAACATGGGATTTTGAGTCAAGTAGTAACTGATCATATAGAGGTTTTGGTATAGATTTGGGTTCTACTCTATGTCTAAGATTGAAAGCTAGGTATTGTGGATTCTTCATGTCCTTTAGGTGCCTCAAAGAAAACTATTTCAGAGATCTTTAAAGCAGAAAATTTAATGAGGCCTGCACAGACATTTAAAACCTGATGTCAGTGTGTCAATAGCTTCACTTTCAGCTCTGAACTGTATCCTTGCATAGTCTGTTTCTACTTTTTAGATAAGCTTATCATTTGCTTTGGAATCAGAGAAATTTCAATATTTTCAAATTTTTTTCCTTGAGTTAGAAAGATATGAATAAATGGATATAGATCTTTTGTTTGTTTGTATTTTTTTGTTTAATATACACTACGTATATTAACTCAGTAGTTGAGGAGTAGAAAAAACATTTCTAGTGCCTGAAAAAAAAATTTTCTTTCATCATACAAAAACAACTCAACCAACGAACCAAAATCCCAAACAAACAAACAAAAAAACCCACTCAACACCTAAAAAATATAAAAGAATATAATAGTTCAGTTGTGCACTTCAACCTAAGCCACATTTATAAGAAACTTGATTTCTAAAAAGCTTTTAGTTATGAGATACATTTAAACATATGATTCAGTCCATTCATTGTCACAACTTTAATTTGGGCATTAGTTATGAATACATTTAAATAATTAAATTATTACTTTGTCAATAGCAGTGTTTGTAGATTAATGGAAATTTGATGTCTTGAACAAAAATTTGAGAAACAGACTTTTGGTCAAATGTTAGAAGAAAAACACTTTTTAAGATACCATTGGTAGGACAAAAATATCCCCCCACCACTAACTCATACATATTTTGTGCTAGTACATTGTCCATCACAGGAATGAAATTATCATTAAAAAGTTAAGTTTTATTTATGTGACTGCATTCACAAAAGGGGGAAAAAGGCACAGACACAAAACTCTGAAATCATACTTTTTTTCCAAACAAAATCATTACATAGCTGTTCAGAAGTTTGTAAAGCAGATATGCTGGAAGGCACCTATTGTTTCATCCATGCCAATTGTATTTAAAAATAACTTCCTCATGTAAATACACTAAATAAACATAATTACATTTATATCCTAAATTTTTTTTTGCCTGTATATTATGCTTCCCAAGATGACTGATACTAGACAGTGCAAAAAATTTGTTTACAGTAGGCTGTTGTTCTTAAAGGTGAAATTAGAAAAAAGCTGTTCCAAAAGGAGAAAAAAGAAGGCATTAGGTTAAATATTAATTTGCATGTCTACAATAATGGGTGCATACGCTATTTAAGGAAGTCATTATTCCACTGTGCAGTCAACATGAGTATTGATTAGAATTAATTCACTACGAAAAGTCTCCAATCATTTTTAACATAAGTTTTTCCTCTTTAACAGTACCCTGAAGCTTGTCTTTTTCGTGGTCAATTTAGCAACAAATTTGCAATTAATCATTTGTTGATTGCAATGAATGGTCTGTCGATAATATGCAGCTTACATTGCTAAAAGGCTTATACAAAGCTTTATTGTTTTCCTTTTGTCTTGGGAACACTTTGTCTAGCTCTGTTTCCTAGAATGGATTTTGAATAGATATTTTGAAGTAACTCATGCCAGTTTTAAAGAGACACCACGGACTGCTCTGAGAATATTAATCAAGATATGCCCTAACTTTTCTCTGGCATTACAATATTTGGACATCTGTTCTGACTCCTTACATGTGAAGTAGGACACATTGGCATAAATGAAGGGTTTCATTATCTTAAATGTCATAACATTTGTTTGAATTATTTTGTGTAGATTTTAAATGTTGAAATTGTAATCTTGGGGTTTTTTTATAGATTTCTTTGTCCTTTCAAAAGACTATAAAAATGGAAGCCTTTTAAAAATTCCATCCATAATTCTGGAAGCATAACTTACAATTTGTACAATAACACTGAAATTGAGGTAGATGATACTTTATTAATTTTGAACAGTGCAAGTATTTTTACTAAAAGAAATCTAAGAAAAAAAAGCTTTTTATTTCAGAAACAGAATTGTTGTCATGGATAATGTATACATGAAGGCCATTATGAAGTGCCTCTTTGAGGAGTGTTGACATAGATTAATTTATTTGGAAAATAATGGCAGTTTGAATGGCAATTTTCATTTTATCAGAAAGAAACTGGGATATTAGCTCAGTTGCTTAGAGCATGGTGCTAATAATGCCAAGGTTGTTGGTTCGATTCCTGTATGGGTCATTAAGAGCTGGACTTGATGATCATTGTGAGTCCCTTCCAAATCAGAATATTCTGTGATTGTGATTCCAAATGTGTGTTACATCCATTGTCCTTAAAATAGTGTCTCAATAGTATACTTATTCTGTCTAGGAAATAGCTTTGAATACAATGTACTTAATTGAAACTCAAAGAATCATTCTGGTTCCAGGCTTTTGCAAATGTTTGGAAACATTTTGTTTGCACTGATCTTTCAATTGCATATTTTTTTATAGGTTTCAATTGTTCATTAGCAAAAAAAAAACCAAAAAACCCCAGTAGTAAAAGTAGGATTTAACTGATTTACATTGCCCTTATTAATGCTAGTATTATACAAAATAGTTGCAAACATTAAGGTAATCTTACTCTGAGATAACATCTGATGTCGTATAGATGTGATATTTATGCTTGAGTAAAAGTTAATATTAATAACATTTGTCTTGGCTAACGTTATAAGGATTACTTATTACAAACATCAGCAAGACAAGTGTCTGCTTACTGTGCAGCAAATTTAGGAATTCTGGCTTGTCGTTTAGTATTGATTACGTTATTTAAGTAGTTGAGCAAAGCAGCACTTTACAAACAGGTGCTCTTTGATTTGCGAATTTAGAAAATGTAGGAGCAGCTTTCAGCCTACTGCATTGTTGTTTTTAAGGTAAAAAAATGAAAGGTGATTTGACTATGCTTTCATTGAGACCAAAGGTTTTTTTTTCTTAGATCTTCTTTCTCATGAAGCAAATTGATTTATTGTCAAAAATGATGGGGTTCTCCATCTGTAAAATATATTTATAGCATAACTGTCTGGTCTAGAGTTCAGAGAAACTTCTCCATTATTGTTGTTTGTAGTGAAAATTCTTGGACCTAACTTTGACCATATGCTTTAGTTGTCTCCTGAACTCATTCTGCTCGTCCTGCCTCTGCATTGCAGCTGTCTGCACCCTTAGTTTGGTCATTTGGGGAGTAACTTTGTAAAGTAGATCCCTAATTTGAGAAATTGTACCCTACTATTTAGTGTAAACAACTTAGCCTTCTAGAAAACCTCATATGTGTTAGAAATCCTGAGTAAATGGGTCTTATGCAAAGAGTTGTTATGCAGATATAGAATCCTCCCAATTTGAAGCTGAGAATAGGATACTGGTATAATATATTCAAAGCTACCATGAAAGCCCTAAGTTGCTAAACAACCATGACGCACTGAGTCTGTCCAGATGGTTAGGCAAAAAGTATTATGCAAGTGCACTCTTGGGAGAGGGAATTTTTTTGCTAGAAAATTTAAGGAATTTCTTAGTTTCACTACACTACTCTAGACTATTTCACTAGTCTCTGCAAATTTGGTTCCTTGGGATATGACAAGGCAGCAAAAGCTTTTCTTTGACCCTCTTTTAAGGACTAATTCAGCATTTTGAAAGCAATTTGGACATTTTTATTTCTTAGGTTCAAAATTCTATGTTAAATCATAACAAAGGGCTGGACCACATCAAGAACCATATTTTTTATTTTGCTCTGGAATCACTTAATAGTGAAACACTTTTATATAAAACCAAGAGTGAAATACAGAATTGCTAGTTTCTGAAGTTGCTGGGTGTTTTTCCGGAAACTGTTTTTAACTCCATGTTGATTCTGTTAAAAGAAAGTTTAGAGTTTTCAATTGTTAGTGTCTTTAGTACAATAAAGAACAAGTTTTTTGTTGTCCCTAACTATCAATATTCTGATTACAACCTGTGACTTATCCCCTTTATAGCATATAACAGAACCTTTTGTGTAGTAAATAAATATATATAACCTCTAAGCCTTTCAATGTCCAGAATCTACAAAAATAATTTTCTATTTTTGTAGATATCTACTGCATAACCTTTGTATGTCATTTTCTGGGTAGTTCATCACTGTAAAATGTTTTGCATATCTAAATTACTTATTCAAAGCAACTATAGAAAAAGCTTGATTTGTTTTGGGAAGAAAATATATGTGAATTAATTTTGTATAATTTGAATTCATCTTCCACAAACACATGTTTATATTTGGACATATTTTAACACTTTTCCATATATCCAAATATTAAGTCCAGAAAAGGCTTTTCATTCTCTAAGCCCATAGCATGTTTAAGTTGTTTTGTAATGCAAGTTCCTATTTTTCATGGAGAATATCTTTTTCAGTCCCTAAAAGCTCAGTAAGATGGCATCTAGTTCCATTTTTTAGTCTATTTCACGTTTCAGGTAGCTGTTACTGCAAAGCCTGGACCTTATTTAACTTGAGAGAAATTATGTCAAGCACTGTTCATATGAACTAATTGTATTAAGTTATTGGGTTAGCAGACATATTTCAGAGAATATTAAGCCCTTGCTTTTTATGAAAATATTGGTCATTGACACATAGCATGTGATTGGGTTTTGCACTTCAGAAAGGAATCTGGCCACTTAGACTGTGTATGAAAACAAGTATGCATTCACCTTTTAAGTTACAAATTTGATTAACTGTAGCAGTAAAACCAGTATGTGATCAAGATGATCTGCTAGGGTGTCATCTCTTCCATCTAATACTGTTATGAACAGTTTCATTTAATCTTATTTCGCAGTACCTTTTCAGATACTTGGAGAAACCACTGTGTGGAATTAAACTTTGCACAACTGGCTCACATGAGTCTAGCTCATTCTTGGATGCCTCTTAGTTGGCCAGTTATTTTCAAATTTACTGTTAAATAGGTATGTCTCAGTTCAATACATGACTCTTCTACCATTTTGCAGTTGCTGCCTTCCCACAGCTACTTCACACTTTGACAGACCCTTAGGGGTCCTTACTGGTACAAGAAGGTGGCCTATGTTGGTAGAGGAGAAAGAAGGGAGTGAGCTTGAAGAGACCCCCACAAAATTAGAAATAGGAATTAGAAACCTTATACACCTTAGCAAGAAAATAAAGGAGAGAGATTCAGAAAATATTTTGATTGATGCAACACAAGAGCAAATGCAGATATTGAAAAAAAAATTAAGCAAGTTGCTTCTGGACCTATGAGAGAACAAACAGGCTATATGAAAGATATAAGGGAGAGGATCTTAAAAAGTTTGTCATAAATCAGTGGAGAGAGAGAGAGTGAACATCTGAAGATAAATAATCCAACATTTAGCCCTAATTTATGAGAATGTTAGGGGTTTTTTTATAAATTAATATTTGTTTTTCCAATAGGAAAGATAATAAATAATATTGTAATGCAAAAATTTAAATTTCAAATATAAAACATAATGAATGAGGAAAACAGTGACCTTTTTCAATTAAGAGAAAAATATTCTTTCAGAATGTAAATCAATGAGAGATGTTTTAGAGGTTTGCATATTTCTTATAAAAATAAATACCTGCTATGGAAACAAATGAATAGCATAAATATGTATTAAAATTATAAGACTCTGTTGCCAAGGCTTTAACTAACAAGTTATGGGAAGTTGCTAGGGAGAAGTCAGGTGAACATTTATTATTTGATCCCTATCACGCAAATGAGTGTATAAAATGGATAGCGATACAAGATTTGGCTTGAACCCCATCAAGGATTTCAGAGGACTGCTCAAACTGTTGCATTTCAGGCATACCTTCTTAAACTTAAGAAGCTAGGTGTGCTCAGTTTCTTGTATGATTAATAACAAAAGACCTTGAAATAACAATTCAGAGCAGAAACATGTTGACATCTAAACATCTAAAGCAACAACCAATTGCATTGCATTGTGTTGCTTATATTGACTTTCAGCCTAAGCTGTGCCCTTGATTGTGTTTTGCTCAAACTCATTTTGCAGGTTAATTTGGGACTATTTCAACATAGTTCTCGATCAGCATTTATCAGAAATGCTACTAAAGGTTTACCACAGAGATCTTTTTAATATACAAGATATTTAATACACTGTCTATATGGCAATGTTGGCTAATTGCCATGTGATCACTTTTCTCCTTCTCTTTTTAGTGACCACATAAACATTTAGCATGGACCTAGAAGAACCCTTCTCTAGTTACAGTAAATTTAGGGTGACCAAATATAAAGAAGAGAAGATGTAGCACAGTGTATCCTCAGCAGAGATCATCTTACAGGGTACATGTCCTCTGCATTGCGTTGAATCGTGGGGCACATGACACATCTGGTCTGATAATAACTTGTCTTACCTCCCAGTCTTGCACTTGATTAATGACTTAAAAATATAGATGCATAGGAATGTAGTGTCAGTCTCTAAAACCCAAAATAGCTCCTCAAAGAAAGTCCTTGATAAACTGGTACAAAGGCTTATCTTACAGGACTGGTCCCTACACAGCTGGAATTTGTGGTCACCCTGTATAAACTGATTGATAGGAAATACCAAGGAGTCAGTTGCTGTATGTGCCCACAATTTATAGAGTTACACACAGGCAGAACATTGGGGAGGCTAATTTTTTTTGCACAAACATCTTTCCTGCAAAATGGATTCCATTTTGTGTCTGTGTAGAATAAAGTGTCAGAAACTCAATGGAATTCTGACTTCAAAAAGAGAGATGAAATATGCTTACCTTTGAAGGCCTGTTTCAAATTTTTTGTTACCATTTCCAGATATACCATCCTCTGATCTTTTTTCTATCATTTATAAATACTGTGTTACTGATATTCTATCCTGGATTTTGAGACATTGCCTGTTTAAATGAATATTCAAAGCATCAACTGTCACTTGACTTAGCAATACATGTACTGCTAAAATGTATTTAACTTTACCATCAGAGAATATCACAGACAAAATAAATATTGTTATCTACACAGTTTCTGTGTTCTTGAAAAGGCAGGAACACAACTATCTCAGATTTTTGTGAATTATCAGTATGCTTTAGTAAAGCTGTTTTAAGAAGTGCTTGTAATTTCTTCTTCCTCTGATATTTTCAAACTACCATGTTTCTCATCTATACTCAGAATGGCTCAAAATATCAGCAGAAACCAATACAATTATAGTAACTAATGTTTCACCAAAAACTAATGTATTAATGAATTTTTTTTTAAATCCCTTTCACTCTCAGGTTAATTAATGTAATTTAATCAAAAACCTGGGAGTCAAATGTGAACTTGATTCAAACAAGGAGGAACCTGAAGCTTCTTGACTGCCTTTTTCTAGACTTGGTCATTCAATGGTTCCAGATGATTTGTTTATCTGAGATTGTTATTAAGGGGTGGGAAGTACTAAAATGAAGGGTGTACCTATGTTTTTTGTATTTTATATGTACAGAATGTACAGAAAGTAGAAGGCAAAATTGTTAGAATGTTTGTTTATCTGGAAAATAATTTCTAGAAAAAAATTATCTAAAAATTAATTTTAAGCCAGCACAGCAAACTTTCTTCATCTATTTTCAATGATGTTTTTTGTACACCTGTACTATACCACATTAATAATTGATGTGAGCTAACTGGTTGTTCAGGTTAGATTTGCATTCTGATCCAAAGATTACAGGTTGCTGAATTATCCCTTAAGCTTCCTAGCCTTGTGGATCCATTAAGCCTTAATTAAAGAAGCATCTTAGAAAAAAAAAATAATCAGACCATTTGTATCCAAAGAAGATGCACACTGGTCACTTGTTTGTTCACCAGCATAAAAATTATTATTTAATGGAAATTTTAATCACAGCAAACTTATAGATAGACATATATTAAATGCATTAATCTTTCTATAAGGTTATTCACAATGTATAAGGTTACTCCTCTGAAAAGACTGCTTCAGATTGCTTTCCGGTAATGCTAATACCCATTAAAAAGATGAATATATATGTGTGTAAGTCAATCATAAGGTATTAAAGAGGTGTAGCAACTTAAGCTTCTTTTCTTCTTGGCAGGTCACTTTGAGAAATGTCCTGATTCAATTAAAATATTTTTTCCATTTCCTAGGAGTAGATTCAGATATGCTCTGTCTGTTCTCTATCTTATCTTCACTGTCAGGATTTAAAACAAACCCTAGTGAGGTATAAGGATAGCCCTGCTGCTTCAGAGCCTGAACAGGTTCAAATGTAAGGGTGCATATATGTGTATATATCTGCATGTTCATCACATATATGTCCTGGTTGAATACTTGTGTGATGTAAAGGTACATTTTTTAAGAGTCTGTGCAATTTTGTAGAATTTAAACTGGAATAAACTGCATTTACTGCTCTTCAAATACCCATTCTTTCATCTCTTGTTTCTAAATGCTGCAGTAGTGAGTGGAAACCATCCAAACAAGAAAGGCATGCAAAAAAGCACATGGTGTGGACGTTTCTTTCAGATTAGATTGGTGCTATGAATTTAGTTAAGAAAAATTATCATGTAGGCTGTTGTCATGACATATAAATGACTAAAAATACTGTACATCTTAAAAAATAAATGAAGAATTTTAGAATAGTACCATACAACTCAAGCATTCATGTAATAGTCTCAGAAACATGAAATTTCCTAATTGTCTGCTTAGTTCTGCTGTAGATGCTCTGTATTCAGCATTACTTTATGCCCAACATTGATTCTGATACAAAACTGCTCCTGGAAAAAATCTCAATTCTTGGATAGTTTAGTGAAATGTATTACAATTATAGGTATAAAATGAGGTCTATAGCTGAAATGTGGATGAAGGGAAAGGTGATGGTTTTATGTTAGAGTGATGCCATAAGACTTTCCTCCTCCTTTCACCTTGCAACAGGCTTGACATTGTTTCTCCTCAGATTATTATAATTAATAATAAAATTTTTGCAAATTTTATGTATGTTTGCATGTACTTATGATGTGTTACTGATAAAACTGGAAAATATTCAGATTCAGATTGAGCAATGCTGGAAAACTATATTTCAGGACAGAATGCAAATCAGTTTTCTAATAAAAATTAATAAGTAATTTGCAGAGATTATATTAATTACAGACTGGTATCTGGCTGTCAAGTGATCTCTCTTTAAAAATCCTGCTCAGTTTGCTAGATAATATAATGAATTATGTGAATTTGCTTTACTGAATCCTGGGTTTTCTCTTTCACATCAGTTTTATCATAAAATGCAAAAATTATTTCTCATACTTTACTGGCCATTCACAAAAATATCAGGTATCAGGAAAGGTCAGCAGATAAAATCAAACTATATTTGATTTACCATACCTGTGAATAGTGCTCTGTTTCTGTATAGTTAATTAAGTTATTTTAATACAGCTTTTGTCACAAAAAAGAAATAAATTCTCGCTTGGTCCAACAACAGTTGTATGTCTAAACAGGTTGGGCTGTTTGAAATGGCTGAATGAATGCTGGTAAAATGAATCCTGTTTCAAATGTAGCCAAAATACTCACTTTGAAGGACTCTCTGCTCTCCTCACCCAGGAAGCTTCTAATGGTTGTTCCTCAGGATTCAGGGATGGCATCTGGTAATTACAGCAGCTCTTAAGAGACAGTACTTACATTCCTACTCACTTCCAAGTTCCTATTACTTTCAATTCTTCACGTTGCTTTTAATTTACTTATACCAGTCTATATGCTACTGTCTTAACAAGTAAAATACAGACATCTGAAAAACAGACATCTAAACATCTGAAACATCTAAAATACAGACATCAGAAAACTCAGTGTAGTTTCTTGGGAAAATTTTTTATTCGTTTGTTTTCTGGTTTCGTTTTTTTTCTCTTACCTTTTTTTCCCCTACAGCAGAGGATTGTTTTGCTAATGCACAACCAGCATGAGCTGTTTTCAGATTTTCTTACAGTGTGGAGTTATGGTTAGGAAGAGGTCCCTGTGCTAGGTAATCTCAGGTCTCTACTCTGGATTCGATTGAGGGTTATAAAGAGCAGTTGGACAGTATAGGCTGAAGGAAGCCTTACCATCTCCCCTACTTTTGAGCCTATCCGTGTGTAGTTACTTTACTGGTTTACAGTTTCCATCAAAAAAAGGAGCTCTTCCACATTTTTTTCTAGTGAAATTGGCCTGACGTGAGCCTGTCTTCTGTTGTGCCTGTCAAAATTAGCTGTGTGTATTACTTTTTTTACCTCTCTGCTCATTAAGTTAGTTGATTCATTTTGGAGTCAGAAAATGTTCAGGGAGGGGAAAATTTTGATCAAATCAACCTTGCATGGAAACAACTGCCTGTTTGCCATCTGCAGTGGGCATTGATCCCTAGCTTGTTTGTGCCTTGCATTTGTTATGCGTGAGTAAGCACATTAGCCTTTTCATTTCATTCATTAGACAGTTAGTCCTTGATTAGTGTTTCCTAGTTTCTGTCAAAAATGCTACTACTCCTTTATTCATTTTGTCTTGGGTCTGTCTTGTGCTTCAGTGTGTAGAAAATGAACAGTTAACTACAACAATAGTCCTTTCATTTCTTTTTCATATAAAACTGGCTAACAAATATACTTTTCTAATGCCGGCGCATCTAATGCGGGATAAAGTATGAATGATGGGTCTTTCTAAAGTTAACAGAGTTATTGTTTTAGTTCAGCTGGCAGGCTTTGTTTAGAAGTGTGATGTCTCAGGGTTTACTGTCAGCTTTATTTTATCCGTCTCCAAGAACTGTGGGATCACCTGGATACATGTGGATATTTGCCTTATAAAATTGCACATAAAAATAAATTTAAATTAACAATGAGTGCAGTTTGAGAATACTTCACTGAAAGTTTTGGATGACAGGACAGAACAGTAAGGCCTTTTTTGACTAACATCATTACTTGGGAATTTTGCTATCGTTTCTTTGCAGAATAGTGAAATATTGAATGACAATTCCATTCTTAAATATAATAGAAAAATACATGAATAATCATGTCATCTGCATAAAGCAGCAAACTATGTACATCTTTAGAAACTACGTAACAAGATCCTTAAAAAAAAAATGAGTACCTTGATGAAGTCAATACATTTAATGTTGCTACTAACTGATTTAATTTGATCGGCGATCACAAGTTTTGCCTAAAAATTCTATACTGTGTTACTTCTGTATATAGATAGTGTGAGTGATATTTAAGGAATAATGCATTGATTTTTATTCATAATTGTAGACGTGTATTTATATGTTATCAATCTATCTGAACAATTTTTCTTTTGACTTTAATGGTATTAAAGTTCATATATTTATCTTTTCAAAGCACACATGAGTTAGTAAACCAAACCTTGAAGGTTGGACCAGCCGCTTCTCTGGTGCATGTCCTGCTTAAGATTCTAGTAAATAAAAAACTTTTGAAAATGCAAAGTGTAGCAGTCGTGGTTTATATTAGTGGATACCTTTATATTTGCATTAAATTCTTGCTTATTTGTGATTTAGATTAACATTGATTGGTTTAAATAAAAATATTTTGAACCAGTGTTTTAGTCATGTTTGGATTAATAAATGATTTAAGTATTTAATTTGAAGTTTTTTTCCTCCACATTCTAATTCTCATTGTTTGAAAATCATTTAAAACATTGCTGGATTTAGGCTTATACTGAATTTAATATTTCTCTCTTAAGTTTTTGGCTTTGTAGTTTTATAATCTTTTAAATTGGTAAATAATGGGTGGGTCGGTTCATCTATAGATGATAGTTGATTATAGTGACATTTTTATTTGTGGTTTTTCTCAAATGCTATTTGCATGGAAACTGGAATTGATTTAAATTTATTACTAACTGAACTAACTCTTCTTATATTTATATTCATATATATCCAGAATTTTAAGACATAATTACATGTCTTAAAATGTAATCATGTCATAAAGACATGATCCAAATTGATTTCTCTGTGTTTACTATCCCCTGCATGACTCAAGAGTTGGTAGATTTCATACTCTCACAACTCATTTAATGCATACAAAAAAAAAGAAGAATAATTCCGAGTTTTTAAAGTTTTAATGATTAGTATGAGAAATAAATATTATGCAATCTGGACTGAGGAAAAAATTCTCTTCATACCTGCAAAGGAGATACAAAAAATGCTTTGAAAAATGATTTGAGCATATCAATTACAAATATTCTATTTTCGACATCTCCCACCAGCACAATGGGTTGATTCTCTCCTAAATGTTATACACTTATAAATATATCATTCAGCTATTTCATTTCACATACATGTTACTCAATTATATTATTAACATAATTTACTACATTTTAAAATAATGATAAAATTTATTTAATTAATAAATCTCTTTTTTATATTAAGCAATATTTTCCCACCTGATTTCACATCCTGACATACAGCAAATGGGCAATCTTCTAGCAATTATTGCTATTTTAGAGAAAGCTATTGAATGCCATATGCAGATATCAACTTGTATGCATATAAAGTAACTTTCCTGAATCTGTCACTCTTACTAAAGAAAGAGATTTCAAACTGTTTATTTGATATTTCTACAAGACAGGATATGTTAATGGTCTTATAGTAAACTTTCACCATATCTGGATATTATTTGCTGTATAAAATTTGAAGACGTTTTCACTACACAAAACTGTCATGTCGGATTAGCAAAAAGAAGTAATGGAGACTGCAACAATAATAATAAATTATTAAGTTCAGATATATCCCATTCTGGGAACAATATACCTGTAAGCTTTCTAAGTGATGAGAGTATTGTTCTTGTAGAAAATGACAGTTCACAAAACACCTTACAAACAGTGTGCATTGTTTACAGGTTTGGTCTTCTGTTTTGCACTTTTCCTGTCACAATAGATTTATGGTGCTTTTTTTTTCGTCCTGTTAGGATGCTTCAATTGCCCACAGATTCCATATCATGCGAGAAAAACATCCGGAGAAGTTCAACAGTAGGTAAGAAACTTAAAATACATGCATATAAAAATATTTTTCCATGTTTTAAGATATGTTCTGTGAGGGATTAAGCTTTGCACATTCTTTAAAATATTGATTCTTATAAAAGAGAGGAAATTGGTTCATTTTATATTAAGCATGTGCTTCCAGACTGCTTGTAGTGTAACTTTCATATCTAGTATTTCAACTGAAATGAATAGCGTTCTGAATAAACTGTTCTCACAGGTGAAATGTTTGCCTTGTAAGACTAGCATGGACAAGATGATGCACTGTGTTTGTGAGGATCCCTGAATTGACACTTTGCCATTAGGCACTGAAGAACACTTCTTAGACAGCTGCAGATGGTGATCCTTATGTTTCATTCCCACACTCACACTGGTACATTGACAGGGGGCTCTTCCACATATACTCTTAGTAAGGGCAAGTGAATGCCATTTCACACTTAACTGCTTTTATAATTAAACAACTTTGTTTCTATAAAAAACTCAAAGGAATGAGACTTTCCATCTGTTTCTTGTGTTGCTTTTTGAATCTTCAATGCTATTGCAGAGTGTTTCTGGAGATTAAAAATGTATTACATTTACTGTAAATTCAATATCTGGTTTGTTGGGTAGATAACATTGATAATGCAACATTTATGTTTGTTTCTTCTTATTTAGTAATTTAGCAAGTAAGTTGTGATGGGTAAAAGAAACATTTCAGAAAGTTTAATTAACATTTAAAGGCACGTGAGGAGGGAAAAGTAAGATACAGCCTTATTTGGAATAAACAGAGAATGTCTAGAAATAATTACTATCACAAATGTTTTGTCATTATGAACCCAACTATAGACTGCTTAGTTTTCCATGGGGGTGACCTGGAAAGTCTTCTGTAGATGCAAATCTTGATAGACCTTAGGATGATAAAATATGTTGTTTGTGTTCTCATCTAAGAGCTGTACAGAATGATGTTTAAATATGTTTGAATATTATCTTGCTTATTGTTTTTACATTAAAAGTATAAATTTTATAGCTAATAGTCAGAATAGGGGCTGTTTTTTCTCAAAAACTCAATCTGTTTAGCATCTATAAAATAGCATACTATGAACCCAAGTATATATTGCTTTTTAAGTCACATAATACATATTTGTTTTCTATGACCTCCTTTTCCTAGCTCTGATGCTTCTCATTCTGAAAGAATTATAATATGATAAGATCTGAACTCAAGCCTGATCTATGCATCCCAATGTACTGTACCCTACCAGCAGGTCTAGAGATATTGGAATTTTAGCAAACCACTATATTCTAGGCCCTGAAGATGAAGCTAGTTTATCAGTGGTCTTTCTGCATATTTTCAGCAGTTGGCAATTATAATTTATAAAAAGCTCGGCTAATAACATGAGTTTCAGATCAGATTTCATGTCACAATAAATCATATGCCATTAATAACATCTGCTAGCAGACTCACCTTGAAATTCATCTATATTTTAAGGAACCTGATATTTCTAACATTATCTTAAGGAAATTAATTACAAAAATATATAGTCCCAGTCCCTACGTACTTTGGTACTGTGATATCGAAAGAACTTGAAAAAAGCAATGGTTCTCTAGGTATTTAAAGATTATTCAGAAAGCTTATGTTATGTCTAAAAAACAATATAAAGACTTGAGCAAAGTGTAATAGAAACTGATATTTTAAAATGTGTTTTCTTTTGTGTAGTGAGAAAAAAATGTGGATTTCTATTTCTGTTCAGTAGAATTTTCCAGTGATGATAGTTCACAAATACTTCCTTTCACTACCACTTATTTGCCTGTTAAAATAAAGTCCATAATACATTGCAGCAGCGTTTTTCTGGAGTGTATGAAAAGAAACCCCTGCTTTAGTTGTCTGCTAAGCCCCAAAACTTAATTCAACAGAATGTAGAATTTTCTATGCCAGCTAAATTATTTAGGCTCAGCAAGTCCAACTCAAGTCTGATTCATAGTGGGCTTAGTAGTTAACAGCACCTGCTCCTTTGAAAACTCTACATTACTCATTTGAAAATCCTATACTGTCATATGGGCATTTCTCTTGTGATTTAAAAAAATAATTCTTTCTTGCTTTTATGTTATTTCCTCTTGCTTAATTTGCCAACATTTTATCTTTCACAGCTATCAGAGCAGATCCTTGCACTGAGGTTCTACTCTGAAAAATGAACATGCAAAAATTTTCCTTACGAAGAGAAACTTTTAAGTTTATGTTGTGTGCAGAGGTCTTTTGAAATCCACAGGTGTTGTATTTGCCTCAGTGAAGTGAGTTAGGTTAAGTTTGGACTTAGAGAATCTTTTACATTAAATCCTGGTAATGATCCTCAAATTCCTGAGGACATTTCTTGCCACTCTGATCCCAAGGTTCATGTGTAAATAGAATGGACCAACAGGAAAACACGTTCTGACACATTCTACTTGTGTGGAAGCAAAATCTTCTTGCACTTGTTTATCTTCTCTAAGTAAAGGTGAGAGAACATTGCAAGACTTAGAAAGGCTTTTTTAAATGACTGCTAGCCAACGTTGTGATATGCTTCGGAACTACGTCACTAATTCTTGGGAACCGTGACATATTTTGAAATTCTGCAGTGTTCACAGATTTTGGACACAAGCACTTAATATTACTGATTTATTAAAAATAAAAATAAATAAATTTAGGTGTAGATTCCTAGATTGTCTAGAGATAGTTAGACATTTAAGTCTTTGGTGAATCTAAATCCACATTATCAATTGTTTCCTTTGCAATGAAGCACCTGGTTATTTGAGTTTCTTAAGAAATTGAAATCAAGTTCCTTTGTCAAAAGGTTCTTCTGTGTTCAGTAGCTTAATTTTCAATGAAAAAATACTTTATACATGCCTTAATATCTTGAAAATGTTAAACTTGTAAGCTGTGATATGAAATGACTCCATATAGTTTTCCAAATAAGGCTCAACATAAATGTCTACCAGTGATTTTAAAATGTATATTACTTGTTCCTAAACCCAAATCTGGAAGAGAAGAATTCTGGTGATGGTCAAATAGTAAGGAGTGGAAGTGAGAACACGTTAGTAGTATCCTGAGCTCTGTCAAAAGAATGAATCTTAATATGTCATTTCAATTATATCTTTTGATCATAAGCACACATTATCAGAAACCAGGACTGACATTGCATTAAGATTTAAATGTGTTCATAAACCCCAAAATCTCAGCTGTCACATTACCCAGGTCTGAGGTGCTCACAATCCTGTGTTTGGGAAATCAGTTTTCTTCCCAGCATCTCCTGCTTAAGAGTAGGGTCAAATTTTCTGATGTAAGTGTGGAAGGGCTGAGTTAGTGCCAGTGGGGATAAAACTCACAAAAGGCAGTATTTCAAGTAAAAGTATCATTAAACTAGGACATTCTGTTGAAATAATGATTCAGTTAGGCCAAAATGCCCTACAGGGAGATCTGTGTGAACATCATAGGCTCAATGCTGGGAATAACAGATGTATGAGTTATGTGACTGGAATATACACAAGGAAACAAAGAATATGTTCTACAAAAAAATAATTCAAGTTGATGTTAGCTTTTCTAAAATCAAATTCAGTTCAATTAGGCATACTAATTTGACTCTTTGGCATCCCGTAGCATAAAAGATATTTCTTAGTCTCAGTAAACTAAAGTAGGAATTATAAATTCCATTTACAGTCTTAAGTACACTATTCTTGAAGTTTTCGAACATCAATCTATTTCTGTCTTTTATGAAGAAAACTTAAAGCAGAAAAAGTTCCTAATAACTTGATTTATGTCATATTCCTGACCATAGTTTTTTGAGACTCCCTCTCAACTCGTTAAATTATGCTTTTATTTTGTGCTCCTATCTATACATTTAATCTCTAAGAAAGTTTTTAAGTAAATTACTGATTTACCTTGTTCAAGTGTTCTCCAGGAGAATAAGGAAAGGCCACAGTAGGAAAAGGTAGGAGAAATGGCAGATAGGCTAGCAAGTTATTCTGTGTGTCCTGACTTGAGTACTGCACTATACAATGTAGTTATAGCATCATATCTTGACTAACATCCAAAAAAAGGAAAAAATCCTGTCATGCATACACTGTTACTGTATTCAAAAGCCATATTGTAAAGAATGTCTAGTCCTGCCTGGCAGCAAAGAAACCAGAACACAGTTATTCCACTTGAATATTGCCATTGAAGGCACATTCAAATGTTGTGGCTGAAAGTGAAAAAAAAACCAGTTTAAGAGCAAAATCAGTTGTGATGGGGTGGATTAAATGGTCTACTCTCAGATGTGCTCAGCCTTTGTTTTAAAGCCGATTTATTTTAGCTTTGAATCAAACAGTCAAAATGTTTCATTTTGAAAAGAAAAAAACTATTTTGATATTTTCATTATTCTTCCAGTTTTTCAGTTTGGGTGATGGAGTCTCTTGGATTGAATCACAACCCCATATTTTAAGTGAATATACTAAGCATCAACACAAAATTCCTAACTTTAATGGAAGACGTTTCAGCCTCTCCTTCAACCTCTCCTCCCTTCCTAGTTGTGACTTCTATGAAAATGCTTAAAAAGAAGACACTGGCCCCACAGAGAGACCAGGTTGCAGATATCTGTTAACTGTCCCATTGAACCCACAGGTTCCTTTTCAAAAAAGGGTAAGACTCCAGGGACCAGTACCTCTTAACTCAGGCAGCATTGCTGCAACTGTATCATCAGAAGAAGCAAAGCAAGGTGAAATTATTTCTGATAGAACACAAAATATTTTCTCATGGGCAAGAGATGGCTTGTGGTTAGTCTGCTACTCTGTCTAGCTCTTGGTTATAATGTTTATAGAGAGAAAGAAATAAAAAAACAACTACCAGATTCTTTTGTCAGACTTCAGACATGTTGTAGCCCTCCTTTAGAAATAATGCCCAAAGCACATAATGTGTGCTTGAGCTGGGACAGAGGAAGATAGTTGGAGCATAAAGCTGGTTTAGCCTACCTAAGTCTGCTCTCTACTGAGTCAAATCACAGCAGTTTTCATCTGCAGTATCTGCACTCTCTCTGATGTAAGATTTCATGTTTTTATCATCTCTAGAAAGTGCCAATGGGCTAAGGCCCTCTGCTTGACAGACTTCTTACTCTCCTAAACATTATTCTATAGCAGCTCTCTAGGAAGCTGGTGTGGTTGGGGAACCATATGTTCAGACTCATGCGGACTAGAGGCAGTGTGCTGTATAAAAAGTATGTTAAGCAGGAATCCTTAAGTCCTGGGCATCCCCTAGGATTTTAAAGTACATTTCTGAAAGCAGTGTGCTGTATCAGACCATAAGCAGAGCACTGAATTTATGTTTGTATTCTTAGGGTCTGCAGCTGTCAAATTCACTGCTGCAGGACTGAACTGGCATCAGGCTTTGTACTGTTAGAGTGGTAAGGGCTGCTCATCCCTTGGGCACTTCCGTTCATTCTGCACTTTTAAAGACAAATTACTAACATATAAACTCTTACTATTGACAAGATATGGGAATGCTGTCTGTTTTTTTCTTTAAAGAAAGTTATATGTTTATAAGATATGTAGTGATACCCAGTTTTTAAAGAAATACTTTCTTTAGAAATTGTCAACTAAAGTGTATTGGGGTTAATGTTAAAGGGTTAAAATAGTTGGATTTCTAGGAGACAGGACTGTTTATGGTGCAAATCATACAGAGGGATTGGCCCAGCATGCATTGTGGAAGTAGCAAACTGTTGATTTACAAAAGGTCTATCCATATGCTACAGCCCAAGGTCAATAAAATCTAATTTTCTTCAACTGGCATCAGACTGGTTAAGAAATTTATTGCAGATGATGTTTTGTTACTCAGAGTAGGTCACTGAACCTTTTCTGTGTGTTGAAGTGCCTAGTGGATGTTTTACACATTCCTTAATTAATCAAAACTACTGCCTTTTGTTACATTGCGTTAAAGGCAAATGTAACTACGGGAATTAATCTTGGTCTCTTCCACAATATAGTCCCACCATTTGAAACAACAGTGAATAACACAATGATAGAAAAGGATTTCTAACTTCTTTAATTTGTAGTAAATTCAGATGTGAGGGGAGTCTATAGTAGATATGAAAAATGCTGTAACAAAACTGCTAAACTACAGCTTGCTATTTTTTCCGTGTTGATGAAGTATGGTCAAGTATTTCTATAAAAATCAATAAGGTTATTTTCCTTGTTTTTTTCATGACCATACTAAATAAAGCACTTTGTAATAAATTTGGGTTTTATCAAATACTGCTTTTTTTTGAGAGGGGTTATGATCAGAACTAATGAACACTAATGTGGATTTGCAGCTTCAAGCTTCATTTTGAATGAATTAATTTTCA
Organism: Vireo altiloquus; assembly: GCA_013396875.1. NCBI lineage: Eukaryota > Metazoa > Chordata > Aves > Passeriformes > Vireonidae > Vireo > Vireo altiloquus. Next base: position 1,331,709 of record VZRF01004724.1, read on the forward strand.
AATCTCAGAAGCAAATGGCAAATCTTTAAATAAGTTTGATGTGGCTATAATTCATGTTTACAACAGATGCTGGGTTTTATAAACAGTTAAGCAGCAGCCCTTTCTAATTCATGTCACAAACCCAACAAAACCTTCTTTCAAAATCCAGTCAAGATGGCTAAGTGGCCACAACACATTTATATATAATGTGATTGACAGTATCCAGTCCATTAAAAACAACAAAATTAATTGTTAAGGTACAACTTTTACACTTCCTATTTAATGAACATAAATACATTACTCTTTAGTACAAAGAAATTAAAATTTAATCAGAACAATGAAAACCTTTACTCTGAACTCTGGGTGCTTTATGGAGCTTTTTTTAATCCTTTAATTCCGGTAATTAAGCCCCTACTACAGTACCCATAGATAATGAGGAGAACCCAAATACTCCTTTAGTACAGCACAGACTGACACAATATACAGCATATGCTTTTACTTGCCCTGTGTTTTACTCATAAGAAATTGGGTCCTAGACTTGCTTCAGATCTTGAATCTTGTGGCTAATATACTCCAGGTTCCAACTCTGCATTCTGAAACTGCAAATTGGTTTGCATCAAATTAGACAAACTTGGGTAATTGGAAAGAAAATTTTGAAGAATTTAGCCAGTCCTCCTAACCCTATCTTAGTACTACTGTTCAGAATTCATTTTTAATAGATTACCTGAAAAGTAATGCTTTCAACCAGTATGCCATTTCCTGATTAAGTAACCAAAATTCTTATCTTTGTTAATTATATAACTGAAGCAATTTTAAGTACTTAATCTATCAAATGAAGAACCTGTGTCAACATCTCCATCATTTCAGATGATATTTTCCATTTGCCTCTTTATCCCATTTGACTGTAGCTTGCCTGGCTCATGTCTGTGTTTTCATGTAAGTAATTGACTGTTTTCTGATCTGATTCCAAGTTCCTTATTTTTTTTGCAATAGGTTGCATAGCCCTTTCTAAGAAATTTGCAAAGCTAGAGGTATTTCCAAACTTGTAGTATGCATTATTAAAGTATAATTCGTGTATCTTAGAAAATAAGATAAGCAGATCTCTCTCAGTTAAAGTTCTTATTCTCCTCCAATTTATTTCTTTCTTTTATTAACATAGGAAATATTTTTCCAAAGAAAATATTTTGAAAATATTTGTTTATAATATCATAGAGCAATGCACATAATGCATTTCTATGAAAATTGAATGATAGATGCAGCTGTATAGTAATACCTATATTTTAACTGCATCGTTGCTAATATTGCCTTCAGAATAATTCTGGAGTGTTTGGTTTTACTCGTAAAATTATACAGACTACTGCTTCTTTTTATCTCACCTGATAAGGACACAAGTATATAATCAAAATTGAGAAGTATTTTTCTTAGTATTGAAGATGTCTTTAGCATTGATATAACCAAACTTATATTTTTATTCTTTCATATTTGTGTTTTCTTTTTTTTTTTTATTTTGTGTAATGTAATGCCAGCCGAAATACTACTTTTTTCAGTATCTTTGTGTGTGTGTTTGTGTTTGTGAAACAAATTTTTAAATGCATTTTTAGAAAAAAGCATAAAACAAAATACGTCACTAGAGCAATGTATTGGCTGACTTGGTGATTTAAAGGGAATGGCTGTTGCTTGTTCTGATATGTGACACTACTACTATTGAAGCCAAGTTTATCTAAGAGATAAAAGTGATTTAGAGTTTTATTGTCAGTCTTCCCCTCATGATACTTCATAGTCTGCCTAACAGGAGTTCTGATGTGTTTTGGGAATACTATTTTGGTCATTTATGCCTTTGAGACTACATCATGTAATTTCTTACGTTCTTGCCATTCCTAAGACAGGTTTACTCATTTTATGATATTTCTGTGTGCTGTCATGGCACTGAAGGCATTCTTCTCTCTGGCTTCTCTTACAATTCTATTGCTGAATGATTGGCAACTATTGATCTGCATCTGCTTCTGAAGGAGAAGATTAATGGATGGTCATTTTCTGTCTCACCATTGTGCAGGGCATTAGGATCCTGCTCTCAACTTTTCCCTTTGTCACACAGAGAAATTGTGGGAATTTTAAAAATTTTGCCAGATTGCTCAAACAAATAAGAGTTCATGTTCAATTAGCCCACTCTTTGCTGTTCAGGAAATATACTTTGTATATATATTATCTGTCTCGAGTGCTCTTTAATGTTCAGCTCTGGTTTGGGTAAAAGAGTTCAGGTCAACAAGGCATGTGGCAGATGTTGGCTAAGGGATCAGTATACCTCTGGCTCCTTGCAGCTCGAAATATCCAGGAGTACTTTATGGGGAAACTGCCAAGACAGGATACAAGATAGGCAAAGAAACGTGGGGAACAGTGTAATTTTGGTATTGTTTCTCAGAGTCTTAAAGATCAGGAGTTAAAGAATTCTGAATTCATTACTGATCAGGGATTGGGAGAATGAGCTTGATGTTTCTGCTATGTTTGCATGCCATGGCGTAAAATGGGTCACAACAGGAAAAGGAGAAAATCATTGGGCATAAAAACTGTTATCTAGTAGTTGCTTTGAATTAATTAAGCTTGGAAAGTTTTCAGTTTTGTCCAGTTTCAATCCCTGTAAGTCAACTTAGTTTTGGCAAGAATTAATATTGTTCCTTAGGTTAATAAATTAATATTAATTTCAAAAATAATATTGACATTAGGTTATTTTTTTTTTCTGATGAGCTAAAATTCAGGACCAGAGTATCATTTGAATCCACAGGACATCGGTAGATGTAGTAAAACCTACCTAGGATTTTAATTTAATAGTCAGAGGAAGAAGTTGTTGAAGTTGTTAGTTTTGCCTTTTTCTTTTTCTTTTTTTTTGGTTCAAATTAGACTTAGGGAACAGCTGCAAGTAATGTGGTTTCCTGATTCTTGAGAACCTTTCAGTTACACTGTTTTTAATAAAGATTTGTCCATATGAGGGACAGCAAGGTCTGTTAACCTTTCTTGCAGCATGCTATTTCTGAGCCAATTATGAAGATGTCTAAAGGCATTGAATGCTCTTTGGAGCAGTAACTTGTGATTTGGGAGTAAAATGGCCAACTGGAGAACTTTCTCTCTGGTTAATGTATCTGTGCTCACAATATATAAGAAACAAGGGCAGCACTGATATTTTTTTATGAGCTGAAATTCTTCTTGGATTTTTTCTTTTAGGTAGGGTGATATATTAATAACTACAGTAACAGCAGAAGTAGCAGAAGCTTCGTAAGTGATTTGGATTTTGATAGAGTAGAGCCTTGAAGGCTGTGTTAAGTTGTCAATCTAGGGTTTTTATCAAGATTTTGTTGATGTTCAAAGAAAGAAAAAAGTGTTAATCAAAGAAATATGTTCTTCTTGCTGATACAAGGCAGCTGACTATTCACACTGAATGAAATCTTCAATATGTTTAGCTGCTTTGATTTCATAGAGAATTGTAGTGTAAATCTTCAGTGAAAGTGATTTGGGAACATAAATTTAATTGACAAATTGTTGGGGGCTTTTCAAATTAAACCTGAGTGGATTGACCTAAGTATGGCTTATCCATAAAAACCTTGCAGTAGGAAAGCTGCACAGCAGCCAGGACGCTGCAGCCATGGGGCTGTTTGTGCACTGGCATCAGAGTGGGGGCAGTCAGCCAGGAAGAGGGAGTTTGGGGTTCCAGTCCCCCTTCTGACAAGGAATAATTAGATACACTCTCTTACTCAGAAAGTGTTTTAGTCACTAAACAACAAAACAGGAGCAGGACTGCAAGGCAAATTCAAATGCCATAGTTCACAACTACAGCAGAAATACAGAAAACAAGTAAACAGGTGGGAATTTGACTCTGTCATGAGATTGCCAAGAGAAAAGGCAGTTCTATATTATTTAAAGTTTGGTGAAATACTATGTTTTTACTATATTGCTTAAATTACTAGCTTTAGCCACACATGCAAAATAAGTACCATGGAACCTGGATACACAGCTCTGCGGCAAAGGCAATGGTTTATATGTTTTATACTAGTATCTGCACACCAGAATGAGAGATTCCCAGCTGATTTTGTTAAAGCTAGAATAGGAAAGCAGGAGCAGCAGGCATTAAGCCATGAGCTGCAAACCCTTTATGTAACAAAGGGCACAAAGACCTGTGGTGCTAGCCGGGTGATTAGACACTGGGAGCCACAGCAGGAGACAAAGACAGGAGGAGGAGATTTGCACATGCTTGGACTGTGAGGGTATAAAAGCCCAGGGGTCCTTTGTTGGGGTCCCTCCTCGGGGGAACCAGCTTGAGCTGTCTCTCTGTTACTGCAGCATGAATAAATTGCATTATAGAACAAGACATCTGAGACTGCTGTGGGAAACCTAGAGCTGAACTGGGGAGGAAACCTGGTCTAACCACCTGTGAGCAGGGTGTGGAGAGAAGCAGGCACCTTGAATGGTCAAACTGGGTAGTTTCCTTAACGACCTGCAGGGCCCAATGACACTAAAATTGTGGAATAAGGGAATACAGACATGGTGCAGAACAGTCTGTTGTCAGAGAGACACATTAGACACCGCAAACACTGCCAGAGGCAGAACTACTTAGAGGTGCAGAAAGAAGATTCCTGTCAGGGCTACTCTGAACCTGCACTGATTCTGTCAGTTTCTCAAAATGATTCAGGGACGGTCACAGCTGACCTGTGTGATGAACTGCTTCAGAGCTGGATGGCACTGCATGAAGTTCAAGACCACATGTTCTTCTGATGTATAGGGTAGATTTAAACTACTAAAAGACAAGGCAATATCACTATGGCTTTTTTGCTTGTACTTCCAAAGCCATCTGACTTGGCGCCAGCTCTGCCATCGTGGAAGCATGCTCCATACAAAGTGGAGATGTGGGATAAAACGTGTGCACTGGTTGAGTACACTGGATCACTAGCTAGTATTCCCTAGTCTCCTGTATTATACCAGCTTCTTAGTCCTTACAAAATGTATTTTAGCTGTGTTTTAGCTTCCTTCAAGTGAAAGAAGTCTTTGAGATTATATTTTAACTTATAAATTTGTTCTTGCTATAAGGCACACTCATCTTTTCCTTCCTCTGGTGTCTTAGGACTTCTCTTGCTTCTCTTTCTGATTTGACTCCTTTTTTCCCTGCCTTTCTTGACTTAACTTTGTTCCTTCACCTTATGAAATAATCAAGGATACAGATCTCAACGAAACTATACTCTTGGTTAAGAAGGATTTCAATTTTTATTATAAAGCTAAATTAAGAGCTGCTTAATGCTCATGGTTTAGTACTTTAATAAAAAGAGAAAGGAACAAGCTGGCAGAGAAAGAGTAAAGTGCTTTACACCCATGTGTCTTACTTGAAGTCTTAAGAGTTTGTTTTGTCTATTTATTAATTTTTTTGAGTCCTATATTGTATACTGTCTTCTTCATGACACTTTTATTCTCTGTGAAATAAGGTGGTGTAAAGCTGCATGCAGTGTACACTTCTACCTGAATACTCTTTGATAATGTAAACTTAAGTAATAACACCAAAAGTATGACCATTTAATGCTGTGAACTGATATCACACTAAAACCTGTAGCTTGGAAAAGGATATATTCAGTTTCTATGCCAGGATTTTGATGCACAGTGAGAAGTCTGTGAGAGCTTCTGGAGGTGCAATCCCTTTTGAAAGCATATTGAAATAAAAGCCCAATTCTTGCTAAAAAAATGGGAAAGTGACGTTAAGATTTAGAGAAGTGATTTTCCTCATAAAAGTCTGTTCAGAAGCATGAAGCTAAGGATTAATGCCACTGCAGACAAAGTAACTGCTATCCAATTTTTTAGAATTAATTACTTTTATAGGGTTTTTTTTGAAAGCGTTCTGACATACCTAACTGTGAATATTTTCTTGTTCTGTTGTCCAAGAATTTAGATTTGGGAATAAGAACAGACCTGTTGCCTGGCAATGACAGACAGTGTATTACTGAAGTCCTGATCTGTCTGAGCTTTTATATTTTTCACCTTTTGTCACAAGACATGCTTTTGCTCTTAACAGTTGTAAGTTAAAAAATGCAGAGATAGAGTTTACTACAAGAACAATGACTTCATGGCTTGTTCCATTAACTCAGGTACTGTCTTGTACATTAAAATTAAGTAACCGCCAATATTTCAGACTGATTGTCTTATTTTACAGACTACTGGTAATGTCCATGTGTAATATCACTGAATATTGAACAATTTTTATGGCTGGATAAATCTTACCCACAAGCCACAGGAGGTGAACTCTTAACTGTATCAGATAATACTTAAGGAAAATCAGTATCTTTATAACTCTTAACCTCATGAAATTCTAGATTGCCCATGAGAGCAAAGTATCCTGCTTTCTGGAAGAAGGAAAAAATATCTAGTTAGTAAAGCTTCCTCAGAGACAGTGCTGAGCAGGAAAGAGTTTCCCTGATGTGAAAAAAATCAGAACCTGCCTTCATGACAGAAAGGGAGCTTGGCCTTTCTTGCAGTTGCTGCTACACTGAGAGCTGCAGTGCTTGCTTGAAATGAGGCAGTCCCAGCTGCAACCCCCTGATTAAGACTCACCTTCTCCCTCTGTGCTGCTTAAGTAAAGTACAAGTTGCCTTGTGACAGGCAGCTTGGGGTTTTGTTTCTTCATTTGTTAAATGGTGAATGTTTATTTAAAGGAAGCCCAGCACCTGAACAGTGTAGGCTCATCCAAGGGACTTGGATGATGACAATGCTGACCTGCTACCAGGGTGACAACTCCAGCAGGTAACAGTGGCTGTGGCTAGAATTGCAAAGGTAAGAGCAGTTGCCTGAGATGTTGGATATTAATTTATGCCTTTGAAGCAAATAAGGTATACACAAACTGTGTCTCTTAAGTCCCAGGTGATGTACGTTGTCTCACCAGAGATAGTTAATAAGGGATAGCTAAGCATGCTTTTTTATGTAGCTTTAAGCTGGTATTCCATCTGCTAGCTAACAACTGTAGATGAAAATTCCATTAAAATTGGCTTCATTATGTGTAGGGCTTTTGGTTTCACTGCATAATACAGCCTAATCAAAGATAGCTAAAAATAATCCAGGTTAGCTCTCCATGAAAGTCAGAATATGTATCCTGAGAGGGGAAAAAAACCCAAAGGTAACAACTTGTACTATATTTTTTTACTGCAGTGACCAGTGAAAGAAAGTCTTTAGTTATTTGTCAACCCACAGCATTTCTTCATTACAGGGCAGACAGCATGGCCCTGTATTGGTTTACAAGATGGATTCCTGTATGTATTTACAAGCTGTGACATTCTGCAAGTACTTTACAAAAAGTCTTTGAAGATATGGAGGTCAAATTTCAGTCTTAGGTAGAATGATATTTTAAATAATGATGTATTAAGTATTTCTGTCAAAATTTCTACTTTTTGTGTCATGGATCAGTCTAAAGTCTTGTTCCACGGGCATCTTTGGCAGCACTTCACTTTATGTTTGGCTTGGTTTTGTCTTCTAGGTTGCAATATAGAATATTAATTGTCAGTTTTACAGAAGAAGAACTATGCATAGAGAGATATTAGTTTTGTCCCACAGGTTATGATTGAGATCAAAAAGAGGAAAAATAAATTACATTATCTACTTTGGGTTTAACATACACTTTCTACATTGGAAACTAGTGAGAATAGTTAAAATGTTTGCTAAGTTATAGCTCACCTTAATAAAAAATGCACATAGAACATATTTGTTTCTTACCGTTTTAGAAACAGTTGATATCCTCATTTGTACTTCATAATCCACCACGGTGAAGGCTTAATAGACCATTAAAGAAACGGTAGGAAGTTAATTTTAATATGTAATGGTGTGAGGGGTTTTATTTTTTCCTTAATACAATGAAGCTTCTAACAATTTTATTTGCGAAGAAGATGATTATTTAATAAAGTGACAAACTGTCCCACTGATAGGATACATTAATTTTCTTCTAAAGCTGTTCCTTGTACTCCATAAGAAGGTGATAATTAGGTTTGCAGATTAGAATAACATAATCAGACCACTTGTGTGGATGCTTGTTAAAATATATTTTCCTCTTCATATAAGCCTCATAATAATTAAAAACTGTTTAAAAAGAGAACCATTCTTTTTCAGTATGGACTTTTTAAATGAGTCCTAATAATATATCAAGTTATTCTTAAGCTAATTCAACTTTTTAAAAGGTTAATATTTGAAAAAGAGTATGGGAAGTGATTAACTGGTGAGTTTAAGTATTAGCATTAGGGTTTGCAGGAACACCTACAGTATAAAACAGCTCTCATTCATATCCTGATTTAATTTCTTCCACTGTCACTCCTGATTGTTCCATTTAATCTTTCTTAAGTCACATAAAATTATCTTGTATGTGTAAATTAACAGTCATTGTCTAATTTCACTGCAAACTTTAAGCACTGTCAGAGAAAAAAGAATATACTGGCAGTGATTAATTCTCTATTTTAAGCAAAACTAAATGCAGTTACTACTGAGGTAGAGTGCACACAGAGTGATTTTTTTGATGGCTCTAGACTCCAATAAAGGCAGTGCAGAAATAGCAATGAATGTGAAATGAGTGGTTCACATCTAAACAATCACGTCTTGTGTCTATCACATTGAATCAGTGCAATATCCACTGACCTTACGTTTTAAAACACTGAAGCCAATTTCCTTTGCTTAGGATTCATGTAGTATTCAGTACTTCTTAAAACTAACTTCCTGGCCTGAGACCAAGGAGGAAAGTGTACAGCCTAAGATCATTTAAAGTGTCTTTAAGTGTTCCAATTTCATCACTTTTAATAAGACTGAGATTTTTTTTTTCTATAGTTCAATGAAGTCTTATTCTAGGGAAGAGGGGAAAATATATTGTTTGGTATTTTGGTTTTGTTTGCAACAGCCTTGAAATTAATCTTACACAAAAAAATAAAAACTGTTTTCTTAATATTTCATCAGTGTGTTTAAACTTCCGAGGTCCGAGATGTTTCATTACAGCAGTTATGATCAGTGTGTTGATAAAGGAGGGCTGATTTAGACACTAAAAACCCAGCATGTTCTGGCTAGTAATCACTTCCATTTCAAATAACTGAATGCAGAAAAAAGTGTTACATTAACAAGGGTTCTCTGAGTTATTAAATATTGCAATCATCTAATTTGTACCTACATTCCAGTAAGCCTTACTTTGTGTGCACAGTTCCATATGTATATTTGATATACTGGCCTAATCAACTTCAGGTTGTTGTGGGGACATGTTTATGAACAAGTAAAAAGTAATCAGGTTCTTTTTATTGCCATTATGAAAGGAGTGAAAAAATATTTTTTGTAGTGTGCTAAATATACATACAGAAAAGGACAAATATTCAATCATTTACAAAAGGGGATGCAATACAGACTGATTTAACAGCAGTAGATTAATATTATAGACTCAGTCATGAAGGTTTTTATAAAATATATTTCTAATATTGTTAAGGTTTTTTTTTTATTGTTGTTGGATATTAACAAAATTTTCTTATCATGTAAAGTAAATCATATGACAAAGATTAACCAGTGCTCTTACCCAGAAATTTATCAATAATGACTCTATAAGCCTATAGGCCAACAACTTAGCAACAATTGACCATACTTCTTCCTTCCTAAATAGATTATTCACAACAATCATAGCTACTTTGAATGGTATTTTACATAACAATTCTAGATATTTTTGTTTGAACAAGACATGCTCATAATGCATCCAGAAAAAAATGGAATTTTTCAAAATGTCTCAGAACTACATAAGCCTTCAAGGTAGCAGTCATTAGGTACTAGTCCTTTGTTTTACATTGTGAGAAAACGTGATATAGGTGGGGTGTTCTGAGGATATGTTTTCATCCTTTCATCCAGAATCCAGAGCCTGATGAGGTGCATGGCAAACTTTTCTCTTAGGACTTTTGACTTTTATAGGCAAGCAAACAGCACAAAGACAGCAGGATTACCATGTCAAATCCTGTCCAATGGATTCTTAGTGCAAGGCCGCCTGTAAAATACCGAAACTGAAATAATCCTGAAGAAGCATGATGGTCTCTCATCACGTTGCAGGCTGGAAGCCTTTCTGTAGATGGCAAGTTTTTCACAGTTTAAAAGAAGGACCTATAGGTGCAAGTAAGTGTAGAAATCCTGTTACAGCTCTGTGTACTAGCCTTCCTTACATATTGCCATGTTGAAAGTAGATGGTTTATAGAGATCCAGCTTCAACTCCAAATTAAAAGAGGAAATGCTTACAGATCCATGATGTCCTGCCTTGTTAGTGTTGTCTTAAGAGTTAACACTCTTAACTTAACCTGTTTTAGTGTTGTCTTAAGAGGCCTGGCTTTGTCTTTACAATAATGATTTGTGCTTTAACACTCTAGAATGTTTTGCAAAATTAAGGAACAGAATTTAAATTTAAATTATATTTACATTGCTAGCTCTGTATGTGTTTATAATTGCTCTCTCTCAGTGCATTAATATATGAGCTCAGATGAAGTCTTCAAGACTAGTGAAACAGTTATACAAAGATATATAAAGGTTTTCCAGGGAGTCTAGGACCAAATTGAGACCCTCTGGAATTCAGCCCAAGGCATTGACTGTCAAACGATACATCATCCTTTTTATGTATGCTAGAAACATATGCAATAGCAAAAAATGTTACATAATTTGAGAAAAGATTTTTGTGAAGTAGAAATATGGAGTGAGCTTTCTCCCTTAGCCCCTTTGCAAGAAACTTATTAATCTTACTAATTATTTCAGTGTTTATTGATTACTTTACTAACCCAAGTCTTCATCTTGCCACAGGGGCAAGTAGACTGGGCTTTCCTATATGGAAAAATATTGAACATTAACAAAATTATTGTGGAACATTAAATGTTAAAAATGTCTTTGAGAGTAGTAAAGGTTAGAAAGTTTAGCAGGTCATCACACTCTTTTTCTTATTACTCAGATTTTTAAAGCATTCAAGTGTTAACCTTTTGGAAAGGAGGGGGAACAAAAGGAGAGGACAGATGATTGGGAGATACTTAATTATCTGTGTCTCTGAAGAAGATGTAGTCAGGTCCAACCTCATTCAGCTGCCAACACTTGCATAAAGCTGCTGGAGAGAGCTCCTGTGAATACCCAATTGCATGGTTCTAATTTGAGATAAAATAATGCATCTAACTATACTGTTATCAATAATTGATAGGCACTTACGAGTGTAATTCATTGAAATCTCACCTCTGGCCCAACCTCTGCCGCTCCAGGAAGAAAAGGACATAGCAGTTTTCTTTCTGGTTTTATCCAAATCATTGTGTGAGCTTTATAGGGGATTTAAGCAGTAAATTGTACACAAAAAACATATAGAAGAAGCCTGGCATGAAGTAGTGCCTTTTAATAACAGTGTATGCATTTTTTTGTTTCCTTTTACCCCTCTTTAAGAAAATATATATATATATATAAATACCACTTTGTTTGGTTCCCTGCTAAGAGTAAGCTTTTCTTTGAATGTCATCCATTTTCTAGAATTTTTAAAAAATTGAAAAGCTTTGCCCTTTTGACCTGCTAATACATCTCAGTCACAGTTCACTGCGAAGCTATGACAACATACACAGTGATAACAAGGCAGGCTGTTACATCCCCATTTTTTTACTCTTAACTATATCAGCATTACTGTGACACAACTCATCAGGTTTGGAATAATGTAATTAATTTATGAGATTCCACATAATTAAACTAGTCACCTGTGAATATATCCAAAGGGATCTTTCAATGCTGTTAATCTGGATATTTCATTCCATTTTTGTGTATAACAGATTATTTAATGTGCATATTATTGGATGAGTGCCTACAGTATTATTTCTAGTTTAAGCAAGCCTCCTCTCTCCTTTGTAGAGGCCAACAAATGAGGTGATATACCAATATTACCCACTATGCAACATTCTTCTCCTACCTCAGTTCTGTAGAGTCTAGAGACCCAAAAAAAAGCATAAGTTCTATGGTTCTCTTACACAGAGGCATATGTATGAACGAGACCTAAGAAGGGATCTTACACACTGTGTGATATTTGCTCTTTTCATGAGTACCTGAAGCTCGGGGGGACCAGGACTGTGTGCAGTGGGTTAGCTGGGTGCAGTCACGAGTCAGACATCTTTTAGAGTTGAGTAGGTTAAAAAGGCACTTGAATTAACTGATTATTCTATTTTCTAGTAATTTAAGGTTTTGTGATCTAAAATTTGAATTTTACTGATGAAAAATCTGTTTACCTTGATGTAGTATGTCCTAATTTAAAAAAAAAAAAAAAAAATAGCATTAAGGGCATTTCCAGTGAAACAAAGGCAGCCTTTATGTACTCACTTGCAAAAAAAAAAAAACTCTTAGAAAAAAAATGCAACAAATATAGGCTTGGCCACTGGTTTAAGTAAAACGATACAAAATCCCCTGTGAATAAAATGAAGGCAAGGGCTGTGCAATACATTGTTAAACTTCCTATTGAATAGCTACTGCTTGATCAACTGTTGACTAGGACACTTTCTGTCTCTATCACATCATGTTTGTTCAGGTCTTTTTTCAAGTATTCCCTGACAGCCAGAAGGAATTTATTTTTATATTTGTTTCAATGAAAATTCATTATATATTCAATTTTTTAAAAAATGTATTATGGTAAGAAGACTTGAACATTTTGGTTTTTTTTCTTTCCCTAGTCAATACTAAATATTTAAGTTAATTATTACAACTCTGTCTGTGAATTTCATTTGATTCAGCAGGAATAACCTTGATAAAACGCTCAGTTTTGCAAAGGTGCCCTTTCAAGATGCAAATTAACACAATTACGTTAGTTGAAAACATATTTTGGAGGTATGCAATCAAAATAATAAACTAGTTAAATAAATCTTGCATATGCAATCACATTTGGTAAATAAAAAAATATTTCCTAATAAGAAATTTGACAAGTTTTGCTTAGTGCAATTTTTAATTCAAGTCATACATAGTTTCAGTTTTATGCCATTGCAACAGTGAGTACTTCTTTAGTTTTCATGGCAGAGTAAGAGATAAACAGACAGAGGTCCCAGAAATGGTGTAAACTACATGTCTGGAGAAGAACAGCAATGCATAATACCAGGTCTTTCTCTTCACTCACACTCTACAAAATAATTATGTGAGACAGTGGGATGCAGGGGTTGGGTCAACACTCCGCAAACAGCTGATGCACGGGCTCAACTTCATTCTTCACAATCCCCAGTCTGAAATGCAGAGTAAATGTTTCTTAGAGAGGGAGAAAGTACATATTTCTTGCAATTAACCCAACAGCAGTTCATCTTCAGATGATGCTAAAGCAGGCAAAGGCTCTTCGTAGTGGCTCCCAGGCAGTCACAGGGACAAGAACATTCCTTTAGATTTGCACACTGCAGTAGTGATGCCATGGGTCTGCTTTATATATGGGTGTCAATCTGTTCTTTTATGCCTTGCACAGAGTCATAAGTTAATTTTAAAAGATAATGAAAATATAGTGAATTAAATATGTCATTAATTTCCCAGCAAAAATTTTTAGCTGTACCAGAAGAGCCATGTAAATACAGTGAATATTCTGTTGTAGGTCCTGCTTTGAGACGGTTTCTTTCTTCTTTTATTTTTTCTTCTTTTCAAGTATGGTACTTTGCAACTTGAGTTTTGAGTTTGTTTGGTTTTTTTTAAATACTCTCATTGACCATCTTACCCCATTTACTTTAAATGGCAGTTTAGAATATTCACTATTTTGGTGTCAGACAGATCTGTCATCTGGGTTGCCCTACTTACCTAATAACGTTATTAACAGATTTTATTACTGATTTGGCTACAGAAAGCTAATTCCTTGCAAACGTAGACTAGGAATCCTAGAGAAACTGCTGAAGCTGCCATGTGAGCTTTGATACTGAAAGTGACAGGAGAGAGTTGATCATATTGTGTCAGAAGGAATGTGCATCTTGTAACCTTTGACAGAGAATGTGAGTTGACTACATTATAGTATAATAAAAACTTCTGTTTTTATGGAAATTGTATTTGAGTAAGAAATGTAGGATTTCCTGTCACTAACCTGTGCTGGTTAGGGATCTGTGTTGTTTGATTATCCCAGATATACACATTCTCATTAAGTATCCATCCAGAGGTTTGTTGTGGATAGAAGAGTAAAATCTATTAGCTTTCAATTTCTTTTTACTCTAGTAACAAAAACACATTTTTAATAAAATAGACAGAAAGAATAACCTGAGGGAGTAGTTCAAACCCTCCTGACTTAGAATTGCCAATCCACGGAATGACGTAGCATTGAAACAAAAGGATGGAAGATGTAGATGAAGGCCTATTAAACATCATAGTCTAGTTGCACCTTCCAGTACAGAAAGTAGAGGTAAAAATCTGGAAGGGAAGTTTTGCCCTGTATTTTTCTCCTCTCTGAAGACAAGAACTGAAGTAAGCATCTGGGACACCAAATTGAATTTTTTGCTGTCAAAGATGATGGTAGAATAAAATTAGTCAAAAATGTCCATGGGTCATCAGATCCCCAGGATGCTTACATACTTGTCTACCTGCTACCAGAAGTTAATGGTAAATAACGAGACAACAAAAATCATACTGTGTAATGGAAAGAACAGAGATGTGATTGCAGACACTAGCAGCCCTACACACATGCAGTATGAGGAATTAAAAAAAAAAAAAAAATCAACAGGAAATTAAGGATTAAAAATCCTAACCCTTCTAAGTGAACCCGGAAGGCAGACCCTGATCTAAGGTAGTAAGAAAGTACCAGCTGGTGTGGAGTAAAATTTCCCAGTTTAGCAACTGACTTGATTATGTGAAGAGTGACGCTTCAGGTAACTTAGTGGTATCTGGAGTGCTGGCAAATATCTAATCTAAACATTTTTTAATTTATTTATGGCCAATGCGTAGTTAAAAAAGAGAGAGAAGAAGCAACTCTTTATCTGAGAAGGGTTACATATGCATCAAGAAGACAAAACAATTTTCATAAAAGGAGAAACCTCTTTGTTGTAAACATGCCTTACAGATACCATGCATATATCACAGATTACTGTGTTAAAAAATTAACTTTTTAATTTTACTAGTCAAATCAAGATTCCATCTATCCTGTTACTTAGAATTTATGCAGATGTTTCACTCATGGTAGAAGGGGAGTTTTCTTGAAGAAATTTGAAGGAGTCTTTTATTGAAGTTCCTTATTTTGTTAAGTGATGACGTGCTCAAAACTGAAGGTAGGGGAAAACTTTTCATGATAAGAGAAAGGCAACATGTTTTTATTAAATGCTATTAAACAGAACCATAACTGAATTTAATTTTATTTCTTAAAATATTGTCAATTTCAATTTTCTAGAATCCAAACTAGCCTAATGATAGAATATCACCTCTGGTTTCTGAATTTGTAGAATATTTTGCCATGCATTTTATGTTGTGGTATTTACTTGCCTGAAAGAGATGGATTTTCATATTTGATCAGATGTTCATAAGTGCAGCTTCTTTCATGCTGTTTCAATATCCAAGTTTCCTTTCCCATACTCTGGTGCTGCATACAGCACCTACCTATCATAACTGAAAACCTAAATGCTTGTACTTTGGCCCATCTTTTGGCCTGTGTTTTAAGTAATGCCTATTCATATGTAATTTGATTGAATTCCACATTTACCCATTAAAGACCCTCAGAATTATTTGTGAAACAGATTTGATATATGGGATATTAAAAAAAAACAAACCCAAAAAAGAAAATGATTAAGATGTTTTGATGTATGTTTCTGACACTTGCCCTGTTACAGTCAATCAACACTATTGATTTTGATGGAGTAATGCTCTCTTGCAGCCAGCAAAGATCTTATATTCCAGTAATGAATTTGTAACTATTTTGACCGTCAGATGGAGCATAGCCTCTTTTCCTGTAGTACAGGAATAAATTATTTTATTTTCCAAGATATATCAGCTATAGCCTTTACAAACAGGGAAATGTCAAGATGCTGCAAAATATAACATTTGTAAATAATACATCTGATGTGCATTTCTTCATCCCTTGGGCAGACTTGGCATATATTGTATTCCATTTCTGACAAGTAACTTATAGTTCTATTTTATTAATGATTGCACATCTATACATGAACATAATGCTAACAAACTGTTCTATAAGCAGCCAGACTAATGAAGACTGATTTTCTACAGATGTATGTCCTGTGACCCTTAGTGTCCTTGCTGTGGCAATCCCATTTTCACATATGGTCTTAGTTCCACATGCTGCTCTGTGCTCTGTGTTTCCGATTAACCAATCAGTATTTGCTGATTTCTGGGCTTTGTTACAAATGGAAAAAGTGCCAGACACTTTCTTTAAACTGCAATTATCTTGTTTGTGTACAGGCCATGTATCAATGAAAGAAGTAGTTAATTCTTTAAGGGCTCATCAACTATTTGGTGTTTGGTAATTTTGACTGTTCTTCCTTGTCCCCACTCCCCAGTATAAATCATTTGTAGCCTTATACAGTCAGATTCAAATAAAATTTTGAATTTGATTGATCCACAGTATTGCATCCAATTTAGACATATTGTACGTGATAAAACTGTAAGGTCTTAGAGTAATTGACTCTTGAACATAATGGGTTATAATGCTGTCATTAAATGACTGATTGGTTGTTCTATGCTATTGCAAAGAAATCCTGTGGAAAAGAACGTCTGGAAAGTGCAGATGTTCATCCATCGCAACTGGGGGTAGATTTGTTTCTTTTGATGTGTAATTGCAACTGATAATTGTATAGAAAAAAAAATCAGGATGTTAATGTTTCAGATCTCTTTCTCTTAACGTGCATGATGTCTATCCTAATGTTGTTTTGTCTCTGACTCCTAACAGTATCCCTTTCACTGAGCTACGTTTTAGTGCATGCCCACACAGAAGTGACCATTTTCAGTATTTCTTAATTTTGTTGCCCATGCTCCCCATTATCTCACCTACTAAAGTTGTGCTGGTTCTTCTTTCCTCTCAGCCCAGCCTAGGATGAATACAAACAGTATTCATCTTACTATTCATTGTACTGTTGTCCTTCCAAGAAATTGGCCTCTAAAAGTGGCCTCAGGATAATCTTGGGATGGAGAGAGCACAATGCAGGTTATTTCCCAAGCCCTTACAAGAATTTTTTGGTGTTAGGCCATTTAAGTTAATCTATAAATTTTGTTAGGTTTCAATAAGTCATTGGAAGGAATAAACTCCATCAGTGAATCATTCACCTTATGCAAGTCATAATTGATTAATAAAATATGTGGTCAAGCCACACTTACTCCTTAAAATTTTGCTCATTATCTTGTTAAGTCCTCGTTTGTGCCTGTGTCTGTATAGATGTGCATCAGTGTGTGAACTGGGTGTTCCTTTGAATATTTCCTTGGTACCAAGCATACCCATGGAACCTCTTACACAAGCATGTCAGCATGTCCATAGTGTGCATTTAGCTTGAAGTACTTTTCTGAATGTGGGGGCGCTTAAAACTTTTATAAAATAAGTAGATCCATGGGTACATTAAACAGGAAATAACGTCGCTTGAAAGAGAAGGAAGAAATAGTCCTCATATCCTATGATATAAAATAGAATTTTGTCAATTTGATTTGGTTTAGTTCTAATTTAATTTACTAACCATTTTACGAGACACTATCTTACTACATAACTCTTTTCCTCCTAAATATATTTAATGTCCTAACCGAAAGATTTCAGTGATTTCCTAAGTTATTCCTTATTTCCTTTGACATTTGTCATCATAAGGAATTTGTCTTCATTTATCCTTTGATCAAAAGAGAGTGCCCCAGATCATCAACTGCTTTGATAGAACCAAACTGAATAAATTGTGTGGCTGCTCTGAAAAATTTGTTTCAGTAATATTATTTTATGCTATTTATGCGATCTATAGAAATGCATATCAATTATACGTATATTTATTTATATATATATATACATATATATGTAAGATTATTAGTGCATGCACCGATGCAGTGACAGGACTTAGAATTCTATTTCTTGCTTTGAAGAGTCAAATATTCACTGCTTTCAGAAGAGTTCTGATGACAATGATAGTGATTATCAACAAAGTTTGTTTGGGTTGTAGTTAATGTAATCTGTTCTGTAATATTTTGTTCTCCTCATTATATGTATATTCCTTTATAAAATGTTTTCTTTTAATACAGTTGAGTAGATAGGTGTGGATTGGATTTTTTTATCAAACTAAGAATTCTGTTAGTTTTGCAGTAACCCCTGTTCTCCTTCTTCCCTGCAACATGGTATGTTTTGAATCACCTTTCAAATTTTCAAGAGAGCATCACCAAAATTGTCTAGATTCCATTCTGAGAAACCTTATACAAGAGAACCCAAATGATGAATTATAGTAATTTAACAGAATAGACACATCAGACACTGTACATCAGGGCTGTACAATAGTAAAGCTAGGATTGTTTTCTGTGTAAAGTTTCACAGTTGTGATTAGACATAATCAATCTGTTTTAAGCAGCCATAATGATTTCAGATTCCAGTTATAGTGGCATTTTACAGTGTATCTAGAAAAAAAGAAAAAAACTATAGAAAAAGACTTTTTCAAAATGGTAAGAAGTTTTTGCATTTGTAGAGAATGAATTAGGCCCATTTTCTTTGCTGTTGACAAGCTACATTCCTTTTAATCTAGTCATTATATGGAAAGTCAGCAAAGCAGTGGAGGAAATACGAAGAGATTATAGGAAATGACTGTTTAAAATACATCTGCAAATGAGTAATGCTGGGCTTGTGTTGTAATACCCCATCAATTTTCCTTGCATTGTATGCACCAGATATGCTACACTGTGCATTCATGTGTCTTTTAAGTCCTTTTAAGTCTTAAAGGTGCTCCTCTATTACCAAACATCTCAGCATTATATAGCCAGAATTCAAGGCATGTGTTTTGAACTTGATTTAATAGGCTAAGTGCCAGCTTTATAGGGCTATGTATGTTTACTTCATTACTGTTTAGAGCCCAAGCTCATTGTTTACTGTGGTGAAAATTAGTCCTGCAAAGTCGTGCAAATTCAACCAAATTAAGGATTTATGTGTTATGTAATAATGATGTAATATGTAGAAGTAGTTGCTTAATTTTTGGTATAGTAGATATTAACGATGTTGCTAACTTTCAAAGTTAGGTGATCTCTCAATCTTTTTTTCTATAGGCACTAACACATTAATGCAATGAGGGGTTAGTATTCCTACAGATGATTTTATGCAATTGTCATTGAAAACACTGACCTATTTTTAACAATGGACTTGTCCTGTTTTGGTTTTTTTTACAAAATAACAAATCAATTAATATAGTTTAAAAAGTCTTTGGCTCTTAGAACCCATTTAAAAATCAATTTCTAAGCTTTAAGTCATTCATTCCTGCACTTTTATTTAAAACTCAAATATAGATACATATTTTTCATTATTAAATTTTGTAACCAATTTCATTCCTAACCCAGCTTTTAATGACAAGTTTAAATGTAGAGCATATTTTCAAGAGCGAAGAATAAGAATTTATTGATAAAGGAAAGGCAGACTGTAGTGTACCTGAACAAATAATATTATTGTAGGAGTGATAGATCTAGCTGCAGAAACTGTAGGAAACAAAAAATAGAGTTCCAGGACAAAATGCCAGATAGTGGGTAAGACTGACTATTTTTAAATAAAAACAATGTTCACTCTGGAGTCCAAAGCTCCTTCTTTTAAAGCTAGAAATAAACATCTGTTCGTTTTTCCATTGTAAAACTTCATCTTTATGGGTTTATAATAGGGTCATAAAAAGTCATTCCTTACTGAAGCTTGACATCATAAAAGGCTAAGAAAGTCCTTTGGGTAGGTAATAAATAGATTATAGGATGATGGAAAGATATATTTTCAGTACAAGCACACTAAAACACACACAAAATCTCACTCCATTGTCCATTTGACTTGTACCCTTTAATCATAGTTCAAAACTAAGCAGAATTTCTCTTTTTAGAAGTGTACTTTTGGATTCAGGAGATACTTCTCCAATTCCATCCCATTGGCTCCATCAGCAGAGGAAGCCTGGAACTCGCAAGACCAGTCCCAGAACTTCAGCAATTCTAGACCAAATTGTTGGCCCAGTGTATCTTCAAACCTTTCTTGCTTCTTTCATTTCCTGGTTCCTAGCTCATTAGAAGTCATAGTCATATGAATTTCATTAAAATCTAGAGTCTTAGTATCTGCATTACTATTTGCAAAAGTAAACTAAATAAAAATGCATATTCATAACAGAAAATTTATAAGCTTTGTTATGTTCCAAATCGTAGCATGGGCACACTCCTTGAACTATCAATGTAATATTTATCTCTGGGTTTTTTTTTATTCTGGATGCAAAAGTGAAAAATTAAGGTTAATTTCAAGCACTTGTGAATTCTTTTAGGAAATCACTGGCTATTTTTACATGAACTGTTTTTCTAAGGTGTGATCTTGCATTCACTGAAGTAACTACGAGAAAATTAAATTCATTTTAGCCATAAATAAGCCAAGCAAACTGTGACAAAAGTCCTCAAGGCCATGGTGTGAAATACTTTTTTTAGATTAGTTGACAAAGTACTTGGATTGTAAATAGAGACAAATCACGTAGAACTAAATGACAAAATTTGAAGCACTGTTAATGTGAGCAAAAACAGTAGTATTTGGAATTAGGTGCTTATCTGTCTCCTGCTTTGTAAATGGTTGACCTGAGTGCTGTTAGTCTCAAAGTCCAGTGTCTGGAAACATGCATGTGGAGAGGGCAAGTCTATTATAGATTCAGCTTCATTGGGATGTCGCTTTTTTTTTTTTCCCCCCTCCTCTGGATGTAGTTGCTCCTTATCTTTATTCACCATTTTAAAGTACAAAATTTTGAGCATTTCTACTCTGAATTTTTATATTTTTATTTACTTATTATTTCTTAGTAAATGCCATGAATATTGCTAATGGTCTGTGGCCATTTAAAGGATATTCTGTGATTAAAGCATATTAAAATCTGTTGCATGAAACAGACACTGGTGGTTTCAGACTTCTTTTGATGATCTTCTTGTTTATTCTGGCCAATCTGCTTGTGACTATGCGATAAGGACTGATCTGATATTCACAGTATATTTTCAAAAAAATAAAGCTCCTTCAGTAATTAGTATGAGAATTTCTTCTAATGTGAATCAGGCATGATCATTAGAAAGGTAAACACTGGAAAGAGAAACAACCGTGTGATACAAAAAATATTATTTATAGATAGCTTATCAAGCAGTTCCACTATAGAAAGTCTTGCTGAGGTCAACTTTTGGGTGGAGATAAGCAACTCTGTCAGCTACAGATAGACTTGGTTGACATTACGTACATTTGAAATGCTAGCCCAAGAGATAGGAAGGAAAATACAGGTTTGGTTGAATGATGACACAGTATGATTTAACTTAATAACTAAGTACTGTTGAGGTTCATACCAGCATCACATCGTGGCTTTTCCTTTCTATAACTGCATCTCTAGTTAGTAATGTAGCAGAATGGCAATGATCTGGAGTAGGGGATCAAGTGCGCCCTCAGTCAGTTTGCAGACAGCATGGAGTTGGAGGGAGTGTTGGTCTGCTGGAAGGTAGGAAGCCTCTGAAGAGGTTCTGGACAGGCTGGATCAATGGGCTGAGTCCAATGGTGTGAGGTTCAACAAGGCCAAGTGCTGGGTCCTGCACTTGGGTCAAAACAGCCCCATGCAATACTACAGGAATGGATGATAGAGGCTGGAAAGCTGCCCGGTGGAAAAAGGCCTGGAGTTTTGGATGACTGCCTGCTGAACATAGGCTGTCAGTATGCGCAGGTGGCCAAGAAGGCCAATGGCATTTTGGACTGTACCAGCAATAGTGTGGCCAGCAGGACCAGGGCAGATTGTCCTCCTGTACTCGGCCCTGGTGAGGCCATGCCTTGAGTGCAGTATCCACTTTTGGGCCACTCCATGAAAGACATTGAGGTGCTGGAGTATGTCTGGAGAAGGGCAGCAAACTTGGGGAGGGATCTGGAACACAACACTTAGGAGGAGCAGCTGAGGGAGCTGGCATTGTTTAGTCTGGAGAAAAGGAGGCTCAGAAGGAGCCTCATTGCTCTCCAAAACTACCAGAAAGGAGTTCATAGCATAATTGAGATCAGTCTCTTCTCTCAAATTGCAAGTCACAGGACAACAGGAAACGGCTTCATGGTGCAACAGGAAAAGTTTAGATTGTGTTGGGAAAAAATTCTTCATGGAAAGGGATGTCAAATATTAGAAGAGGCTGCCTAGGGAACTGGAGGGGTCACCACCCCTGGAGGTGTTTAAAACATGTGGGACTTTACAGTCCTGGGTTTAACAATTGTACTCAATGAATTTAAAGTTCTTTTTCAACCTAAATGATTCTATGAAGACAGACATCACAAAATGAGAAACAAAAATCATCAGGTTGGAGGAATATTTCATAAAAAAAATTGTTTCTTAAGTAGAGTTACATGATGTTTTGCTCATAGTAATGCCAATTCCCAGCTCGGCATAACATAATGTTACTCTTTAATAACAAAGATAATTAAAATTGCCAGAAGAAAAACTGTTAGATAAATGTGAAAGATAATAAGATGAAGTATGGAAATAGCCCAGTAGTTAGTACAGTACAATTTAATGAAGCAGCATTTGTTCATGTTGTTATTCACAACCTCAAATACTAATTGAATTAATTTTTTTATTAAAGGTATCAAGTTTCCAACTTCAAAAAATTGTGGGAGAAGAAGGACCAATTATTTTAGATCTGTCATAATTTGTGTCTGCCAAAGAGGAAAATTGAAGCTAAAGATAGAACTAGATTCATGCTATCTAGTCTAATACATTTGTCTCAGTGCTTAAGTATATAGTGCCCAGTAACTCATGTGAGGTGGCCTTCATCCTTCTAAATTTAGCATGTCTAAGATCTGCTTAAATAGATTTTAGGTAAGTATAAAAGGTCTCCCTAAAATCCATAGCACTTACCAAAACATCCAGCAAAACAAAAGAATTAGTCCCCTGTATACATTTGGCTCTGAATCATTTACCTTGCTAGAACATACTTTGTTTTGGAAGGGATATTAGAATTGACAATTAAGGAAGGAAAGTAGGAAAAAGCTCCAGAATATTTTTATAAGCAGACTTACAGCTAATAGTCTAAATTGAATGTCAAAGTATTCAGTAATAAAACTGAAGAATAATTAAACATTTGCTCTGTTTCTCTTTTAGTGCTAACTTTCCTATGGAATTTGCTTTTAGTTAGACCACAGCGCTTCATTTTATATCTTTTATACATGGGAGAATCAGAAATAAAAGATTTATTGAGCAAGCTTCAACATGTCCATTTGATGGTTTACTATTGTAACATGAATTTCTTCAGAAAAGCTACAGATTATCTTATCCTCACTTAGTGAAGAAACCAGTTAATGCAGTGGCTGATCAGTGTTATTATAAAAAGCCAAAGGCCGGCAATAGTATTTGCATTTAATGAAACAGTGATTTTTGTAATGTAGCTGACTAAGGGAAAGAAAGATCTTATGCCAATAAAAATCTCATCAGATGATGGCTTTGACAGAGCATCTCAGTATCCTTGTCACCCAGAGCTGTCGTAAACAAACTACTGATGAGACAATGATAATAATTAACATAGTGTTAATGGAACATAGATGCTCGCAGCTATTTTTCAGCTACAGTGATCTGAATGAATGCCAGGGAGTGCATGCAGCATAACATCATCGCATACTTCTGGTTTTATTTGCTGTGAAGCTGTTGTATCTCTCCATGTTTTCAACCACAGATTCTTGGTGTAAGTCCTTGCTGTATTCTAATGATAATTTTTTTACCTCTAAGAAACTGTACATCGAATCATAACATTTAGAAAAATCTAATGGGGCAGAATCTCACATATTGTAATTTCAAAAGCTGACTGTTTTTTGAAGCTGTTTCACCAAGTCAAAATTCTCTCCTTTATTCTGCATTTTTAACAATAGATCATTGCTAGTGTATATTAACCCTACAAAATAATAATTTTACTGGTAAAACTCATGTTAAAAAGAAACAAAAATAATCTTGCGATTGGATATAGCAAAAGGCCTCAGAACATCCTTCCTTCCTTCCTTCCTTCCTTCCTTCCTTCCATCCTTCCCTCTCTTCCTCCCTTCGTTCCTCTCTCCCTCCCTCCTTCCTTCCTATGGATTCTGACTGCTTGTTCAGAGAAGACTTTCAGCAGAATCGGTAGGAAAGTAAAATTTTTCATTAATGGCCTGAAGGCTATGAGAGATGGAAAACAACTTTTGGATAAGCAATTCCTTATTAAATAACTTGCACCTGTTGTTTGTAACTGATGTTTTGAAGAGATGTTTTGAAACTGGTGTTGTTCTTCAGTTAACCTATAACGTTAAAGGGTGATTTTCAATTAACTAATGGTGTAATGTCGTTACACAACGGTGTATAAAAAAAAGTGTGCTTTTAATAAATGAGATCCTGCTTTTCTTAGTGCTTTCTGAATGTTAGAGTCTGTGTTTTCTTCACCCATCTCTAAAGTGCAAAAACAACACCTTCCTTCCTTCCTTTCCCTGGGGTGAGTGGAGCTTCAAACATGGATGGTAGTGACTGTAGAGCATTTTTGGCTAAAATATTGGGTTCTTTGGCTGATATCCGAGGTGTATTCCCTCTCTGGGATGTTTGGCATTGATGCTAAAGAACTGTAGGTTGTTTTTCATGGATGATTTAGGCAAATAATGAAACACATTCCACTGTGTTCTTAGGCATAGACAGAAAACTAATACTGCCTTTTTTTTGACTGGTTATGTCTCTACCTAATCTTTGATCGTAAAAAGAAATACCACCTCTTTTGTTTTTTTTTAATCATAGTAGTACCTGACTGGAATTTTATACTTGCAGATATGGTTTCAATCTGCCCAGATGCCATATCTTAATTCTTTTCTGTCTTCCTCTGCCTCCTTTTGCTCAGCTTCCTAAATCTCTTTTCTAAACAACGTGTTCCATTAGTCAATAGTCTCTAACCATTTAAAAAGATACGGAGAAATAAATGTGAAAGAAATGCAGATTGGAGGAGAGTGCTATCCTCTCAAGTAACACAAAATGTTTTTGTTTTCATCTTTAGTCCTTGGAGTTCTTCTCTTTTATTTTGTATGAACCTTGACTTGCTCCTTGAAAAAGCTCCCTATGCAAACAGGAAGTGTTACCCAAGGACTTTACAAGACTGTCCTTGAGCTAAAAGTGACTCATTTAACACAGGCTTTTTAATTATGGTATTGGTGAATAGTATTCATTTTTTCATATAAAATGTTGGTATGTTTGAATTTTTCTGGTCTCAATCCTAAATTCCTTATCAGAAAAGCTTACTTGAGAATGTGGAGGTTTTGTCTTTGTTGTGGTAGAGAACATTTTAATATTATGGTTTGATGCTCCCTTAGGCAAAGTAGCAAAGGACAAATATAAAATACACAATTTTTTTTTTCCAATCTCATGCTTTTTAAGCCTCACTGCGTGATATTTTTTAATATTAAAGTTGCTGTTTCAAACTGGAATACACCTTTAAATAAGAAATAATATTGGTATTCTCTCAAAAATCTTTTATCCTTCCAGAGAATAGAAACCTCTTATCTGATCAATAATGTGGAAAAAACCAAACTCTACATTTCCATTAAATGTAAGGCGTTTCTGATTCATTGACCATCTTTTTGTTTTGTGTTTCTGGCATAGTGGTGTCTTGTTCCATGACAGAGGTCTTGCATTGCTATAGGAACAATAAGAATGACAACAAAAATGTTCCCATAAAAATTAGAATATTTTGCTGTTGTGACCATCTAGTTAGTTGCACTTCGACTTTGGAAAATGTGTTCTTAAAATTATGCTTATAAATAACTTTAAATAAGCCTACTTGAAGGCTTGGAGTACCTGGATTATCTGATCTCTGTAAGACAGCTCTCTTCAAAGTGACTGCATTTCTGTGGATGATCTATACCTAGGTAGTTAGGAAATTGTTTCCAGCCTGTGGGATGCAGAGCATGGCTGAGTAGGGCTCCAGTTTGAGAGGGGCTTCAAACTTCTGGTATGATTTGAGGATGTAACAACTGATTAAATGATGTATCAGGCAACCCTGATGTGTGTACAGCTTTACCATCCAGCCCTAGGGAACTGACGTGTACCAGCAGTGGTAGTTTGCCATCTTAGACTGTACTGTGTACATAATGTACTCTGTAGAGCACAGATCCTGCCGTGGGCAAGCCTGTACTGTGTCCTGTACACATTCTTCTACTACTCTGTACTCCTTAAGTTTAGTCAAATCTCAACCCTTCTGAGAAGGCATCTAGGTGACTTATTTGTGAGTCCAGAAATAGGAAAGAGCCACAGCTTTCCCTTGAGCTCTCCCATGGATGTCTTTGTGCAACAGTTTGGAAACAAGACAGGTGTGGCCTTGAGTTTGGGATTGAGCTCATACACAAGAGATGCTATCGATGTAAGCACAGACTATTGCGCAGTTACAAGTCACTTAGATCTTAGGAACATATGGAAGTTTGATTGATGTAAGTTACATCAATTCAATTTTAACATTATATCTTCTGTAATTTTGTATAATTAATTTAAACTGATTATTTTGCACTTCAAGAAGACATGGGAGAATGGTAGGTAACTTCAGAGCTCTAGTTCACAAAGATTTAAATTGAGAAATTATGTCATCTTTCTGTTTTTAAGTTTGCTTAAAGCATCATTTGTGCAGAGGTTTAACACCAGAAAGAATGATTCATGAATTTCAAATTAATGTCATTTCTGGTAGAAAGCCAAAAGTGGTTACATGTTTGCCAGAAAATAAACTTTTTTGTATTTATTTAGCTATATAATGCAAAACCATTACATACTTTTAGGTTTTTTGCTAATAATAGAGGAATCTTTTTGGGTGTCCTAGGTCCCTCTTGTGCTCAGGCTATAATGAGCACAAAAAATTAAATTTTTTTAACAGATGTATATTTTAATGAAAAAATAAAGTGTAGTTTGGTTGGTTGGTTGGTTGGTTTGGGTTTTTTAACAATATTAAGACCTTGAGAGATATTTAGAAAGTAGTTTACCAAGGGGTAGACTGCAACTTTACAACTTTATAAAGTTGCAAACAAACTGCAGATATATTTTTTGGGAAAATCCTCAGAAATTATGTGATATTCTTATAATGACTCAAGAGTGAAAAGAAAATTGAATCTATGGAAAAATGCAACTTTCTGTTAGACTTAAAAATAAGAGCTGATGAATAACATTCCACAAGTGATTTGACAACTCTCTATCAACTTAGAGTGTTTGGACTTGTCAGTATTGTACCCCATGTTTGTCCCTTCACGGGGGACAACGTTTGTGCTTTTACATTTGTGCTTTTACGGTTCCAGGAGAGGAAGCTGGTGGAGGATACACCAGGTAGCCCCTCCCTACCCTGAAAGTGAGGCTTTTATAGATTGTTCATAGTGGCACTACAGTGCTATCCAACTGCAACTTGCAAACAAAGATATCTGCTATATATGAATGCACAAGCAAGCATTAATGCTGATAGAAACCACGAGATCTATATCTCTCTTTGCTGACATGTGAGCTTGAAACAATATGACATAGTCCTCCCTCAGCCTAAACAGCTCACTGAGCTTGACAAGGACTCTAATAGAAGACAGGCAGTTCTGCATCGTAAGGTTTTTGATGGAAAACATAAAAGTACTACTCTGTCCAACCACTCTCTGAATGTGCTAGAAAAATGACAGATTGTCAAAATTAAGTGCCATGTTCTTCACATGAAAACAAAGCAAACGTGATGAAAGCTTTTAGCGATAGGTATAGGTTTAGTTTATACTATTTTTCCAGCGCCTTGCAACTATAAATTAATAATTTCTTCAAACAGCGTTGTGCATAAAGGAAGAAGATTCTTTTGGTAGGCTGAAGTTCGACAAGTT
The DNA here is from genome assembly GCA_013396875.1 of Vireo altiloquus. Lineage (NCBI taxonomy): Eukaryota > Metazoa > Chordata > Aves > Passeriformes > Vireonidae > Vireo > Vireo altiloquus. The sequence goes on from VZRF01004724.1 coordinate 1,359,646, forward strand.
TTTTCCAAATTGGCTGTTCTGTTCTCTAAACCCTGCAGGATAAATAGCTATGTTAAAGAAGTGGCTGTAAAATCCAGGCTGAATTAAGATATATATATTAAAAGAGCAAGCTAGGGATGTTGACTTTTGAAGCCCTTTGATTATGTCAGTGACTGACATACTTTAAATCTTGTGGCTATGAGAAAAAGTTTGAAAACATGACCTGGCATATCCAATACTGTTTCTCTCTTTGTCTGTTGGCAGCTTGAAACAATTATTCGTGAGAAGCGTGAATTATCCCATTTTCACTTTGCAAACTACAAACAGTGAGAAAGGAAAACTGCATATATTGTGATACATGCATATGAATTTTCCAAATCCCCCATTTTTCTACTCTTTAATCTAAAATTGATTTTCTTCTGTAAATCGTTTTTGTTCTCCTCATTCTTCTTTCTAGGCTTATCTTTTATATTTTTATTTCTGCTTTATGACATATTTATTTAATAATAATATAAAATGTCTCGTATGCTGCTTCTAATGTTTAAGTTAAAAGATAAATAAATGCCTTTGTTTAAAAGGAATCAGGTCTTTGAATATTTTCACATCCCATAAGGTGTTTTTAGTAAAATCCAAGGTTTGCCTTAGTTGTGAGAGAAGTTGCCAGGTTTTATTGACGTACTAATAATCTGGGATGGGAAAATTTGCAGTAAGTACACTCTTTTAGATGAATGCTGCGCACCCTTGAGATGTCTGGTTATGTAACTTTGACATTTAGGGACTGTAATTCAAAGGAAACAGCAGCAGAAAGACAGAAGTCTGGCTCTGATATTAAAAAAGTGGAGGTTTTTGTGCCTATGTTGGAAAAAGAACAATAGGTCATGTTATTGTTTTTGCATACTGGTCTTAATCCAAATGTTTACTTTTACTGCTCTAAAGGTTGTTTGTCTCCTAATGCTCTTTGTATTGATGCTTGATTATATCTTATCTGAATCTTTTGTTGCAGCTAACCCAAATTAGATGATGGTGAGAACTGCAAATATTTTGCCATTATAATCATCATCATAAATCATAGGCCATAAGATCTGCCTTGTGTTTAGAGGAATCAGCTTTTTTATTGACTGTCTTCCATAATTAATAGCACTTTACTTTGTAAATCAAATTAGCCCACTTTTTCTATAAAGATTTAGTGTGAGATCATTTTTTAGAACATTAAATGACCTTGACAAAAACAAAGGATCAATAACACGTTGATTAGCAGATTGTTTTCTGTAATATTGGATGGTTTTCATGTTGTTAGTTTTTCCTGTTGCTCGACCTGTAGAGGTTGAAGGCCATTGACACCTCCTGGTAGTTCTGTTTTCACTAAGTAGTTGATTCTACTCTTGTCTAGTGCTGATGGATTCTCTTAGGCATGTGTGTAGATTTTTAGATTTACACACCAGGCCCTTACCATCTTGATTCCCAATTCTGCTCATAGTGACAGAGCTGTTAAATATCCTGAACTTCAGGTCTCTCCCCTGTCCATGCCCAGATCCTGGGGTCAGCTACGAGGCAACAAGTTTGCTCAGGTTTTTATGTGGTCTGACCTTGAAAATCTGGGAGGATAGAGACTGTACAACCTTTGCAGGCAAACTGTTCTTATGCCTTCAGCTGTCCATTTAAAAAAATCTTATGTCGTATCAGACCTTATTTCAATTTATGCCCTCTTTTTCGTTGTGTCATACATCATTGCGAAGAGCCCGGATTGGTCCTGTGGGCACCAACAGGCTGATGCTTCTTTCCCTGCCTCTTCTCCATGCTGAATCAAGCCCAGCACCCTCTACCTCTCCTCACAAAAGACGAATCCACCAGCCCCAGCCACCTTGGTGGCCTCTGAACTTCTTCTCCTTTGATGGTAGGACTGCCTGGGCTCTGTTCTTCACTGATGAGGTCACTGGGATTCTCTCCTCTCATTGCTCCTGACCAGCTCTTTGTGATTACTTTGATTAGCCTTCACTTAGGTAACATAAAACAGGACTCCTTGTGCCAGAAGCCCATGGTCAATCAAACTTGACACGTAGTGTCCGGGGGGGAATATGAGGCCAGGACACTGCATTGCATTCAGCAGAGGCCTTAATGCCAGGGGAAACTCATATTCCCAGCTAGGAAAACTCCTATAGTCACTTGAAAGCAAAAGCCTGCCACATGACCTGCACAAGCCCCTTTTTCCCAAGGCCATGTCATGTAATTCAGAAATTCTTTCAAAAGAGCCATGTTTGCAAATTAGAAAGTATCTCAAGTTCAACAGCATGCTTCCAAGTGCTGAATATCTCAAGGGAGTTGTAGTTTAGGTGCTTTTGTCCCATTTTCTCCCATGTGAAAATCACGTCTCCTAGCTACATCTTCCTCGATGCTTTAAGGCTGTCAGGATGCATTGTGCAGCTCTAGGCAGCTCCTAGGAGCACACTGCTGATCTCACAGAGTAGCAGTCACTCTCTCAAATTCTCTACATGCAGCAAAGTAAAACAGGTGCATCTTGAAGTTGGGCTACCTGTGAGTCTTTGCACCGGGAAAAGTCTGTTTATGTCCACTTTTAAACAATTTCCATCAGGATGATTTGTTGTCACTGCTTCTGATAACTTGTAGCTCTCATAATGCTCCTGTTCTATTGATGCCATGGTGATTTATGTACACTGGTGACAGTCCTGATTTTCTCTTCTGTAACACAGAACTTCCACTTATATATTGATCAACTGAAAATGGTGATCAGCTCTGAACATTCAATCCTTTACTTAAACTTTTAGCTATGGGTAACTTCAAGTATCTTGTGACACCTCATCAGCAAAGTTTTGAAAAGATGTTGCATTCCTGAGTCATAGAATTTGGGTAAAACATTCTTCTGTAGACCTGAGAGACAACAGGAGCAGATGAGGTAAGAAATAAGAGAATGTCTATACAGAGCTCATTTTCTTAACATTCAAAAATAACCAAATTGATTTATTTTTTTTAATTTGCTCTCTGGCTAAAACCAAAGGGGGAAAAAGTTTTACAAATGTGTATTATGTGAAGAAAAGAAGTCTGCTAAAATCAGACTCAAGAGTGCATTATGCTAAAGCCTTGAAAGATGAAGACCAAGACCCTGACCTCGTTGAAACTGGTGTGAATTTCATTTTTGAATTAGCAGGGTCAGATTTCATTCTAGATACAAGATGTTAGGGTGTTAAGTTTCCTTACTAGCTTTTAGGATATGAAAGTATTAAAAATGTCTGAAACAATTATGCAGATTGTGTAGAGGATCTAGTTCCTGCACGAAACTAGCATTAAATAGGAGTGAGATGAGGATACAGAACTGAACACAGAAGATACTATACCAAAGAGTTATCTTAATGGTTTTAATTTCTTTAACAGGATTTAGGTTTCAGCACTTTTTAATGTAACAGGAGGTTAAAAGTATATTGACTGAAAGGAGTCTGTAATATGCTACATGAAAGACAAAATTAATTTTATTTGGTTTCTAGTACTTTCTTATAAGTGTTTTATTCAAGAGAAGTGTACAGTCTACACAGGCTAATTCATGGAAATAATTGCTATTATATATTTTTTTGCCCAATCTATACAGACTTCAGTTTTTTCTTACAGTGGAACATAGTGTCTCTGTCAGAGAGCTGTAAGAAAACATTGATAGCAAAGTTTTTGTCTTATAAAAATTGGACAAATGGTAAGTAATACTTGAGAAATGCCAACAGTTGTCTGGATTAATTGTTTTAAATATAGGTAAATGGAGGGTCAAGTATCTGGAAAAGATAGAAGTAAATCATGTGTTGAATGATGAATTTTTATTTTAGAGATCAGTGGCACAGGAGAGTAGTAGATGGTCATGCCTGGTAATGAGCTGAACAGGAGCTTTTGGGAGTGATTCTGTGGCTTGAAGATGAGATAAGAGCTTTGGCTTTATGAACAGAGGAAGGAGATGTAGGAAGATGATTCTTTAAAATTCATGTGGTGTTCATGAGAACACTGCTGTTTTATGCAATCCTAGTGTCCAGTCTTTAAAAAGAAGATAGAATATTGCAAAGGTTTCTGCAAATGCTGCAAAAATTCTTAAAGAAAGAAATTGTTAAAGACACAAAACAGTTGAATACTAGTAATTTGTCATAAAAAGGAGATGATTAAATTATGAGATGATCACAGCAAGTATCTACATGAGATGTTACTCATTTGTAAAATTATAAAGGGTTGTTTGGTTTACTAGATTAAGGCATTCAAAGGCACAGCAACTGCAAGTAGGTATATTTGATCTGGGAATGAAGAATACAAATGCTTATCAGTCAACAAATGAACTGGTGAAAGAATTGTCTCACAAGTCAATGCCATTACAGTTCCATGAGAACAAACCTAATGAGGGGAAACAGAATCCCACAATAAAAATACCAAAAGCAAACAAATAAACCCTCCTAGAATATCAATTGCATGATTTGGGGGTAATGTGAACCCCCAAGTCCTATGAAAAGGTAGAGGAGATATTTATTTTCTTATTTACCTCTTGCATGTTAGAAGAGTGAGTACAAGAACCAACATTTGTGAAGAATTTTGGAAGGATACCTCCTGGGCTGCTTTTTCAGGCATTCTATTCTATGGCTTTGATCTGTTTGACTTGTCTTTCCACTGGACTGTATTCTCTGCCAAAGATTAGTGACATTCAGAAGACCTTAAGGCTCCATTTTTAGAATGTATAAGCATTATTTCACACAATATTAACAGGTATTTTCAAAGTGACATGTACTTAGGAGCTTAAGTTCTATTGATTTTCATTACAATACTGTGTGGAGTGATCTAAAAACTTGACCAAAACAAGTGAATTGCTTTATAGCAGTGCACAGTTGGCAGAGATGTCCCCAGAGCAGAGGAACTCTGGGTGCTCTCCAGCTGTCACCTAGTGGTGATCCCAGTACTATAACAGCAGCTCACCAAAGACTGAAGCTGCCTCTTGGGAATTTCCAATGTCATCAAGTTCCATTTGTCCTTCTGTATTGCATTGCTGTTTGGACTTTACTTCTGCATTTAGAAGATCCATTTTAAGGATCAATTCCTTAATCTTTATTTAGGACTCTGTCAGCTCTCCTTTTGATTTGAAGACTGTCACTCACCTAAATGTGGTTGAAATCTGGATAGGCAATTCTGAAAGAAAAAAGTATGGTTACTTATTATAGAAGCTATTACTCTTCAAATCCCTTGCCTGATTAGAGCCATAGTCCCCATCCTTTTCCTGTTTCATTCTTCCTAATACTTCTTGAATTAGAGAAAAAACTCGTGGCGTTTGTGGCTGTGATTTTTATGAATATTTCTGTAACCCCTCTGAGGGCTAAATATGAGACTGCAGATAAAATGCAGCACATTTCCCAGCAGACAGCACTCTTTATGTGCATAATTTACAGTATGGAACTAGTCATAGCAACTAGTAAGTAGTAAGTGGTTTTTTTAATACTCAGATCATCTAGAGAATAGTTGCTAGTTGGTACTTTTTTTTAATGTTCTGTATAAAAGCTGTGAAATTAATGTGTTATTTGTCATGCTGAGATGGAATGTATACATTCGTCAGAGAAAATGTGCGAACACAGTAAAACAGAATGCTCAGATCAGAGGCTGAAGCTCTTTCTGGCTGAGAGCAGAGTACAGGTTCTGTGATCTGAGAGTAGAGCCTTTTAAAACTTCAGTGTTTAAAAATGAGAGACATTTCTTTCGCACTTCTAGGTAGAGGGAGGGGAAATCCTTTTAGTCCAGCAAACATCTGGTAGCTCAAGAATGGTAAAAAAGTACTGATTGGTTCTGACAGCTGCCTGCTTTGTAGTGGTATTTAACCAGAAATATTTGAAACAGATTGATATGAATAATGAAAGATTGCATGATGTATGACACAAATAAACTTTACCACAATTTAACTCATTAACAAAGAAACAATGTTGCATAAGGAAAAATCCTTATTTACTGTTTAACTCATTTGTGATATTTCATTTTTAATAACCTGACAACAAATAAGGTTTTTATAATAATTTTCTCCATCAGGTATTGCAAGTATTTCATTGTGAAACAGGTTGAATGGGATGCCATTGTCCTTTAACGTTAACAAGTGCTGCTGATGGATGTGGTCCATTTAAATGTACAACAGAGAGCTGAACTAGATAATGAACTTATTATTACTCTCTGAGGATTACAGGTTAGTCCCAAAGGAGTGCAGTAAGCTAGAGAAAATCCATATCTACTGGCTAAACAATAGCCAGAGGGCTGACTGGAGATATTGATTTACTTTCTAGGCCATTTAGACCTTAATGGTGGAGAAAAGCTGAAGTGCTGTTTACTTTTCTGCCAGAATCGACCAAACAACCAGTCCATTTTTTAAAGACTTTTGATTGATTTCGCTTAGAGGAATTAGAGGTGATTTATTTTTAAGCTGAAAGCAACTCGTAAATATCTCCCACTACACAGGTTCCATGAGAGTAAATGTTAAGTGGAAATGCTTACTGAGAAATACTTTGCTGCAAATCAATGTGAGCAGGTAGTACTGCTTGATAGGAGCAGTCAGGTGTTGGACACCTTTCTCAAGAGTGGTCAAGCCTCTAGTTGCACTACGTGAGACACAGCATTTTTAAAAGTCTTAACTTTTGTGAAGGGGTATGAATCTGATTGCTTGGCTGAATTTGTGCCAGCTGTACCCTGCTGACTTAGAAAAGGGCCATGGCTCTGGCAGTGTAAGTGGTGCTCAAGGTCAGTAGTGAACAGCTTTAATATTTGATGGATGAAAACAGTAATTTATCATGTGACAATTGCCCATGATACTTCATACTCCCAGCAAATGAGCTCTAGCTCTAAGAGACAACTCAGGGAAAAAGCAAGCTAGGATGCTGGAATTAAGTATTTTCAAAATTAGGCAAGCTTAAATAAATGCTCCTGAGCATACTGCCACATATAGAGAAACATCTAAAGAAAATAAAAATATGATTTTTATTTCCTAGAGATAACCTGTCTGGAAAAAGTCATAGGTTCATACAAATGACTGTCAGGTGTTTTAGGGCTGTAAATGCAAAAAATATGTTACCAAAATCTTTCTTTGGCATATTCTCATGAAGCTTAAAAGAGTAGAGCTGGTATATTGATAATATTCCTGTTTAAAGATAAAGCCACAATTTAATATTAATTCCCAGCACATTGTCTATAGCTACTACTAAGGAAAATTGTGCAGAAACTTTTTTTTGAAGTCCATTTGCAAAGTTTAGACCTTTCCTCAGAAAGCATTGTTCAGTTCTGCTTTAACATGATAGTGTCTGTTGTTTATTTGGAACAGCACTGTTTTCGATAAACAGGCTTGGCTTTTTCCCTTCACCCCGTCCCCTTCTCTGAAGGGAGTTAGACTTGGTTAATAAGGTAGGTTAATATATCATAACATAGAAACATGTACCTGTTACTTGAAAACTAGAATTACAGTCAGCTCTGGGGATCTCACAAAAATGTGGAAATATGTATCTTTAAATCTGGAAGTTACATTTCAAATCCTACGTGTGTTTTATGCCACCTCTCCTACCAGCTAAGTCGTTAACTCTATGCTGAGGCGTTTGATTCAGCCTTCACCTCATGCTACACTGCTGAAAACTGATGGGAAAAAAAAATATTCAAGTATCTTCCCATTCCTGGGAAAACCCCTGAACAACAGAAAAATCCCATTATTGGGAGGTAGAGGTCATTAGGGCTTTGCACAACGATGGTAATTTTTGCTGCCCCCTTGTGCTTGTGAACTGCTGCCCAGGAACTATGGAAAAGCTAAGAATTTCAGTGTATACTTCGTGCTAGTTCTACAATATACATGGTGGAATAATGTGTGTTCTCTGTTTAAAAACTGAAAAAGTTTGATAGACCTTATTTTTTATTTTAAATATGCCTTTTGTAGTCAGCACACTAAGCTTTACTGTAAGAATTTAGTACATACTTTCGTGAAGTCCCAAGCGGAAAATCTTACAGACTGCTTCATATATGGTTTCTTTAGGCTTTTTTGTTTGTTAAGATTCAAAAATGTTCACTTACCCTTTACTTTTCTTCAGCCTTAAAAAATTTACGGCAGAATCCATTTTGCAGACCTGTTTTGAATGCTAGGCTTTTATTCTTTAATGCATACTTAAGATTTGGTTTTTTGAAAGAAAGGCAAGCCTTCAAGCTAACTTCTGTGAGCTTTATACAAGTGTCAGTGGAAGTGTTACCTGCAGTTCTCCTGTAGCTACAGCAAACTGTGATACAGTATTTTGTGTGCTGATAATTTGAAATTCTTTATTGAGTATTCACAGTTCAAAAAAAGCTGTGCATGTATATTAACAAAAGCTGTGCTGCTGATGTTTTCTATATGTCAAATAACATGAAGTGAGTAAAAAATATGCCAGTTTAATATAAGCTTTTCTGTTTATTTTGTTATTTGGAGTTGGTTTTTGTTGTTACTTTTTAAATTAAATCTATAGAATGATTGAACTAGAAAGAATTATAGATTAGATATATTTTACTTTCATTTAAGAGTTGGTTGATCTGGCTTAGTTAGTTAGCTAGAAAAGTATTATCTCACCTAAAATTATGAAAATTTATACTGAAGTAGAATCCAAATTATGCAAAGTTGAAGAAATCAGATTGATGCCCCCAAATGACAGTATTGTCATTCACCATGTTCAGTTTCCTTATCAAGTTTAAGTCCTAAATTATTACTGGATTTAAAGCATGGAATGATTACTTCCATTTATTTCAGGAGCTGAAAAGGAGTGAATAAGGATGAGGTTCAAAGAAGTCTAAATCTGGGAGGTTTTTGTTGGGTTTAGTTTTTTTTTTCTTTGCAAGTGAAGTGCATTAGGAAAGAAAACAACAGCTGGTAGCATGGAGCTGTGAGAGATTTTAAAAAGCTGTGATGAAGTAATGATTAGAAATGCAATATGGAGCTGTGGTGTAAAAAGTAAAACCGAAGGCACTGAACTAGACAAATATAATTTAGGCAGCACAGGTCTAATTACCAGGCTTGATAGGTTAGAGTTATCACCCATAAAGGTTGATTCCCCACCAATTCTCTGGCTGCAGAAAAGAATACTACTAGATATTGGTGCTAAATTTACCATTCTGGTAGCACGTGATTATAAAAAAATTAGGCGGATTTCTTTGTGTATATTCCTGTCAAAAAGGTCTATATAGACTTCTTCAAAGTGAATGTATATAATCACAAGGACATTTCATTGAAAACACATAGGGAACCATTTTACGGATTTATTTTAAATATGCTTTAGAAAAATTAATCGATTTCTTCTTGTTTGCATGTATTTTGAATTTTAATGGAGCACAGGATTAAAGAATAAGTGCTCTCCCTACAGCCATGTAATAAGTGAAATGATTACATGCTGGGTATATAAATGTTGTTTGCTGATAATCCATCACAGTTTTTGGAGGAATGGTCCTTAGTCACGTAGCTTTGTACAGAGGACTAAAACCACTATACTCTTCCTAGCTTTACTCTCCGCCTGGCAACCTGCCTTGTCCTTTAAGGTGCTGTCCAATGTAGAAAGTTTTCTAAATTTTTATTGTGAAGGATAAGACGGTAAGTAATTATAGTAGTAGAATTTATTATTTATACAGCTACCATGCACATTTCCAGTGCTAAGTCCTGACTTCTACTAAGTAAAGACCTTCTGTCACACTAAAAATGCATTCTGAAGTCTCTGCACATTTACAGAACAGCATTTTTAACCACAGCTGATGACTGCGTTCAATCTTCAGGGGAAAAAAGTTGCCTAAAAATATAGACTCACAAATATAGCATTAATCATAATATTTTCAGGTTTTTAAAAAATCAGTGGCCTTTTAAAAGCAAAACTCATCCCATCCTACTCTACAAAATAGAAAATAATCTACCATTATTTAATGGCTATGAACTTTTTATTTTCACAAAGAGAATGAAACTTGGGCCTTGTTTCCCATGCCTGTTCTCTCCTGAATGATCTGTGCCTGAGATCCAGCCCCTGTGCTTTAACCCTCCTGTAGGAAAGCAGGCAGCCCAGTGTCCATGCATTTCCCCAGTGTTAAATGCCTATTTAAAAATTCTCCGAAGGTGAGACTAGAGAGACAGGACACCTTACGTGGCCTTTTGAATTTAATGTGCTACAGGGAGCACAGGTGGGCTGGGTTCAGCTCTTGGATTCTTCTGCAATAAATTTCTTAAATCCATGCATATAAGAGTGCATACTTCCAAGGATACGTTTTGTAAATTCTCTTTTAGCAAGTAAAGTGAGAAATAATGGTTGAAGGGCTTGGGAGGACAGTCTCCTATCTCGGTGAAGTGTTTTGAAACGAGATAGGTTTTCAGTTTGAGATTAGAGAGCTTAATCTAGGACTCAAAAGTGTCTACCTACATATGAACTAGATGTCAGTGCTCTCGCCATAGTCAGTGGAGAGCCAGTTATTTCTTTCTCTCATTGAAGCCTGGAGACCAATTCTCTTTACTCAGGCCTGGTAAATCACACCTTCAGTTTCATTGAGTAGACTTTTGTCTTTTGAATGGAAATAGTGTCTTCCTACTTCACAGGCAGACAAATGCATTGTGGTGGTAAACTAAATCCCAGGCAAGCCACCTCTTTCTTAGAAGTGGTATTCTCGTACAGGTGAAATCAGGAGACAGGGAAACTTGAAATGGGTGAGGCTTCCTAAATTCATAAACCAGCTCTTTCAATAGAAAAATAAATTTTAAACTCCTCTGAATCCCAGTCAGACAGGCAAAGTCTCACCTGTAAAGGTTTAAACTGGTAGAGTTTAAATATTTCTGGAGGAATAATAAGAAGAAAGATTTAGTCAAAGATCTTCTACACAGTCTGATTTTCTCCTGTGTGCTCACAGATGAGATGCTCATTGTTTGCCTTACAGCATTTGATTGCTTACGTCTTTTCTTTCTTTTATTTTTTTTTTTTTCTTTTCAATTAATCTTCTCATTGTGTCCTGCTTGGGAGTGATGTAAAGCAGGGTGTTTCAAGTACTTTATGGTCATGGAAGGATTTATTTGGCAAGAATTGAATGGAAGTATTGAGATACTTCAGTTTTTCAGTGAGAGTTAAAGTATGGGCTAGAGAAAAAGATTATTTCATTACATGTCATCACCTGCTTTACAGGGAAACAAAACTGGTTTATATGATTGTTAGTTTGCTAGTTTTCTAAAACAAAGCTACAGTTTTGCATGTGAAGCAGCCAGTGAGGAGCTCCTCCTTCAAAACTGTCCCTGAACCTCTGAACTGTCTTATTACCTAGTGTCATGTGTGTTTTTACATATCCGTATTAGTGGGTGAGGGAAAGGAATATTGTTTTATTCCTCTGACATAATAAAAAGATGAAATGTGGAGGTCTGTGTCCTTGCTCTGAGATAGTAAGTCTATTCTAATATATACAGAGAGGGCTTTTTTGTGCTTTTTATGTGCTTTTTTTTCTTTTTTTTTTTTAATGAGCTTTGTTGGTTCTCTAGTATGGCCAAGGCTGGAAAATGTGGAACTGTTCATAGACTTTATTTTTGTTCATTATAAAAACCTCTTGAGATTAATGAGTCATTGGTGCCTCAGCATCTGCTCCCAAGACTGGAGAATTTGGGAAGGAAACTGAGGAGAAATTTAAGCATAAAAATAAGTAAAATGTTAAGAGCAGAAATCTTCATGATGGTGCATGGATACAAAGAAGTGTCCATTCAAGTACATTTAAGAAGTGTAAAAGAAATGTTTATTTAGGGGAACAAAACAACAGATTAAATCACAGCTATAATGAAAACACTTTTAAAGTAAGTATTTTGAGAAACTTAACTATTTTTTTGGTCTTAAAAAGAAATTTCTTAAAACAATGAATTCAAAACCAAGGATCAAAGTTCTGTATTTAAAACAAATATTGCTAACACAGACTAGAAACAACACCCTCTTTCACAGAGAAATATCTAGCTACTACAAAACATTGCGATACCTGACTGACATAGGTTTTGTAGTAGCTAGGTTTCATATCAGTTGCTGTAGGTTAACCTCCTGCAATCAGTCTCAGTCAAGTAAGCCACTTTTCTGTAACTCTGGAGAGAATTTTTTTTTTCCTCATGAACATCTAGTTTCCTATTTGCACGAAGCAGATACAACATGAGGCACATCTTAGAAGGTCCTCCTGCATTATAGTACCTAGCACATGCTAGAAAGATCTTAAAATTTTTAGGGTGCGTTGTTTATATTTCCATATGGGAATTTTTACTTACATTTTAGGATAAGATTTTCCTCCATAGAGATGTTAGTAGTAGGCTCTCTACTGGAGTCTGTAGTGTAAGGAGGGTATGCAAGAAAGGTATCATAATTAATAAGACAAGAACAGGTTTTATAGCAAAGAAGATTGTGGCTTATGGATATCATTATCAACCTGGTGCTACTCTTGTGTTGGTTTCTTTCCTGGTAGCCCTAGAAGTAAACACTTCCAGTCTGGCTACTATTTCTCTCAGAAACCTGAAAAAATTACATTCTGATCAGGAAACAGTGCACAGAGCTCCAGTGAATTCATTGCACCTTTTCTCTGCAAGTATATAGACAACAGATGATATTTGGGAACATCAGTACCTGTCTGGAGTCTGTGAATTGACTGGTCTTCATAGGTGAACTGTCTGTACAAACATTTCAATCCAAATGGATAGTTGGACCCTGAGATAAGAAATGGTTTCCTCTCTCCCCCTCCATTAATCCCCTTGGGGAAACGAAAGTTTAATTTAGCTATTTGTAAACCCAAGAGATAATCACTGTTTGTAAAATTATAATTATTGTGTTATTTTTCTCTATGCATCACTTTAAATTTATCCACATTAAATGTCATCTACATTTTTATACCCCAATCACTAAGTACTGCAAGGCCCTTTTGCAACTCTTCATGACTTGTGTTTATTACTGAAAATGGTCAGAGCAAGGTGTCCAGGAGTGTTTTTTGGCCAGATGTGAGAGCACAGCTGAATGCAGGACTATAACTGAATGGACAAGGGGGAAGGATGAGAATTACAGCTGGAATGGACTGCAGAGAGTTTTGAGAAAATTGGGCAAAGAACTGGATAAAGGGGAGCAGGCAGGTGGGCAGTGGAGATTGCAGCCCAACTGCATGGACAACTGTGAGCTACAGTGCAAAACTATTATAAAGCATGAGAGAAAATGGAGTCAAATTTAGCTTTACAGCTGTAGAACTGATAAATGTCAGGGAAAATTATCTCAGTGTTACTTAGTGGTATGAGTACTTGTGGGGTAGCTTTTCAGCCATGGGTGGTATCATTTTATGATATGTGAAAATATTCTTTATTGTGTAAAACTGAAACTGCTCTATGAGGATTTTAGCTTTTCTACACTTATTTATATGGTCCCTGCCTATGCTCTGTGCCATAGGAAATTAACACTTAGATTTGCCAGAAGTACAGTTGATAATGGAAAAAAGAAAAAATTGACAAAGATGTCTCTATTAAAATCATGCCAGTTACACATAAATCTCTTATGGATGTGCATCTCCACTGGCTATTTCCTTACCTTTGCGTATGATTCATTATAAAGAAGAACAGGAATTATATGATTGTTAAGACAGAAGTAGAAAGAAGAGAACATTAGAAAAAGTCATACATTCTTATTAATATATATTATGTGCTGCAATGAAATCATTTTTACCTAAGTATAAAATTACCTAGATAATAGATTTATGAACTGTAAGAAAAGATGGAAAATATGTTGTCTGTTGAAAACTACTGTGAGAGACCTGGTAAAAATATTCTTTATATTGAATTGTAGAAAACATTAAAATGTTTTTTAGCAGCTGAAGTTTTATTTATTTTATACAGTATTGAGTATTAAATTAGATAAAATCCTGTCTATACACATATTTTTATCACCAGAAATGCAAAGTACAATCTCTATATGACGTATAATATACTGTAAATTTTCACTTCGCAGAATCACAGAATTAATTAGTTTGGAAAATACCTCTGAGATCCTCAGATTATCAAGTCCAACCTATGACCAAACACCACCATGTCAACTAGAGCATGGTACTGAGTGCCATGTCCAGTCATTCCTTAAATACCTCCAGGGATAGTAACTCCACCATTTCCCTGGGCAGTCTATTCCAATATCTAATCATCCATTCTGTGAAGAAATTCTCCCTAATGTCCAACTGCTTGACACTAGGTCCTCTTGTCCTCTTGTCACTTGTTGCCTGGGAAAAGACATTGTCACCCACCCCCATCCTCCCCCCCAGCTAAAGCCTTCTTTCAGGGATTTGTAGAGAGACATAAGGTCACCCCTGAGCCTCCTTTTCTCCAGGTTAATCACCCCCAACTCCCTCAGCTGCTCCTCTCAGAACTTTTGCTCCACCAGCTTTATTGCCTTTCCCAGGACTTGCTCCAGCACCTCAATGTCTTTCCTGAATTGAGGGGACCAGAACTGGACACGGCATTCAAGGTGTGGCCTCACCAGTGCCAAGTACAGGGGAAGAATTGCTTCCCTGCTCCTGCTGGCCCCGCTATTGCTGATACAGACCAAAATACCATTGGCCTTCTTGGCCATGTGGGCATGCTGCATTCAGCGGCTGCATTCAGCCAAATTTTTTCAGTGGCTGTCGACCAGCAGCCCCAGGTCCTTTTCTGCTGGATCATTTTCAGGGTATTCTGCCCCAGGCTGTAGCGCTGCATGGATTTGTTGTGGCCAAAGTGTAGGACCTGGCTCTTGATCTTGTTGGACCTTAGACTCTTGGTCTTGGCCCATCAATCCAGCCCATCTGGGTCTCTCTGCAGAGCCTTCCTGCACTCCTGCAGGCCAGAACACAGACCCAACTTGGTGCTGTCTGCAAATTTGCTTAGTGTACACTCAAGCCCTTCATCCAAATCAATAAAGATAGTAGGCAGGACTGGACCCAACACTGATCCCTGCGGAGCACCACTAATGATGGGATGCTGACTGAATGTGGCACCATTTGCTGTTGGTGTCTGGGCCCTGCCATTCAGCTAGCCCAGAGAAGAGTGCATCTGTCACTTGCTTTTGAATATATGTCTGCTTTTGAATATACAGGCTGGGACTCACTAAATCAAAAGCAGCAACTTCAGACACACCTTAGTAATCTTATTTTTCCCAAAGAGACTTTTTTCTCCCCCCTGTACATTGGGAATCTCTTTCATACTGCTTAATGGTGTAAGTGTCCACAAATTGAATTAAAACCATAGAATGTTTGGGGTTGGAAGGGACATTTAAAGAGCATCTAGTTCTGACCCCTGCTGCCATGGGCAGAGATACCTTCCACTTGACTAGTTGCTCAAAGCTGCATCCAGCCTTGCCTTGAACACTTCCAGGGATGGGGCATCCACACCTTCTCTGTGCAACCTGTTCTAGTGTCTCACCACCCTCTTCATAAAGGAATTCTTCTTTGTGTCTAATCTGAATGTAGTGTTTTTCAATTTGATAGAATCATAAATAATAATAAAGCTTCCATAGAGCTAGATTATTCCCAGCTGTTTACTACATGGAGTTTTATATTGTCTGTCATGGTGTCTGGTAATAACCACTGTTAGTGAGAGAATATTGGAAGAGATGTTCAGATTTTTGCCCATCATGATGTTTCCTATACTCCTAGTTTCATTTTTAGGCCTTATTATCTGTATTTTCAAACTCAAGAAGTATGTGTTTTTATTTAGGTCTCCTTTAGGATTATTTTACTTCTTTTTCTGTATTTTATTATCATACCTTTTTCAGTGCTGTGGAACTTCAATGCATTTTGAAATTAAGTTCCTATCTCCTCCTCATTCTTCTCTTTCATGATTCCTCTATTTTCTGATGATGACCTCCTCTTTTTTCACATATACTTGTCAACCCTTTTTTCCCTTTGTACTGCTCACAGTTTCTTCTCTGTGGAAATATACCTCCATTTCAACACACTTTTCTGATATTTCTGGTTCCCTGCAGAGGTGGTTCTGCACATTATTCCATGTTTGCTTGGAACAAAAGAGTGAACAAGGGGGTGAAGGGAGGTAAAGAGACATGTTCCTTTTAAATACATAGCATTAATCTGTGGCTCTGAGCACCTTCCAGACTTGTGGTGGATGAGATGATAAGCATTGACTCTTTATGGCTTCTTTGCTACTTTTTTTTTTCCTACCATAGAATTTTCTTTTTTAAATTCATTACATTCTCTACATTGTTGTTCATGAATGCTGCTCTTAGAATGGAAGCTTTATGCTGAAAACTGTATGAGTTTATGATATAGATTGAGATCAACTCTTGACACTCGCTGACAAAGAAACAGTGCTTTTGCAACAAAGTTGGAATAATCTTAAAAAAAGTATTTTCAGAAAGCAGTGCTAAGAGATTATATTTTTGGGGAACAGTGTACTTTCTGGAGGAATTCAAGTTCTGCTTGTCCATGAGCAGACATTCTTACACAGATTTGTATTAGAGGTTGCTTCCGGGCAGTGGATTTTACAAGGAATTTACCTTGGAAGAATGAAGAATTCTAGTACTTTCCTGGGTAAAAAAGCTCTATATTTAGTATAGATTAGAGAATAAAAGTTGACAGAACTGGAGAAAAAAATTTGTTGTTTGTCTGCCACAGAATATGGAAAATAAAGACTTTTCAGAGTCTATTTCTGAGTGGTCAAAATAGGGCTAAATTCTGTATGTATTTTCATGCAGAAGGTAGAGGCATATTCTTGGTACAAGGCCATTCTCATGCTAAGTTTAAAATCTCTTCTCAGAAAATGTAGCTGTATTAAAACAGTTCAGAGTGTATGTTATCAAATACTTCTAATATAAGCAAATATACACGTTTTTAATCCAGTTATTTTCAAAAACGGTCAAAGTATTTCAGCTGACATTTTGCAAAAATAACAGTCAGAAATTTTATGATGTAGAAGTTTTAGCTGAAGTCATTGAAGCTTGACACTGAATAATTAAAGTGGAAATAAATATAATAAATTTATAAAGCAGAAAAGTAAAAAGTAAATTTAAGATGAGTAAATAGGATGTGGTAGAAAGTGTGACAAACTTGCAACTGTAGCAATAAGCTCTTGCCCCAAGCGTAGACCCTAAATGCAAAAATAAGAATTTCTTACTTAAGTTAAAGGTACTCCTCTTTTACTGTGACCTTTTATTAGCAGCCCATAACTGATGTATTGTTATGCATGTTCTGACAGAGTGATCATACTGCGATGAAGTATAGATGCTCTTCAGGTGTTGAATAAAGTATTTACTATTTCCATATTTAGATACAGGACAATTTTTCAATGACATGCCTTGTAATTGCTTAATCAGAAAGGTTATATAAAATAGTTTTAGCAGTAGGGGGGTTTCTGATTAACTGATAATGGAGCAAACCCATATCACAGACTATTTTGATTATTTTGCCTTGATTACCAAATATCAGTCTGAACTTTTCCAAGAAACAAATCTAAGTTTTTAAGTCTGATGTTTATCCACAGTATAAAAATGCTGTAGGAAATGGCAGTATTAGCCTTTTTATACTGTTGTTATAACCTGCTCCTGAAGGTGAGAGGTGAGGTCCTTGTTAACAGATCCCTTGGGGCAGACTAGGGTGAAATGACCCAGAATGGCTAGTGTTTATACATACATAGATATCACCACCCATGGATCCAGTGATGAGATTTGATTGTTGCTTGGTTGAAGTGAGGGTCACAGTCTTCATCTGTCAGGGCTCTGGGGAGCTCCTGACATGTAGTTCAGTGGGTTGATGTGTGTTCAGGTTCAGGAAGGAACACACCCAGGTACCTCCCCTGGGATGGGAGTGCAACACTGTCTCTTGAAACGCTGTGGATCATGTTCAGTCCTCTGGTGGAAGGACCCAGAAATGAGTCTGGGGGCACTTTGGGAATCTTTAATGGTTTATGACACCTTCTAAGACGTTACAGCTGCTTCTCACATCAGCTTGGTTTAGCCAGTTCTGCCCCATCAGAAGGGATAAACACCTTCATTCCTATGTCCTGATACTTCCCCAGGACCAGAGTTTTATGCCTGGGCAAGTTGCATAACTGAGGACATTGACACGATATATAGCATTATCCCACCTAGCAAGATCTGCTCCTCACCAGCCTCTTCCCTCACTTGGCTCAAACCCCAGCTTGTTGTTAAACAGACTGGTTTGTTGTGGCCCTCCTCTGCACCTGGGCTGTTCTTAGGTTTTGCCACCACACATCCAGAAACCCTCCCCCTCCCTTTCAGTTGGGGAATGCAAACCTGGCCCCGGCAAAGCACCTGCTGCTTTTGCAAAAGGCCAATTGTTTGAGTCATTAACCATTAACATTTCAGTCTCTCACAACTGTCTTGTGAATTTATTTCATCCCTGTTAAAGAAGATCATTCCACTTGTCAGAAAATTGACCAATACTTGAAAATGTGGAACATTGCTGGCATTAAGAATATTTTGGTTCTTGAAGTACAGTTTTGGTTTGTCATTCCTACACCCATAGGCTGTATATTTTGACATGCTCTAATAAAATAGAAAGGTAAGTCAGCCTTTAATAGTGATTGATGTTTTATTTATATTGTAAAGTTGTTTAAGAGTTTAGCTATGCATTTTGAAGCATATGGAAAAAAACAAAAAAACCCCAAACCCTTTCCTGTAGAATAATCCATTCCCTTTCCTATTCAAACAAAACCTGTGTTGTAAAGAAGAAGCAGATTTTAAACTTATTTTTGGTGATCTCTTATTAAAAGCTGAGAAAATTATTTCCTCTGGGAGAGAGAGAAAATATACATGACAGTAGCCTGCAATTCAGTTTCTTAGAGTTTTAGTGTGGCAAAATTGTCATGAAATATGTATTTGTTTAGCAATCTAAAATTTAGTTACATTATGGAAGAAATTAGAATGGCCATGATAGTAGTTCATTAATCTTCTGAATGGATTCTTCTGCTGTTTGCTGCTGTATTGATAAGGAGATGAGCTTTACCTCTTTGAAACAGGAATGCAAGTGGAAGATATGAACAAGAGGTTGAGGTTTTTATTATTTTTAGAAAAATTGTAATATTTACTAGAATAATAAGACTTGCCTTGCTTATGAAAATTTTGATATAATTTCTCTGAAGTTCTTAATTTAGCTCCATTTTGTATCTCTATGAAAAGTTTTAATACAATCCTCTCTTTAATAAAAGATACAGTGTATTTGAATAAAACCATGGAATTTAATCTATTTCTTGGTCTGTAAAAGAAATTGGTAAATCGTTTGAAAATGAACCATAAAATTATTTGTATCTACATTCATCTTTGTATTTGAAAAGCTGTCAAGTAAGTTGTCTTTCTATGCTCAAAAACAGAAATAGTCAACTAGAGGGTGGAGAACAGGCTCACAATATATTTTTTTGACCTGATATAATCTTATCGATTATATTAAAATTACAAGAAATCAAAACCTCATCTGATATATTTACTTAATCTTCTGTCATATGATTCTACAAGGTTTAGATTCATAAATCTAAATTTTCTAGTAATCTTTGAGTGCATTGACAATGCTGGGTTTTGTGTGGCTGGACTCAATATGCCTGGATTTGACACAATATATTCTGAATGACTTAAAAATCTATGTCTATTTTACATTTGCATAAGTCAAAGAGTTTGTTATATAGAGTGCTAATAAGTGAGTCAACTTAAAGCAGTCTTTTAAATAAAGAAAAAGAAAAGATTCTTCATTTGGGGTAAAAGTAACTGAATAACAAAAGGAAAGGCTATCAAAAGATATCAAAAGACAAAGGCTTTTTATCTTAATAATAGGATCAAGAGAAATGACAAAGTATTTTTATGGATACTTATATCAAGGTTTTTTTGGTTATTTTGTTTGGTTGAAGTTTTTTGGTTGGTTAGGGGTTTTGCTGGGGTTTTTGTGGTTGGTTTGTTTTGGGTTTTGTTTGTTTGTTTGGGGGTTTTTGTTTTGTGTGGGATTTTTTTTGTTTTGTTTTGAGGGTTTTTTTGGCAATTTTGATTATTCATCATCTCTGTCTAGAAAGTAGTGAGACGATAGCTGCATCCAGATTTTCCAAAGGCACCCAATGGAAATTCAAGACTTAGTTCACATTTCTTTGGAAACAAAAGGTTTCAAAATTTCTTTCTATATGTTGGCATAAATAGAGCACTTGATCACAGGTCAGTATGGCAGTGTGCTAATTAAACTGCAGGTGTAGAAGGAACATATGTCAGACCACTTCCATTCGTAGACTTGAGGAGTCTGGACCTGAACTCTTCTGGTTGTCGGAGCTCCTTTGAGAATATGCAATTTATCTTAGAGCAGGTTCTCAAAAATAGCTTCTAAATATTTTCAGATTTTCTGAGTGAAAACCTTTGGAAATTCCTTTAATTTTTTTCATCGGAAGTGTGTAATTTCCTTATTGCTCTTCTCTTCCCAAATCCGTGTAGGCTGCCAGGTTGGACATCTTTACATCCCTCTAATACTCCTCCCGGAATTGCTGGCTCTTGTATGAACAGATTTCTGGAAATGGCCAGTAGTGCAATACCTCTTCTCACTTTGTGGTTTTAAGAGTCATTAAGTAGATTTTAACAGCAACTAAGTAGTCTTTTATACGTATTTTGAAATAATTGCGAGTAGGATTTGTACTTCTGACATGTTTTACAGCCATCTACATTTATGTTTCATTCTTCTCCACAACTCAAGTAGTTTTCAAGTTAAAAGCACAATGTGCTGTGTCAGAGAACAGTTTATACAAGTGGAGAAACTCTGTTCGTATCTGATTCTTAAGTGGGAATAATGAATTCTAATTTGGTGTCTTTTGTTGTGGTTGTTTAGCTTCTTTTTATTGTCACAGAATAATAATTACTCATGAGAGTTCACAAAAAGTATGCATACTTATTTGAAATGGTGCTGTTGCTGTCCTGATTGTATTTAACAGTATACTATAAATCTGGTAAAACAGAAGTGCAGTCTTTATGTATTTAAAAAGAAAAAAGTGTAAGTTCTGCCTGCTGTCATGATAAACTAAGCAATTTACTAGCATTAAATCCAGTTTTATTTTCCTGTAGAACCTGTTAATGAACTTCAAGATGCAGGTCTCATTGCCCATTTAAAATGTGTCTATGAGTGAATTACCTGATAATACAGCTCTCCTACTGCAAAATATCTAAAGATTGTTAGATCTGGAATTTTTATTTTCTTCTAGTACCTCGTTTGTCATCATGCACAATAGGCATTTGCCTTTACTTTTAACTAGCTTAGAGCAAGCTGCATTTTTGTCTTGACTCGTCTTCATGATGGGATTTTCCTGCTTGCACATTCTACTGCTCTTCAGGATAAAGATGTTAACTGTGAATCAAAAATAGTATAGTAGGTGTAAGACATGAAATAAAATCGATACAGTTTTCTGAGGCATGTCACTGGTTAAGTGACAAAAAATATTCTGATAGTCACTGAAAAAGAAAAGTCAAAGGTACATTTGAACCTGTCAGTTCAACACATTCCTGTTATCCCTTTAGGGGATATCATACAACTTGACACCAACATTTAAGCTTTGAAAATTATGAGCTCATCTATTTCAAATGGGATGTCACATGTTCCCAAGCCTTTGCCATTACTTATAGTGGAAGACAGGATGATCACTTTTGTCACATATTGATAGTGAATAAGATCTTTCTTTTTTTCTTTTCTTTTTTTTTCTTGTTTCAGAATGAAGAACAAATTTTGGTATTTTGAATTTGGCACTTCGGAAACTTTCTCAGCCACCTGTAAGAAGCTGCATGAATCTGTAGAAATAGAAGTAAGAAACTAATTGTTGCCTTTATCCTTGAAATGTCACTAGTTTGGCTGAAATGCAGGGAGCAAGGGCGCAGAGTGCCTGAATCCAACAAGGCAAGGCAGTGCACATCCTTTTGACCCTATATTCCAAAATATTATTTTTATCATGTCTATTTGTAGTGTAGCCCTGCACACTAGAACAAAGTTCAGTTTGATGATTAGTGAAGTCTTAATACAGTAGACAAGGTCAAGAGGTGAAGTATAACATTAGAAATCAATAGGGAGTGTGGCTAGGTCAGATGGGAAAATGAAAGACTGTTGGAGGGAGTGAGAGCTGTTGCAGGATTAAAATAAAAAAAAATAATCTTATTATTTCTAGGTCCCAAGGTTTTATAACCTTTAAAACTCAATTCCCTAAAATTGTACTTACTTTCCTGAATAAAGGTTAAAGAATATATATATATATATTTTGAATTATTCCCCTTCATTAAATAGCTTTTCTCTCTGCACAAGGGGTCATCTTTCCATTATACATTGAACATTAACTAAAAAGACACAGGATACTTACAGACAAAATAGGAATTTAAAATAATGTGCCACTGCTACTTTGATGGCTGCTAGAATAAGTGGCTGTATTGCATAAAGTGTTTGGGGGTCTGATGTTTATAAATAAGTACATGAAAAATGAGAAATGAGTGAAGATACCTGAGAATTTAGGTTAAATAATAAAATCATTTCTCAAGACTATTATGGTGCTTTTCCTTTCCAGTATTAATGAGGAACTGCATATGTCAGTGGAGTATTTGTGTCATGGCATGAGGCACTCAGAGAGGGATGATGGGAGCTGAAAGTCCAGTCAAAGCTTCCTAAAGGGTGAAGTCTGAAATGATCTGAAGGAATCATGTGCCTGGTAGCAGAACAATTAGCAAAGAATACTGAGACTGCAACTGTAAGACCAGCAGTGCCACACTTGCCTGTTATGCTGTTATGTTTCTTTTTGAAGTGAAAACGTTCCTCACATATTAGATTAAAAATAATAAAAATAAAACTCCAGCAAAAACCTTAGGAAAAAAAACCCAAAGAAATCCCCCTTGTTTCCGAGGAGAGCTTCACCTACATGAGTTTAAGGAAATGTAGCATGAAAAATATTTTATTAGTTATTGGAAGAAATACATACCTGGTTTGATTAGATTTAATAAACTGCAAGTTAAATGTACCTTTTGATTAAATACAAATTGAAGAGCAGGCTTTCCCAGTAAAATATTAATAGCTAGAGAAAGTCATACATATTCTGATACATACTAAGATGTGAACTTTAACCATATAATTGTAACCACTAAAAGGGTGATGAAATGTTAACATCACAAAGCAGACAAGTAGGTATACAAGTTTGTGATGATGTTCATATCAGTTGTGTAATTATTACCAATTCATGTCAATAACTATTATTACCAATAAAGTGTTACACTGCCAGTATATGAGACATTTGTTAATATTCACTTCATCTACCCTGATCATTACCATTAGTCATACAATTAGGAACAAAAAGCATAGTTTCAAAAATTTACAAGAAGTGTTAGGAGGTAGTTATTTGCATACCTATTTACAATTTGTAAATTAAAATGCTTGCCAGTATGCTTATATCTAATGTTTCTTGTTTGAACATTATCAGTACTTTGGCGTATCACTGTTTTAATCTGATTTTTAACCTGATGCTCCTTGGGGATGTCACTGTAAATGGGAGGCTGATGTATGAGACCACATTTCACTCCAGATAAAATGCACAAAGAATGTGTTTGCTCTACAGACAAATTTTGAATGAACAATGCCTGGGAAGATTAAGGATCTGTATCTCTGAGCTGTGAGACAGTGATCAAATGTTCTCTGGGCAAATATTTGTTCAACCTTGTATTTGATTTCTAACCTAATTAAGCTTGGTTTTTCTGACATACATTCTTGACTTATGTTCTGAATGTTTTCTTCTGTGTGAATGTGAGATGCAGAGCAAAGTTGGACACAATTCGTATGTTATCCAGAATAAGATGTATTTTTGTTTTCAAAATGGGGTACAAGAAGTTCTGGAGAGATTCTAAAGGAAAAGAAACCAAAATGAAACAAAAAACCCAAAAAACTAGGACAAAATTAAGTATTTATTTTCAATAATAATGCATCAGTAAACAAGACTGAAGATTTTACAATTTAGAGAACTTGCACTTTATTTCCACTTCAGAAGAAAAGAAAGGTATGTGGAAGGCATTTAATGAGGGCAGGCATAGATGCAGTGTAAGTAGGGGTGGCATGGAGCATACCTGCAACGCTGTAAAAGCATAGTGGGACCAGTGTAAGCCTTCTACACCACCTGGTACTACTGGGTAAGGGAAAGGAGTTTAAAACATTCTCGTACACTCGCTTGATATTGCCCTTGGTTTCACAGCAAAGCCTTCGTATCAGCTCTTTCCAGGCGTAGACATGTATTTTCTCAACAGAGAGATGATCTGAAAATATTTGATGTGATAAATAAGGTATAAAGCATAATACCCAAGAAGTGACTGAGGCCAGAAAAGAAGGTAAAAAGAGTTAAAAGAGCTAGTGTTTCTTTTTAATCTAGGTAGGCATTCTCCACATTTTAAAAGTATGCTTTTGTTTTCACAGCACCATTACATTATTTGAAATAAAAAGAAAAAAGAAAAGGAGCAGAACACATGTGTGTTTTGTTTTTGTAGTATATGAATGTGTTAGGACTATGCAGAGCTACCTGTAGGGCAAACTTTTTGTCTATGTACGAACAAAAGAAATGCTCCTTTCCTAATTCAGAAAGTTGCTCATCACTGTGGGACTCTGAGGCCTTGTCACATAATTGTCTTAGTGTACTACCTGCTGTGCTCAATATTGAGTGAAAATGGAAGCTAGACCCCGCGCCATCCTATTTCACAATTCTTCTTTTATTTAAATAATTCCAGTCAGTTTGGGGGACGCCAGACCTTTATAAATTAACAGCAGGGAAATACCAAAGGTGTCAGATTGCATATTTATCATCTTTCTCGTGTAATACTTAAATATGTATTAAGAAGTGACTGACATAAATTAGGCAGATTTCAGAAGCCACAGGCCGTGGCTTGTAGAGGACCCCCTTCTGCTTGACATTTCATCCTTGTCAAAGATCAAATTATTTTAATTTAGGCTGCAAATTATAAGAAATGAAGACTTCTTTGTGGGAATTCCCTGTGGTAATCTGACTTTTGTTGTTACTGCTGCTTGTCAGTGTGCAAAAGATATAATATGCATGCAAATAAGGTTAAAAAATATGTACTATCTAATTATCCAGCCAGTACATTCCACTTGAAGACAGTGGGAGGCCTGACACACAGTATGTGTTTGATTCATTGAGGCCTGCAGGGTATTTACACAAGATTACTTTTAATTATGAAATTAATATCTGTTTATCTAGAATGTATAGCAGTAAGTGAGCATACACATGAGCAGAATTTTTAGCAAAATAAATCAACTTGGTATTTAATACATATAAAATACCGGGGAAAGCCACAAATTTGCTTCCAAAAATCACAGTGAAGACAGATGCCTTTATTCTTGTAAGAAAAGTGTTGTTAAAAAGTTACACTTTCAATTTCAGTAGTTGCCACAACTGCGAATTCACTTTCAGATATGCCTTTTGACTTTAAAGGTTTCCCTGTATGAATTTAATCCACAGGTTTACATTTTAATTCTTGAAGAGCAAGTATGAAATCTTAGTGTTGAAATTGTTCTCTCTCCAGATTTATGCTCTTCTTATAAGAATTATGATGTGTGTACATAATAATACAGTTCTGTTTTATGATCTCAGAACATTTCAGAATAAACAATTATTCACAGTTATTCTCAAGTTGAACTTGGCTTTTCTTCTTCAAAGCTGTGGTAAAGGTTTAGGCAGAGAGCAAGAAATACCAGTGACCCACAGAGCAGCAAGCTGCAAGATGTCAGTGGACTATTACTGAAGCATGCTTAATTATTTTTCCAGTTTTCTTCTTGATTATTGTATATTGGAATTGCAAAAGAATACTCTTAATCAGTTTGAAATGGATGACTGGATCCTCTACAAGCTTTCAGAACATGGCAGGAGTAGGGTCTAATGTTTAAAAATATGTTGCTCTACACTGTGTTATGTTTGACTTGCCAGGATATTGATATACTCTATCTATGTTGTGAGGAATGAAGCTAATCTATGTCTAGCCAAGGTGCAAGTACATGAATTCTGGGCAACTCTGGCTGGTTCAGTGAACTCATGAGTAGAAATGGATGCTTTGCTTTCCACCTGCAGGTTCCACTGTCATAATACGAAGTTGGGTTGTTATTTTTTTCTGTAGGAGTTCTTCAGTTTTGCTACATTTTATATGAGTTTAGAAATTCCTAATGTTGGTAGAGAGGAGAACTTACCTTGAGTAAATTATAGCCAGTGAAGGCTAGGTGTATGCTGTTAAACTAGGTGCATCTCATGCAATGTCTTGGGTGAACTGTATTTGAAAATGTTGTAGGCTTCGACCACCTGAGAAAATGCTGCAGTTTGTCACTGAGCAGGCTGATGTGTTAAGATCCCTGAACCATTTTCCAGAAGTGAAAAATATGGTCCCTTTATAAGATATAATTGGAAGCCAGATTTAGCAAAGAAATGTACTTGCATAAAATGTCTCAATGTCCAGGGTTGCTATAGGAAGCATGTGAAATACACACCAGTGACACAAGATGCCCTATGGGTATGATTCCATCACTGAAGGGACTATCCCACAGACTAAGATGACTTCTGTGTGTCCAGTAAGTCTTGGAAAGGTTTTAGATCACTGGTACCTCTTCTTTAGCTCCGTATCTTATGTTTTCTCTTAGCAGTGATGCATATTTCAAAGAACTGGTTGGTGAAGGTTCTGGAGTAAGAAATGTTGTAGCTGCATCAGCACTTCTACTAATTTCTCCTCTTGCTAGGAGCTACTAGTTAGGCATAGCCCTATTCTGATATGCTTGTTATGCCTTTGGATTTAAACTAATACCTGTGTGATGTTCTGTGCTCTTGGGGCTTGCTCAGACCCTTTTCCATAAGTCTGTGTATTCTCTGCATGCAGGGACTTTTGTATTCCATTTGTTGTGGAGGGGACTCAGTAGTTAGAGTGAGAAGTATCATTGCAAAATCATAAAGCAGAAAATTTAGTTGGAAAAGGCAAAAACCCTCCAGTTGTTGATAAAGAAATTTTGGTAGTATAAATGCTTTTCTGCTAATAGCTGTAGGAAAGCTAGAAATATATTTTACTTGAGTCAGTAAACAGGTATCAGATAACAAGACAGTACCAAATGGTCCCACACTTAGGCAATCAAAAGCTGTATAGCAATCATATTTTACCTTCTGAATGATGATCTGTTCTTATCTCATGCCTCCTTTTCAGGTACCAGTATATATCTTAGGTGTAAACATTGAATAAACTATTAGCAGCGTTAAGAATGATGAATTGGTAAAAAAAAATATATGAGAAGGAAAATTAAGATTTTTCTTTCTTTCTTACTGCTTTCTCTTTTTCTTTTTTTTCCTTTTCCTTTCTTCCTTTCTAATCAGTGTGATGGAATTCAGCTAGACTTAATCAATATCTCTCTGGAAGGAATTGCCATTCTAAACATCCCAAGCATGCATGGTGGATCGAATCTTTGGGGAGAGACAAAAAAAAGACGTAGCCACCGTCGGACGGAAAAGAAGAGGTCAGATAAAAGAACCACCATCACAGATGCCAAGGAATTGAAGTTTGCATGCCAAGGTAAGCTTATGGATTGATACAGCCTATCTGGCTCCATAATGTCAACTCAGTTATGTAATTGACCTTGTCAAGAAAAAGGATAGGCAGTTCTTAGATACTGTGCGTTCAGCTTTCTGGTGGGAAGCACTGGCACAAGGGCACAAACAAAGACATACTGCCAATTGCAGTCCCTGCAGTTGCAAACCTGCCTCGGATACCACCTGTTAGGCAGACTAATCGCACCACGTGGCACTGTTTTGTTACTGTGACATTCAGTCTAGAAATGATTGGAGATTTTGGAGTTGCAGAGTGCTTTCCGAGCATTTATAATGCTTCTTAGTGTCAGTGTGCATAAAACTTGGGGATAATTGTGCCCTGTTTCTTACAAGATACGGCCAGAGGCGATGGAAATTACTTCAGAGTAAAAAGAGCAAGCTGTCTATACATTTTATGTTACCATGTTGTAGTGCTGTATCAATCCTTGAATACATCTGCTGTAGTTGGCTTGCACAGGCATGATAATTTTTTTCAGGGCTCATATACTTTCCTGGTGATTAGATGCACTTACTTAATACATTTTATTATTAAATATGACTCTTGAAAAAACCAATAATAAATAATAAACTATTCTTCTCTGAGAATCTGATTACTATGCATTGTAACACTTGCAAGTCTGAATGATTATAAGCCATCACTCTCTTCACACCAAAGGGATGAGCAGACCAGGCTTTGAAAATGTTTTGGGGTTTTTTTGTTTGTTTGTTTTTGTCTTTTTACCTTACAAAAAGGATTATCTTTTGCTTCAGAGTATCTTCTTGCTTCTCCTTTTTGTTCAGACTGTATAAAGATCAAGACTTTAACTGTCCTATGCTCTTGGGATCCTTTTACTAATTTTGAATATCCTATTACTACATTTCATCTGCAGTAATTTTTAAGTCACTAGTTATAAAATAGTTCATTATTATGCATTGTAGTTTTAATTCAGATAAATTATCTTGATGACAAAAGTTTAGGAATAAAGTCATTTTTGTGGCTTAGAGGCTGCAATAGGTACTAGCATTCAATTTCTGTGAGCTTTAGCAATTTGACATGTGTTCTCAGTATCTCAGTGTGACTCACCGATACACCCTGTCAGCCGAAATCTTGCCAGGCACTAACCTCCTGTGTACGCTACAATTCTGTGTTCTGCTCTGATGTTTGAGAGATGGAGGCTGCTGGGTAAAGGGCTCACCAATTTTTTTTCCTTTTGTTTTGCTCCTGAACATAGGGAGACAGGACATTTATCCTTTTG
Source organism: Vireo altiloquus (assembly GCA_013396875.1). Classification (NCBI taxonomy): domain Eukaryota; kingdom Metazoa; phylum Chordata; class Aves; order Passeriformes; family Vireonidae; genus Vireo; species Vireo altiloquus. The sequence goes on from VZRF01004724.1 coordinate 1,388,434, forward strand.
ATAGTAGTGAAACAGACATTATCACTTCTTTAATTATTGAAATTATGTGTCTATAATTGGTGTATTAAAAGGGCATTGCCACACTCAATTTCCATTTTCCTGGACCGGATAAAATAAAATTATAATAAAAATATTAAAGACTGAACAGAACTTCCCATGTTATCTGTCGAAGTGTTCATAATGCAGACATTAAGCACTTTATTTTAGAAAAACTGCGCTCATTACTTAGTTTCTAATCATTTTATATGCACTGTGGGTGGAAGTAGCTTCATCCAGAAGGCAATTTTAAACCAGAGATTGACTTCTTCATATCAAAAACTAGAGCACCTCTCATATCACTGAGTACATAGGTAGTATTATTGTTTGCATCTACAGTAGCATTCCAGTGCTGAGCAGGAGTACCCTCCTTGGATTTCAGAGTGGTCCATATTTATTTTGTTCCAGTTTGAAACACTGAGAAGCCTTGAGCACGCAAAGTGAATTCCTTTTAAAGGTGTGTATTGTGTGGGCTTGGGAGGTACATTCTCTGACTGCAAGTGGGTGTTTCATCTCTGAAACCAGGTTAAAACAACTCAAAGTAAAACTCAAAAATAAGGTGGTATGAACACTTAAGAACCAGCTGATTAACTTTATGGATCTGCAAAGAACAGTCACTTAGTTCTGCTAGCTAAGATAGGTTCTTAGGCTGATTGTACTTCTTCAACTCAGAATTCAAGATTATTGCTGAATGATGGAATTCAATCAATTTTAAGTCTAAGTTTCTCAAATAGTTTTGATAAATCTGAATCTACTCACTGGGGAAATAACTGACTGTCACTTGAAAGCGTTATGATTTTTTCACTATCTGATTGTTTTCTTAGGCACTATGTACTTTTGGCATATTGTGCTATTATTACCTGCTGCAGACATAGGTATTGCTGTATTGAGAACCATGATAAATACATACTTGCTTGTTAACTTCTGTTTATTAACGTACTCTGAATAAACATCCTTGCAATTTGTTTTATGTCCAAATAAAGCATCTAATCACTTGACAGTTAAACACTGCACTTCCTAGGAGACAGCAATCAGTCCTCATATTTTCCTATGGATACATATATATATATATATCAGATTTTGGTGTTGAATTTTGTTTGGTTTTTATAAATCTAATGGTTTTATATGGGACTCTTGAGTGGCATGCACATTTACTTTTAGACTTTTTTAATTGCAATACAACTGTGGGTTTTTCAGCTGTAAATCAATCTATATTCTTGTTTCTGCTTTTATGGTTTTATAACTTGGCCATAAATATGTGAATTGAAGGTTAGTACTCTTGGCCCTTAGGTGGAGTATTTGCATGGACTATGGGAAGCTGTCTCCTTGCTCTGGGTAGTTTGTTACCCCTGAGCATGTTGGACAGCCCAAGGGAGGATTCCACAAACTGTCCAAGAAACCTCTATGAGGTCCTGCTGCTGTCTTGCACATGCTCTTGTGTACAAACCATGTACATGCAACACGATAATCACTGCAGGAAAAAGGGTCCAATTTCTGCCAAATCTTTTTTCTTTCTTAGATATCTATACAAAGCAGGGAAGATATATTCCTCTGAGCCCACTCTCCTCTTTTTTTTTCCTATTTAGCGTTGCCACCTGTTGATGCAAAAAGGCTTGTGTTTTCTCTGCCCTTCCTATTATCCTCCTCTGCACACTCAATAGCCAGACCACAATTTGCACTTTAAGTAATCAAATGGACGTCTGCTTGGAAAACAATCTGATTATGTGCATGTAGTCTGTAAAACAATATATTGAAATGTAGTGGTTTAGAATGTGTGCTATTTAAATACATTCCCTGCTTATCTTATTAGGGATTTGTGCATGTATGCTAAAGAGAAGCATTTGGCAGTCAGAGCCTAGAGGTATGTGTGCCTATGTATTGCATTTCTGGCTAACTAGTAACATTTTAATATAAAACATATATGAAAATGTATTTTTCTGATTAGCTTATAAATAATTGGAAAAAAACCCCCAAACGTATTTAGTTGTAGTGTACTAAGTATTTTCATAATCCTTGTTAGTGGAAAAAATACTACAGGTTTCATTTCAGCTCCTGTGCAGAAGTAGAGAGAGTCTTTCATCACATTTTATTAGTGTAAAAATTATGTGGCCCTTTTATAATTTATTTTCATTTTAATTTCTAATCTGTCAGTAAAATTTCTATTCTACAATCCCAATGCATTTGAAAAAAATGTAACTACAGATATGTGTGACAATTTGTGAAAGTAGATGATATAGTGTTTGACATTATGAATCTCACACTTGCAATGTTTCCATTTGTTGTTTTATTTAAAATCTTCTATTATGTACATATCTATGATGCATCTATCCACTGACCATTTACAGATTTTAGCTGTTACTGTGAACTACCCTTGAACGTTATCTGGATAGGACTTTTTTTGGAAATACACAGATACCGATAAATGCCAAAAGTCAGTAGTTTGAAAATATTGACATACTTCATAGAAACAAAACTATGAATTGAGAATCATAACTGCAAATAACTGCACTACTTGGTTGCAAATTGCATCTAAAACATAAGTTAAATCATGACAACGTGTCTTACATGAAAAATATATACCCCTTATGTTAAGTCTTAAACAGTTTTCTTCCTCACAGAAATTCTGAATAAAATTTTCAAACCTTTTGTGACAAAAAGGAATTTAAAAAAAAAATAAAATCTCTCCACTAAACTTTTCTCTAAATGAAGTTTCTCTCAGGGTGGATGTTGTTATGCTTTTGATTTGCTTAGTCAGAGCCATGTCCTGAAATGGAATCTCTTTTAAAGTCTCTTCAGATTTGATGGCAAACATCTACATAACTTGTTTTTGCACAAGTAATTCCACCACCTCAATGGACTCATACTTGAAGACAATATCTATGCACTATTAATGCATGAAACCTCTGAAGGTTTCAGTGCAATACTTTTTCATGTTTATTTTGTACATCATCAGGCACACTGATACTTAACCAAGCACTTACCCAGTTGATCTGTGCAGCTTGTTAAGAGCTGCAGTGAGCTGTCACTCCACAGACTGCTAGACTAATTCAAGACAATGTGCATTCATGTCACAGCACCTAGGTGTAAACCAAGCTTACCAATATGATTCAATAACTCTATGTGGAAATCTTTTTTAATAACTGCATTACGACTTTCTGAATAGAAATGCAGAAGCTTTGGAAATGGAATAATGTGTATGCAGGCAGTTCACTGCAGTTAAAAGCAGTTCAAAGCATGCAGAGACTGTGAAGGCCTTAAAACACTTCAAAATATCCATAAATATTAAGAGAACAGAAAATGCCTTTCTTATTAGGTGTCAAATTCCACTCCACAGGGAGAGAGAAGCTTCCCTATAGGTAGGGGATTCCTGACATGTTCCCTAAACAGCTTGTAACTTTGTGAGCTAACTGTCTAATTTAATTTATGGAAGTCTTTCATAACCCATACTCTGGCTAGGTGACCTTTCCTTGCTGAAAAAGTTGAAACTGTGTACTATATACACAGTCTGTGTAATATATATACACTAAATATGTGCAGTGTATATTCATTATTGGTAGACTTTAGGTTATTTTTGACAGGGTAAGGCATGTATAATGAACTCTCTATAATAACATTTTTATTAAATGTTATTGATAATGTCATGGCTAATAAGGTAATAGCCCTTACTTTGTGTCTTGTTTAGACAGCTTTTTACAACATAGACATTAACACATTAACCACAGAGAAAGAAAGCTAATTAGAGCTATTTTGTAGCTGGTCTATGTTAAGACATTCAACTTTTTGCATTAGTCTAAACATTAGAAAAAAATTTCTAAATTTATTCAAACAGTATTTTTTTTTTCCTTGTCCATGCATGTGCCACATCTATTCTGAAGCTTTAAACTAAAGGGCACGTATTTCTGTGTAGAATTTTTAGTTACTGTTTTGGGAGTGTGTGTTGTTTGCAGTAAATGAAATAATTGTGAGGGCTCTTAAAGTTAGTATGGCATTAACTTCAGTGTCTGAAACATCAAACCTATAGCCAGTAGATAGAGTCACGTCAAGAAAAGTGTTTATCCTGCATTCAAATAAGTATCTAAGGTAGGCAGAATAAAATGCTCGCTGGAGGTGACTCTCTCTCCAGTTCCATAGAACCTAAGGAATAGGTTGGGTTAGATACCTCCCTTCCTGCTAGCTAGATGGTGAGATGAATTTCTGTATGTCCTGCATGTGGTGACAGTTCATCAAATACTTGAACAGTCCTTGGAGCAGGAATTGGGCACCACTGCCAGATAAGACTTGTTGAACTGAGCCATCCTTGCTCTGATAGATCTGGTGCTGCTGTGTCCCCTGTCTTTCATTAGCTCCATGGTCACCAATCTGCGGCAGTAGAGGATCTGTCTTTGCAGTTTGTGCAAGCCCTGCTTGGAGTGCACTTTCCTAGTGCTGGGGTCTAGAGCAGGGGAGCACCTGCTTTGGATATTATTGTGTAAGCAGTGGTGGGAAATAGGGTAGTATTTGGTGGCGTTATATACTGCCCCATCTTTAGTGTGTACTGCTTTATTTTGTCACCTTTTAAACATCTGAATGACATGCTGAGTATCCTGTTTCCTTTGGGTGCATTTGTGTTGCAGCACTAATTGTCCTCTGGGCCTCTTCCACCTGCTGAGCAGCAGTGACCAGCCACGCAGTAGGAATGGGGTGGGAGCTGCTGTCTCCCTGAGGCAGCTGCAAAGGACAACTGATCAGTGGGTGAGGTTTTGATCTCTGGCTTTGCTGCAAGTTCAACGAGAGGAAGGAAGCCTTACTGATTTCTCCCAGCACCTGCTCTTGCAAATCCAGGACTTGAGTAAGGCAACATGCAACTGAAAAGTTCCTTCTAGTGATACATACCTGTTTCCAGGCTTTTGTTGGTTCTTCTAGAAACTGTGGAACAGAGTGCTCCATGCTGTGATGTGTTACCACTAATCAGCAGTATCTTATCTCTGTGGAGGCAGTGATTTGGGGAGGGAGGAAGGGAGAATTAAAAAAAACCAACCAAACAAACAAAACACAAGGGATGTAAGACATAAACAACACAGTTTCCCCACAGTAAAAAATTTCTTTGTGGTAGAGCTCTAATATTCCTAACTCAAAACTTGGGCTTACTGTCTGAGGGAAAGGTAGGTATTCAAATGTTTTTGTCCCATATTAGCAAACAAAGGTTGTGTGGCCTTGGCTCCTTGTTTTTGCTTCATGCTCATATTTACTGGAACAATATATTCAGATACCATAAAGGGCTAAATGGCACTTTGTCCTAACCCTTTAGTTAAATTGTGCGTAGCAAAATTAGTTTGTAAGATCTGTGTTCAAACATTTACTTTGTTAAAGATAGTACAGGTTTCCAAATAGGAGAATGTAGGCTGGAAAGTGATGATTTTATTATGCTGTTGAAAAGGCCTTTTCCTGTTTTCTCTTCCATCCCCACTACCCCCTGTACCCCCATTCCCACTGGTAAAGTTTTGAGGTGCCATTATCTAACTCTCCCTTATCTTTAAAAGAGGTCATATTCAGTCCAAGCCTTACTCATACAAGTAGTTCCATCAGCATGCAAGATGGAGCCCATAATTCATAACACAGTTTTAATCTTTTAGAGATATAAATACCATGCCTTTTGGCTGTGAAACATTGAGTTTATTGTTATTAGAAAGTAGTAGGACCTTAAAAATGGCTTGATAGTCTGATTTAGTTTCATATTTATCAAGCATGTATATATGTTTCTGTACAAAATAGATCATGGTAGAAAAACAATTTCCTTTTATTTACAAGGCAGTTGAGATTGTCATTGTATTATACTTTTTGGTGCACAGAATGTTCATTTTCTTTCAAACGTTATTCATCGAAAGAGGATAATTATGGTGTATTTCACAGTCTGCCAGAAGGAAAATGTATCTTTGAAAAGTTTCATTTCCCTTAAGTTGCTCATTTTCTATAGGAAGACAGAGCTATTAAGTAACATACCCATGACAAAGATTGATTAAAATGGCATAAAGGACTATCTTATCTCTAAGTACAGGGATTTACATGTATAACTCCTATGACATTAAATGCAGTAGGTGAAATTAGCTATTGTATAAAAAAAGTCTCAGTAAATTGGTTCATACAGAGAAAAAGGTGAGGGTGGGAGGGATGGCATGTTAAGTAGCAACAAGAAGTAGGAAGTTACTTATTGCTTTAGGATACACCTATGATGTAGCATCCAAACAATCACACCGAGTTCTCTGCAATCAGCATTACTGCATTATTCTGCTGGGACTCACTTTGGCTGCTAGAGTGGAAGCTCTGATATGTGTTCTCCTATTCAGCCAGCTACTTAGAGCAGCTCGAATTTAGCTTGGGTCTGGGTGACCTGGAGCAAGGGCTATCTCCTCAGGTGCACCTTGTGCAGGGCCTGTGGCACATACCTCAGCACAGGTGTCAGCAGAAGGCTCACACAACCTGTTCCACAGTGTTCCCAGCGCTTAACTTGGCTTTCTGGGAGCCCTTCATAAAGCCTTGCACCTCATTAACCCAGGTAAATGAACACTTACCTGTATGACAGACATTAGTTAAGACATAAATGATAAAGGATGTGAATGCAATATCCAGATTTTTTTTGAGGGTTTTTTTTCCCCCTATCCACTGCAGACTTAGTAACACATACCTTTTTTTTTTTTTTTAATATTTTAGGTATTTTTTCCATTTCTAGTACTGAAAGCAATGGTTATCCTCCTATTTATCTCTGTAAAGACTTGACTGTCTGTTGAAAATATGCCTTGCAGGATGTGAAGCTCTATAACTATCTCGTTTGTACATGGCAGAAGTTACAGTTCGCCTTTCCTCCACTCTTTCCTTGAGTCTTTCCTCCCTGTTGATCTTGCTCTGACTATACTTTTACTTTTGTTTCAACTACCATATCCAGCTTAGTGGCATAACAGTAGATATAGCAGGTGAGTAGCTGTTATCTGTAAGTACCATGGCACGCCTCAAATACAGATATTTATATAACAGCATTAGCACAAGGTATAACTCCTTTTGCTTCTTTTCAGGGTTGTTCCACTGAAATGACAGGATTTATACGAATGAAAATAAAGTACCATAGCTTAGGGCAGAATTTCCCATTTTTTGTATATTAGAATGTGGCTGGAAATAATTAACAAGTCTCAGATTAAAACTACTACTACTACTGCTACTAATATGAGTGCAAGTATGTGTATTTTTAAAAAGATAGGTTTAATTGACACTTTGAGGGTTGTAATCATGTAAATATCCTCCTTTTTCTCTAATTCATCAAGAATTCCATAGAAACAAGTAAATTAATTTCTTAAATTCCTCATTGAATAGATCTTCTATATTGTATATTGATTTAAGTACACATACTCTTTTTTTTTAAATTCTCATTCTTTTTTAGGGCTTAATTTTCATTTTCTCTTGTGTATAGTGGCATGAATAACCATTATTGTATAAGTTAAATGGAACAGAAAGTAGCCCAATCTTTGTTATAAAATAACTATATCCTATTATGGTACTTTGATACAGACTTTTTCTTTAATTAACAAAGTGAAAACATCTGTTACTGTCTCAGCATACATTTTGAGTTTCATATCAGTTTTAAAATTCATGTGTTTCTCTGTTTCTCAAGTTTTTCACTTATAAATTATTTGTAAATGTTAGTTTTCTTCCTAAAGCTTACAAAAAGTCAGCAATTAACCAACTACAACAGGTGTTTCCTTTCTTGGGGAAAGGAATGCAAATGATTATTGTAATTTAGATTCCTGTGTGAGTTAAGGAATTGGCCTGTTATTAGAAAACATTGTAAACACATGGAAAATGTTTAAAATAATGTAGAAACATTGCATGAATTTAAGACTGACCCCTTCAGACTCTCTTTACATGTGAATGATACTTTCATTCTTGCATTTATGGCTTAGATTTACAGCATGAAGTTTTTGACACCAAATATTTGTTTTTATATTGTGACCTTTGTACAAAAATCTTCAATAACCATTTTGCAGTATTCAATTTGTGTAATGGCAGACAAGCATGTCCTAGGAATACTGATAGCATGTTACTCAGATTGTTTGCTCATTTAACCCTGCCCCAGGTGCCGGAATCTTTAGATTAAAGATACAGAAATAAAAATAGAATAGCCTAGCAGATCATTTTTGGCTGCTGTAACGCACAATCATATCCTCTGATCCATTCTAGTTTTCTATTACTTGTTAATAGAAAATTTCAAGTTCCTTGAGTGTCTGCAAAAAGTGTCAGATTGACAGCAATTTAATTTTGAGTAACAACAGGAGAGACCGCTTCAGTTAATGCACACAAATTACTATTACTGATAAAAAAAATATGTAAAATATTCTGAAAATATTGATGATTTGAAGAACCTGGTAAGACCTCAGGTTGTGTGTGTATACATTTGCATTACTTACTAGAGGTAGAAGTAGAATTTACAAGAGAAAATTAGTGTTTAAAAATGTGAGATTCAATTTGCTATATTAAAAGGACTGAATTTGTTCTCTTCGTGGTGGATTTTTTTCCTTCGCTCTGCAAAGGCTTATATTAACCCAAGCAGTCAAATATAAGTAGCTATAAATACACATTGGAGTCATGCAAGTATTTTACTAGTGCCTAATTACTCTGCAAGGAGATAGGGCTTTGGGTGGAGTTTTCCATAATTGCTGTTAAAATCAATTTAAAGATTTCTTTTTTCCTCCCTTCTTTCTCCATTTGTTTTTTGGCACCCACGGTCAGCTAGGAAATACGCTATTAGCAGAATACTGTGTAGTAAAAGCACCAACAAAAAGAGCTGTTTGATGGTAGCATTATTTCAGTCACATATTATGGAGGCTAAGTGTAAATCTGGTGATTTTATGTGCTTGTGCTGACGATAGTAAAATTAGAGGAGGTTTGGTCAAACGATGTCATCTCTGCGACCTGCTCAATTTTTTACCTGCCACCTTTAAATCATAACCTCCCTCCTGACACTGTTGAGCATTGCCAGTAAACCACCAGGTTGTTTATAAGAGCACATTGTAAAATAGTTTGTGTTGGAAAGTATGAGCTGCCCAACAAATTAATGGCATTGTGAGGTGCTGCCTGCTGGGGTGAAGATAAATTGTAAGACAATATGGGGAGACAGGTAATGGGCACTAGCCACGCTGCTCAACACTTCTCAAACTGCAGCTGAGTATGTGCCACTAGATATGGCAATAACTGTCCACAAGATTTACACTACTTTTGCATTTACACAGTGAGAATAGAAAGGTTGAAAGAGTTCCATAATTTTATTTAAAGTTTAGCGCCAACTATTTCTGGACTTACTATTTCCAGGCAACAGGGTTACAAATATACTGCTTATCTTTCATATGTGTTAGTGGGAGGGTTTTCTATTATCATCAAAAGTCCTTGAAATTTGACATCAGAAGAATAGCAGTGAAGCAGAGGTATATACTTAATTGCAAAATCCAAGTAGGTACAAATTTCTCCACTTGTTGTATATGTTTGGATTTCTGATAGCACTAAATTGTGCTACCTATCGATAGCCCCAGTGTGTGGTTCCTGCAGGTAATACATTTTCTGGCTATGCTTCTTTCCCTGATATTGAGAAAGCACAGCTTAAAGTCCCTGTGTTGGCTTTGTTGTCCCCTTGGCATTGCATCCCAAGCTGTAGAAATCTGCATGAGGCTAATTGAACAGTTTTAAAGGTCCACTCTGAGGGGCTCAGAAGTTTCCCACCATCCTCCTTATCAGTATTCAGACATGTCTTTACACTTACAATAACTTTCAATAGTTGTTAGCACTGTAGAAATGGTAAAATTATGGGCTTCAGCTGAATTTTCTTATTCTGATTTGCACATCCTCGGTGGAACTTTTAAATACTTTCTATGGACGTTATTATGTAATGAAAATTCTGGTTACGAGTTAAAGAACTTTGTCTTACCCAAAAGGTCTGCTTATGGTTTTCAGTGGCTCCAGCTGCCAACCAGTAAGAAACCTTTTGTTAAAATATGGACTAGAGCAGGGATGGATTTGCAATAATTTAAAGATGATATTTGTGTACCTTTTTTGTTTCTCTTTTTTGTGTGTCTGTTATAGTCAAGAAAAAAAGTGATATCCTTAAAAAAAACCCAGTTATTTTAGAATCCAGTAAATAATTTGAGGCTGACCAAACCATGCCATGTATTACTTTGTATCACCTGTATGAACAAATTGGCAGTTAGTGATTATTATTTATTTTTTCTGTGGTAACACCCAGTGGTCTCAGACATTAGATTCTTTATAAACATAGATCAAATGGACATTTCCTACTTGAAGAATCAGAGGCGCAAAGATAATTTAGGTTGGAAGAGACCACCAAAGGTCATCTAGACCAACCCTCTCTGCTCAAAGCAGGTCTAATTGGATCAGGTTGCTCAGGGACTTGTCTAGAACTTACACTCTAAAAAATCTAAGAATTTATGATCTAAAGTTCATTTGCTAAAGTCTAAGGGCTTGGTTGCTGAATGCAAGGTTGAGAAGTCCAGTTTCGTACTGCATGTATGTGGCAGTCAGTATGTAATTAAGTGATATTTTCATCTGTCTTATTCACTCAATTATAGATTTAGCTGACCATTTAGTCTTATCCTAGAAGCTCCTAGTTCAGTCTTAGAAATAAGAGTTGTTTACTGGGCACTTGCTTTCTGGAAAAGGCCTCAGAATACCCACCCATGGGCAAAATCAACACTGTCAAATGAAAACACAGAGGAACTCTCACCCCTACTGGAAAAGAGTGCACTGGAATTTATCCTCATTACTTTTTCTCATCAATATTCCCTGCCTTTTCCTCTAAAGTTTGGAAATTATCCTTTTTGGTGGCTTCAGGTGGAGTCCCAGTATGTTCATCTGTTCCTTACAGACCTGCTTAACCCATTGATGGTCAACAAGGCACATGTTGAATTTTAAGTTTATGCTGAAAACCAAATAGAACCAATAGTACTTAGGGGAGTTCCTAGTATCTTCTAGAAAGCTTCCCCTCATTTACTTGGACTCCAGATATAGTTGAGGATATAATTTTCCTCCTAAAGTATTTAGTTTCTCCATACTAACCTCCTACTTCATGTTTTGTTTGATTTCAGCTCTATTTTCTTATGAAAAATTACTTGAAAGTTTAGGATCTCTGAATCCCAAATGGCTTACAGACCTGTAGAAATAATGGCAAAAAGTTTTAGAGGGTGCTAGGGGCCTCATATTTATATGACCTTCTACAGAGTGTAAGACATTTCTCATAGGTGATCATTTTCTCTAGGCTGTGTGGAAAAAAAATTATTTGTTATTCGAGTTTTTAAATGTATTCAGTTAAAAATATTCTTTGCCAGTTTGGGGATGTTTAGAACCATTACCTAAGAACAGATAAAATGGATGATTAAGTCTTTAGAGCTTGAAAAAGTTATGCTAGTAAGAAACAATCAGCAATTTTTGTTGTAACATCGGAAATAATATTAAGATGTAGACACTTTGAGAATTACTGAGTAAGACGTAATCAGAAGACATTTAAAACATCAGAAAATAATTGCTGTATAATTAATTGGGGTGATGGAGTTGATTAATCTAGCTCTGTCTGAAGCAATTTATTAAACTATCATTTTCTACAGGTAAAAACCTTTATGGTTAGTCTCATATATACTGACAATGCTTTTCAGCTATAAAATTGCCAAAATATATAGGGATAGTTATGTAGGTATCCATTCATGATACATGAAGATACATGCTTACTTTTTAATATTTTCAGCCTGTGGGGCCTTTTCTATACTGAGACGTAGACTTCAAATATCACTGTGATGAGGTCACTGTTTATTTATAAATGTATCCAGATTTGTAACACTTTATCTGATAAGTACTGAGCTCTAACTGGGTGTAAATGCTAACAAAGACAGAATACTCTTAAATTAGTTCACAATAACAACGTGAATTTTAAAGTAAGCATCAAACCAATATTAGCCTAAAAAGCAAAGGAAAAAATTCTACATTACAGACACCTACTGGAGGGAAGGAATCATGATATGTATGAAACATATGTTTTTCAGTTTTCCAGTGTATGAATTTCTGCTTACATTGTACCATAAGAATAGGTTGAATATAAAGAATGAAGAGGTCACTTTGATCAGATGTCTGTGAAATAATTTATCCTTCTTAAAGGAAAGAACACTGAACATAAATTCTAACATTGCTTGTTGTGATGATAATTTTAAAACATACATATTTATAGTATTCAAAATTAAGATCATCTGCTAATTTTTGTGTTGAGTAGTGACCCCTACTAAAGCATTTCATTCTGTTGCTATGGGATTGTCTCAGAGTTATGATTTCTGTATATGTGAAAAAGTCAATTTAATAAAAACGAGCAAGCAAAAAAGATTGCAGTACAGCATATGAAAATTCCATTTTTTTTATCCCAGCTAGAAAAACTGTTTTGTATTTCTTTCATTTTATTTACCTCGTACTTTAAATTATCCCTATGGGAAAGAGAGAATGTGAATGAATGACTGACAAGGCTTTCTCACCTGGGCATCTCTCTTTGGCCATGCTGTATCTCCTTGGGAAAGGAGTCAAAAGCAGCTTCTATTGACCCTCTGTTTTGAGCTGCTGAAGCTGGTTGCCAAGATCTGTGTGACAAACAGAATGTCTCTTTTCAGACATATTCTTGCTACCTCAGACATATTCTGTCTGAGTATGAATGTTTGACATCGTCTGCCTAAATGCATTGGTCCAGTTACACATTTTTTATCACTTCTTACTCATGAGTTCATGAAGTATTGTCTGCTTTGCTAAATTATTTTCATATGTTGTATCTTGTATTCTGTGTTAAATTATGAAGTAATCATATGCCAGAAAATTCATGGTAATTTGTTGTCAGTACCAGAAAAGACACATATGAGAAGGGCTTTGACCATATCTATCTAGGTAAGGTTTCATTTCATTTTGTATGGCAGAGGATTTGTGGTTGAGATGGCAATTGTTTGTTTGAGTGATTAAAGGTAACATAAAAGTTCACGTTTCCGTTACTTTGATTCATCCAGAGTCAAAGGGTATCACTGGTATAAAATTATTACTATATTTATGAATTTTTTGTCTTTTCATAGATCACATTTCTGAGTATGACTCTTTTTATTATTGAACAAATTGAAGAAGAGATATTTTATAAAACTAATGAGGAAACAAGTGTGCTCAATGGCATATTATCTGTTTAAAACATCCTCCAAAAGTGTGTTAAAACTACCTCTACCAAATTGGTAATGTCTGTTTAGTGCCTTAGCATTCAGACATTATTTCTTTACAGGCTAACTAGAAGATTTTATAAAATCTATTTTAAATACTTGAAAAAGCTGTCGAATAGTATATCTTGTCAAAATCTGAAAAAAAAAAAATCCCCAAATCATCAGACATTTCTTGAGGGTAATATCAAGGCTTTGGGTGGCTTTTAGAGACAGGTAGTTAAAGAAAATTTCTCTTGGCAGTTGGATCATGGAAAAAGATTTGTTCTGCTGGGGAAATGAAAGGACTGTGTTAAAACAAAAGCTAATAGGAGAGAAGATGGCCTTTTAGCTTTAAAAGTAGAGGAACTACTTGCAAGAACTTGAAAGAGAGAGTGACATTGTGACCAGTGAATTCAAAAATCACTAGATTCCTTTCATTGTACATGCATTAAATATCTTTTGGTCTAGGCCACATGTTTGATTTTCTTTTTTTTTTTTAAGGGATTTGGGGCTCTTCTTAACATATGTTCCATCATTATAGGAATCTGACAGATCTATGAAGTTTATGACAAGTCTTGACAATGTGAGCAGCTATATAATTGACAAAATGTTGCTAGATAATTGAAAAAGAAAAATCCACTTAACTAACATGTATTACTTGTACAGCATGGTAGATGACACTGTTACATATCTAGCAACAAAAGTGGCAGAGCATGTGAAGTGGCATAGCTGGGTTATTTTGGCAGGGAAGTCAGATGAGTGTGTATTTCTTCCCCTTTATAGAAAGTGGTTCATACTGTATGCTGAGACCCCAAAAAGTCATTACATGCAGCCTAGACGTTGTTGTTGTGATGGTTTTCCATGATGATAGTGCTCCTGCAGGATTTGTGCTGTAAAGTATGTATGCTTACAGGGGCTCTGTTTTCAATGTAATCTTGAAGGCTGTCCTAATCTCAAAAGTTTATTAACCCAGTAAACAAAGTAAATCTCTTAATTCAGTGTTATGAAGCATATGGGTGTTGTTGTGCATCAACTGAACATTTCCCAATTATTTAGTAAACACCTGTGCAATCACAGGATACTTACTAATGAGTATAGTAGCCTGTACAACTAACAGTTGTGTCTAACAGCTTTTGAATGTAAATGTTGGTTCCCAGTAGTCTTTATTAATGCAGCCTTCTTATTAATGCACATTTTGTGAATTAAAACAACTGCAACTAGAGATCACCCAACTTCTTATGGCAGTGGCTACTTTTTCTCTTCTTTGACTTCCCTGACCTCCCACAGCAGCTGTTCTTACAGTGATTATCATCCAGTTCAGCGTGCTGCAGTAAAACAAGTTTGCTTTTTTAAAACAGACCTGTTAATTTAGTGTATACTCTCATTTTAAAAGAATAATTTAAAATTTGGAGAGAAAGTTAAGAAAAATAAGTTATTTTAAAGCAATTGCTTTATTTTTTTATGGTATTTATGTATCCCCATTTCACCCACCCATACGACAATACTTTCTAATTGGCACAAATTCAGCACACTCAGAATCGGTCCATGAATACAGAGCTGCATAGCTAATAGTTTCATTTAGAGGACCACACACAGTTGCTGCACATGTGAGGGCAAAAAGCTGACAGATGTCCACATGCTCTGGCTCTAAGAATAATAATAACCCTCCAACCTAACAGACTGTGAGCAGGAAAGGCTCTCAGAGCACTGTCACCTTTTCCCCTCACTGAGAACCATGTACACTCCTGGAACTTCTTACATGATTTTTCCTCGTCCAGAGATAGAAGTTATGTATCTGAATGGTCTATAATAAATCCCCTTATGAGAGGAGATTAATTTGTACTTCTTTATTATACAAAAATAGTATCACTTTTCCCTACAATAATAAAACCTTGAAAGCCACCTTAGTCTCCTGCAAGCAAGAATAAAAAAATGAGAATTCTTTCACACCAAAAGAGAGACCAATGTGATGGTTCAGTAGTATCTGGAATGAGTAGATTAAGTACTTGCTGTCCCACTTCCCTGCTTCACAGGTGGTCTAATTTATTTTGCCCCACATGAAGCCTACATCAAGTTTTCAAGGTCTTTTGAAAAGCTTAGGTTTCAGTAAGGAGGGTCTACTTTTTGGCTCTTTTGGTCACAGAAAATTACATGATGGAAACTTAAAGACAAAAAAAAACAAGGAAAAAAAAGAAATCTCATGAGTATGGGATATTACACATAACTTCTAACTGCCTGAGACGAGTGGCACTATCAATTTCTGCCACCCATTACAAGGAAGAATAGCAAAAGCAGAGTTTAGGTATTTGTAAGAGAGACAATACATTATTTACTTCTAAAATTTCATAAAGTCAAAAGTTGGAAATACTGTTGTCATTTGAAAGTTAGTAACATCTAAAAACTGTGTGCTTTCACCTGAGGTGTTCCTTCAATTTTTCCCTGACATACTGAGTAGATTTTGAAATATGCGTCACTGCGTGAGATACTCAGGAAGAAATGTTTGTATAGGAAGAGTCATGGTCTTTTAATTACAGTCTCTGTTTACACTAATATCACAGCCATCAGCAACTGCATCCATGCAGTGTCAGCAGTAATTAGCACCGAATATATAGGCCTCTGCTCAGGAAGAATTGCTGAATGTATGATTTAACAGCGCTGGAAGTGCTCCTACATTATCCCACACAATAGCATTTTTAGTATAAACTACAAATGTCTAAAAAGGATTTGCTCTTTAAGTATAGATCCCAGCTTCCTCTGCAGTAACCTCTCCAAGAAGGCAAGGCCAGCCTTAGTGGAAGACAGAAGGTGAAAAACATATGAACAGTGTAATGCAGCAGCAAATCTCATTTGACATGAAAGTTTTTGTCCCAGTCCAACTGCCTTTTATGCAGTTATGACTGTGGCTATGCTTGTTAAGGAGACAGTCTGGTGTCAAGGCACTGATAAAAGAGTGCTTCAATGGACTCAATTCTGACTTGCAGCGCGGCCTAAATTAATGTAATGGAGGCTTAAATCCTCTACATTGCAGAATATTGCAAATTGAGTATCACAAGTTACTTGGATTAACTTAGTTACACAGATTTACGCAAGCCTATTCTTCAAAAGTGTATTTTCCCTCTTCAGTGCTAAACACAGCTCTGCAACATTTGTTTACTAGGTCACTGGTATTCAAGTCTGAGTTTGTTCTTAAACCAAATTCCTCCATCTTCTTAATAGCATGCAGAACATAGTCCCAAAACCACAGGGAGGGGAAGTTCATTTTTACTTTATTTTTAAATAATGGAGCCTTTATGCATTCTGAAATGAAAGTCTGTCTTCAAATGGAGGTTTCTCCTCTTCCCTCAGTCATGGGGTTTTGGGTGCAGAAAGCTCACTGAAAGATGGGTGAAAATTGTAAATAATTAAAAAAAAATACCATACATTCTAGAATCTCCTGCTCCTTGCTGAATTTGTTTTGGCATGCAGAGACACTAATGCACCTGTGGAGAGAATGTTCTCCGTAATGGATGACATCTGGTTTGAAGAGAAAAGTGGAATGTCAGTAGACATTGTTAAGGGAGTGACAGTGGTGAGAGCCAATCCTGCTGGTAACTGCAAAGAGGTCTCTGAACAACTGTTTGAAAACACGCAGCTTCCTCAGAAAACTCAGCATATATATAAAATATCTGAAAACTGCTTACGGACAATGCTATAAAAAACCCAAAACTTCTTTTTTTTTGTTAGAAATATCTACCCAAAGTTTCTAAGATGTCTTAGAAGCAGTCTTGAAACAGATTTTTATTTCCAATAGTGTGTAGAGCAACAGTATCCTCTTTTTATATGAGCAAAATTCTTCTGTGTGTATTATTTTTTCTTCAGACAAACATAAGGATAAATTTCCTTGTGATTTTTAATAAGTTTTGAAATTGTCTTTTGTTTTGTTTTAAGTTTAGCCATAGTAAGTCTAAAGAATTGTTCAGCCTTCCTAATTTCTTGGATTACTGACTACTTCATGATTAAACACATGCACAGTCCACTTAAAATTAGTTTGTTGATGACCTTTGTAAGACTTGATCAAGATACGTTTGAGAGTTTGACTCAAAATTAGGATACAATGTCAGGTTAATGCTTGACTCTTATGAAAATTCTTTAATTTATTAGCTGGGAATTTCTCAGAAATCATTCCTTCTTCATACAGAAATAGATCCTAATGTTTTAAGACAGGACATTCTCTGTATATCTATACTTAAATGTGTATGAATCAAAATATTGTATAAATGACAGAGGAAATAAAAAGTAAATAGATTTATCTCTGCATCTAAAGATCCTAATATAAAAGGAATAGTTCCTAATTTGCGCTCATAGTGTGCCTTATTATTAGAAATAAATCCAAACCCCATTTATTTCCATTCATTTTATGGTGAATACCATGTAGTTCTTGTAGAAAGCAAGTAGAAAATACCTAGACTTCTTTATTGTATGTGATTTACAGTTCTTTCCTACTGCCTGCCTTCAAGAACAAGCAAAGTTGTTCTTCCTAATTACACTCTGCATTCCGGATAAGACCTAGGTAGAGAAAGACCCAGAAATAAGTAACAGTGGAAACTAAGGAAGGCAAGTAGACTTTTTCAATTGCGTATTTGTCTAGGTCTTGCAAACCTTGACGTGGAAATTCGTTCTGATGTTCATCACATGTACCTTTCAGCAGTAGCTGCCCCATAGCTCTCTGCCTAACCAGGGCATGGTTCCTTTTGTGCTCTGAGGCAGGTATTTGAAGTAGATCAGATGAATCAGATTGTAGTCATGTCTGTTATTCAGACTCAGTTATGGTCATGAATAACTGAAGCTAATTATTCACAGGAATATTGCCTTCAGAAAGATTTGCTAAGGTGTAGTTGGCAAAAAAGAGATGTCCCAATAGGCCACTTGCCCGTGTAGCTGTGACAGGACAGTCTAAAATAGGCATAAGGTAAACCTGAAGGGCTTTGCCTTGCTAATCCTTCTTCCTACTGTCTAATGGTTTCCTTAATGTGTCAATATTTCATTTACATTCATGTGCCCGTGCTCTGACGGGAATGCCAATAAAGCCTCCAGATGCTAAAATCGTTCTGAGTTATTTCTGTGTGTGGGAGTCAATATGATGCAAACCAGGTGAGAGACTTGGTTGAATCAGGCCATGACAGATGCAGAGTTTTCCAGCAGCTGTCCCAGAAATTTCTGCCCTCACAACTGTTTGTACCCAGCCCTCCAGTGGCAGCAGGCCCCAGGGAGCGGGTGGGGACCGAAGCAGCAGCCGCAGGGGTAGTCAGGCCGAGGTGGGACATGAGCTCATGCCTTCACTGTACTGGGGATCAATATGCTGCAGAGCCCCTTGGTAACGACTAACAGGTTTTGATGGCTCTGTTTTTAAAGGTATGTTTCTCCTGCAGAAAGATCAAGAGATTCTCGTCTGTTTCCAAAAGCAGGGAATCTCTGTGATCCTTTGTAAGGATTTTTCTTTTTGTAATAGAAAATGGCAAGTATCTCCAAGGTATATCTCGTCAAAGTCACTGTGATTTTCCTTCCTACTGGTATGGATATATAGATGTAGCAATGCTGATATGATTTGAGAAAAGAAATGTATTTCAGGACCAATTGTGATAATGAGAAAAGCATTATGTGAAGTTGGAAGTGAACATGAACTTCTTCTTGTCTTGTCTACAGCAGTGTCAATATATAATTTCTGCAAAGTATCTTGTGAAATATTGAAAAACATAAGACCCAATATACCTGTGAAGCATTCTACATTCCAAATGAGTTCAAGTAGAAATAACATTAAATAAGTGGCTATTTATTTTCTCAGTGGTGATATGTTTTTGAATATTATTACTAGCAGGCAAATAAACTATTTGGAAGTTGATTTGTCTGCATCTGGAAGGCTATACTCACTTATTCAAGTAGGCCAAGAGCCCTCAAATATTTGGCCTAGGGGCAACTAAGAGCTTGCATTTGAATGCTGGCAAATTGAATCATTCAGCAGCATTCATTATTTTGTCCTCTTATTAAATGAAAAAGTATAAAACTTAATAAGCAGCTACATAAGGCAGATCCTACATGAAATTATTTATGCTATTCATAACCTTTTTAGCAACAAGCAGATTTCCAACACAGTGATTTACAGGTGTTTTTCAAGAAACCTAATCAAAGTATTATCTCTTCTTTTGAATAAGCCTCTGTGGGAGCAAACAATGAATAGGCTGTTTTTTTAGTTTACCTGGTTTTTTTTCTGAGTCCCAGGAAACTTAGATGCCAGATATATAACTATCCTTCTTTTATTTTAAGGAAAAAGAATATTTTAAGGTTTAGAAACTTCCATTCTTTAACAACCAACACGTGATATTAATGGTCAAATTTTGGAGTATTAATGAGGCTCCTAATATCAGTCAGGAAATTAGATATTAATAATGGACCTGAATCTAACCCAGTGAAATACTCCAGAGCTTTGGCAGCATTCATATTCTGCCCTTAATAGACGAAAAACAGCTTATTTCACCATGCAAGCAATCCAGCTAAGTAACTTATGTACAGGACAGCCTGCACATGGCAGCCTAATATTTCAGGTGCACCCCAAAGTAAATTCTTTCCACATCTGACTTAACTTTCCACATGTTGTCAGACCAGTGTGTCTGAGAGGAAGAACAAGTGGAAAGTAGTCTTTCTGTTGAAAACATATGCTTGAAAACTACCTAAAACAAACAGATAACTGAAAAAAGTACCATATATACTGTTAGTTTTGTATACATTATTAGTCCTGGAAGATATTTATAGACTAAAACCAAAAATTATGTTTTCCTGAAGGCCTTGTGAATGAACTTCTGTAACAAAGTATTTGAACTGCAAGCCTCTGTTATTTTCTATCAAGGGCCACAACCCTTTCTCATTTTTATGATAGCATCTCATTTTTATTAGTTTACAAAGACTCTAGTACATAAAACATATGCAAAAGTAGTAGTTATAAAATATCCTGGAAATAAAAATTTCCAGTAATTGAATACATTGCCTCTGCCTTTGGGTACCAAAACAAGTGTTAAAGAGAACTGTTTTCCTACAGGCTGTACTTTCACCAGTCCCTAAGCTGGTCATATAAAGTAGCTTTCTTTCACATCTTAGCAATCTACAGTAAAAGTAGTCCTAATTTCTGGCTGTTATTGTTGTTTAAATGACAGACCCCTAATTCTTAGGATATAAAAATTGTATTCCTTCTCCAGAAGAAAATGAGATCTTCTTTGGAAAATGTGTTTGTTTGAATAGTGCCTGGAAGGATGGAGAGTGAAGGACTCAATCCAAGCCCAAGTGTAATTCATGGTGCATTCATGGGGCTTTTTACTGAAGGTAAATATAGCATGATTGTAAGAACTAGCAAAATTCAGGTTGCACTTTGACAGGATCAGTCATGTTTCATACTCTCAGATGAAAAACTTTTCTGTCACAAAGCACTAATCACCCTTTCCATTCAAACCAATTCATAAGATGCTGTTGATCTATTTACCTCTTTAGTCTGTATTGCATACTGTACCTCCATATCAGTCTAATTTTAACTGGCTCAAGTTCTGCAGTAACCAGAATGATTCTCTGTGTATCCAAAAAAATCTAAATAATCCACAGAATTGCAGCCCTGAGCCTTGTTTGATTTCTCTTACATACATAACATTCAGTGATCTAGAGATGGTGACATTTCCTTGTTTTTGTTGGAGTACTGCTCAGGAATCTCCCTTCATTTTCACCTCCAAACTACATATTGCACATGATTTAATATGATGGGATATCTTATAGATATTGGGGACTGGGAAAGAGACTCCTCCTCCCCCAAAGAAGACTTGGTTCTTTTATCTATTCATCAACCATTTAGACAGATTCTTTTCTAATTTTCACATTCCAGTAGTCTTCCATTTTTTTAGGAAAAAAATTTCTTAGGAATGTAATGTGGTTTTTTGGGGGTATCAGGAAGAAACTTGCCTTATTAGCAATTAGTTTGTCTGTTCTAATGCCCTTATTTCAGTATCAAACATGTAGTGCAGTGAATAGATAAAATGTTTAGATTTCAGGTATGTTTGATTTTAGGTCAATATATTGGTCACCTCAGAGTAGAATAAGGCTATAAAGATCTATAGGGATGTGAGTTTTTGATAGATCTTATGCCCACTGGAGAAAGCTATTGTCTTCAAAATAAAATATTTCAGGTTCTTAGTGTTTTGTTTGGCTGCTTGGTTGTTGGTTTGGTTTAGTTTAGGGATTTTTGTTTTGTTTTGGAATTTTTTGTTTGTGGCGGGGCTTGTGGGGGGGAGGTTGTGTGATTTTTTTTTTGTTGGTTGGTTTTTGTTTGGTCGGTTTGGTTTGTTTTGTTTTGCTGTGTTTATTCTTGTTGGCACTAGCTTTACTTTTGTCTTGTGCAGAAAATGAGAAAGGTTTGGGGATTGATCCATGCCTGTGGGCATTTGAATGAGAATCTACCTAGTTGTATAGGTGATATGGTGGGCTTTGTTATGCGAAAATTACTTAAACATTAATCTGTTTAAGTTAAGAATTTAGAAAATTTTCAGTTTGCACATTGTGTGAGAAATGCTTTCTTTAGGCTGGCTAGGCCAGGATCACCGGTGAGAAGGACTGTGAAAAACACTGCCTGCCCCTTAGAGTTTTCTCCATAAACAAGGTACACGTTCATGAAACAGAAAAACACAATCTGACCACATGAGGAAGTGGCAAGAACAAGCATTTATTCCTATTTGTATAGTGCCCAGCATACCCCCAGCCCAAGCTTTGAATTGTGTTCTGTGGCCATGGTAATTCAGAGGAGAAATAACCACAATTAATCTTCTTTCAAAACTTTGGTATAAAGAATATTGAACTTCGTTTACCTGAGGGTAGAATTAAGATGTGATTAAATGTTATGCAAAATATTAGATTGCAGATATCTTTGGAGATGATTTCTAGGAACAAGGGGCATTCCACTGCCTAACTTAGGTACTGGAGTTAATCTGCTGTGCTGCCTCCTGCAGGTAATTACTTTTCTGAAAAGGTGATTGTAGGGACACACATCTCCTCATTTAGATACTTTGTTCAGGTGTATAACTGGGATGCCTGTTCATATCTGCCCACAGGTCCTTGTTGGCTGTTCCTGTACATCACCATGGTTTGGTATATAATGCTACCAAAAGGCATTTGTGGACCAGATATGCAGACAGTCCTTCCTTAATAATTCTTTCTTTGTAGACTTTGTTTCAAAACAACTTATTCATTTTTTTTTTAAATTCAACAGCCTCCTACTGAAAAAGAGTTCTTTGTCCTGTTCCTGTCCCTGTGACAGTAAGGAAGTATGGAAGAATCCAACTCCCATCTAGTTGGATTCTTCCATACCTGTTAGTATTACTTTCCTTCATCAAAAAAAAAAAAATTATATATTAAACAGTAAATCAGCTCTGGAAGAAGGAAAAAGATGTATAAAAGTGTTTAATGAAAGCTAGTAGCTATGTATTTATAGGTATAAAGTAAGCCTTAATCATAACCCTGCAAGGTGCTAGCATTTTGTCTAACAAAAATTAAGTGTTTCAATAATACCAGGCTATTATATTGGTTGTGTTTAGACTATGGAATTATTAAAATTAACCAAAAACTTCATGCCCAGTCTAACATGAGCTGCGAGCTCACTGCTTTTTGTGTTAAGTGTAAGCAGAGTATAATAAACTGAAGTCAGAGTTTATGAGCCACTATTACATGAGGAATGACAGTATGATGCCCTTCACTTAAGGAATTGGAAAATTCTAAAACTGCTTTGAAATTTGTAATAGCTGAAAACATCAGCCTAGCTCAGATTCCATGTTTCAGTTTGCCCTTTGACTCATCATTAGATTGGTTTAACCTTGAACCACAAACATAAAACAATAGGTAAAAAGTAACATGTTGCATTTTTTCTGTAGTAAAATTATGATTAAAAACTCTTCACCTGGGAAAATTCAAATCTTCACCATAAACATAATGGTGCTTCAAAAGGGAACTAATGATATAGTTTATGAATTTTAATTTCTGTTTTAAAAGTCAGCAAATGCACTTTCTATAAATGTAAACCATCTGTTGGCACCTTCTAAAAGACTAGAATTCAGTTCATACAAGTATGAATTATTTATTTAGGATTTTTTCCCTAAGTAAACTCTAGGTTTCCTTTTTTTTTTTCTCTCTCTCTTTCTTCTATAATAAACCATGTTTCTCTGTTCTGTGAAGTTTCAAAATCAACGCATTAATAATGTTGACATATACAATATGAAATGTTTTGAATTAGGTTTGCATCATAAAGCTAGTAGAGAATAGTTTCTGTGAAAGCATAGTTTGTAGCACATTAAATTACAATGCTTTTAATGGGTATTTTTAGTTTCAAGTAGCATTAATTTCAGGTAAAGGGTAAGGCAATGGTGGAGTTGCTATTGTAGGTGTATGACAATTCCTTGGAGAGGTATGTTGCTTTCATAAATTTCTACAAGCTAAATGAGATAATATATATCTGTGTAGATTTGATGATTAATTTAACAAGAGTTGAAGTAAAATTTAAAGAATACACTTCCAATATGCATCTATATTGAAACAGAGGAGTTGATGATTCTTTCTTTGGTAGGAATTCAGCACAAAGTGCAGCTCCAAATCCTAAAGAAGCTGTGGCTGGCACTTGCTAGTTTTATGACACTTCCATCTCACATGGTTTATTTATTTATTTATTTCCTGGCAGCTGTTCTTGATGAGATATATTTGGACACTCGGGAGAGGAAGCAGAAACAGATGATCTATCTTGTTGCACTTTGCTAATTAGAACAATTCCCAGTGACCTCCATCTGCATAGTTTCAATTTTGCCTTTGAATCATGAATCAACAAACATTTTCTCTATATGATATCCCACTGTTCCTTGATGCTGTGAGCAAATAGTGTGTTGTTAGCCTTGTCTTTCTTTTCTTTTCCAAAAAAACCTGTTAGCTAGGAATTGACATTTATTGCAATGCAACCTGTAGAGACTTGTTTGGCAATAACAATGACCACACCATCAAACATAAACCAGTTTTGTCACAGCATGACAAAATGTGCTAATGGGGAGTCGTTTAACTGCTTTAAAAACCATCCTTATTGCACATCTTATTTCCATTAAAGCTTTGTACCTGTCACTCAGTGGCCTGTCACACTCAGTCTCCAACCATTTCCTGTCTTTACTAGTCAGTCTCTCTATTGCTCATATTTTTCTGTTCTTTTACTAGATTAATGTGAAGCATTTGCTATCCCATAGATGTTTCTGTCACTGCTGTCAATTACAGCATGCAAAGGGATGAGGGATTTTGCTGGAAACATAGATCAGTAAAAATTCATTTTGGGCTGGAAATGTGTGCGCTACTTCATGACTGACTTTCAAATTCTATGTGCCCCTCAGCTGTGGTTTCTTCATAAATCCTCTTTAAATTAATGCAAGGAGTTGTCTTCTCATTTCTTACCTGTTTTGTATCAGTATAAAAGTTGAACTGAGGTATGATGAGCGGTGCCTTTTACTGATTGCATATTTTCTCAAATGGTGTGGTGAGTTTCCTATATCTGAGTTGTGTTTTCAGGATCACTGAGGGACCGCTTGTGATGTGAGAACTCATAAGTGTTTAAGCACTTTGAGACTCATACAGAGTCACCATCTCTCCATTTCTCTGCCCATTTCTCTCCATTTTTTGTAGAGAGGACCTGGAGTAACAAACTGACTTCAGGTGTTAGGTGCCTAAAAGCAGCTGAAATGAAGGTGTACTTGCTCTTGCCCACCTGCTCTCTCTCCACCCCCACTAATTCCACAGGTTTTGTTTCCTGAAATCATGTATATATTTTGTTTTAGATAATTACTCTGAGCTGTTGTTTTCTAAGTTCTTAAAGTACTTTCAAAATTATTTTTTCCAACTACATGCATTTGTTAAAATAAAAGCCACTGTGATATCATTTCAATTTCAAACTAGATTCAACCCTATGTAGATCTTGATTGGGTTAAATAGTTGTGTGTGTCCATAGCTTTAAGAACCCTCCCCTGCTGCATTATTTTCAGTTTATGTTCACTGGATTTGGATATGTACTAAACATTCTCATAAGTACTTGCATCAGTTTCTTAGGCATAAGACCTCATCGAATAGCTAATGTAATTTAAATGTTGAATAAGCTTTGTAGTTAGAGATCCACTGTTGTCATAAAACCTGAAAATCCATTTAAATACTTATTATGAAAATTATTTGAATAGGATTTTCAATTTTAAAAATCAGTTTAATAATTTTTCTCTTACTGTTTTTTGATAATGTTGAAATCTATTTATGGTATTTATAATACAATTTTTAAAAACCAAAACATATCATCGATTATATTTATTATTTATATGATACAATACATTTGCCAGAATAAAAATGTTTCAATGTTATTAAAGCTTTATATTTCCATTTGTTTTGAACTCATTTTGTAAAAATTTTAAGAAAATTTCAAGATTTTTAATTTTTATTCCAAAAATGCTGGAAACTTTCTTGCCTGCATATTGAAATTATAAGCTGGCTACTAGCTTTTTAGTCTTGTCATTTTGGATTTGGATCCAACACAGGTAAAATTTGCATTTCTTTCAGCTGACAGTTATATGGTTTTTATCTTTGCTAACGTGCTTTGAGGCCACATTTGCACAGCAGAGCAATCTTTTAGATCAAGTAAATGAGAGAATGACCCAAATTCTCTTCTGTGAATTGGTGTGAGTAGTTTTACTTATTTCAGTACAACTGTTCAGTGAGTAACAAAGGCAAGCCAGTAAGCTCAGGAATCAAATAGCTTTTATTTAATCCATTTGGATCTTTCTTTCTTATTTCATTCTCCTGCCCCTTCCGCTGGAGAGAAAACAAAGTTGGTGGGGAAAGAGATTTGCAATTTTGATTTTAAGGAATCATCCCACGTCATGTGTACGGCAACCACTGAAACAACCTCCAGTACAACCCGCGGCACGGCTGCGTGGTCTCGGAGCAGTTCATCATTTAGGTGGGAAGAGAGCTGCTCCGCCCCACCGAACGCCAGCCTGCCCTCCCGAGACAGCGACAGGGCTCTGTGCTGTGCTCGTGTTTGTCAGAGTAACACTGAACAAATGCCTTCTGCCTCCACCTCTCTGTGTGCCCGGACATGCTGCTGGCTGTCACCGAGGGCTGGAGGCCTGCAGAGCTCCGCCGTGTCCTCCTCGGGGGGACCAGGGAGTGTGTTACCTCATGAGAGCTCCGCTCATAGTGGCATCTGCCATCGTCCTCGCCGAGTTTCTGCATAAACGTGGAGTCAGAGGCAGCTTCCCAGTGCTATAGGCGTTTAACTTAAACATTTATCATTGCACTGTAGCAACTGTGCGAGGCCAACATCTCTCAGTCTAGTTGGCTCAGCAGCTTGTTTTGTAACACTCTCAGAGCTGCCAGCTCTCAAGACATTTGGTGTTTTTCTTCAGTCCCCAAATCATGGAATCATGTGACACAGTAAGAGTATCTTTCCTTTTATTAAAAAAAAAAAGGGAAAACAAAACAACAACAACAGCAAAAAAAGCCCTGAAACATGAAAGAACATTTTTAACCTTTCTGAGCACAAAGAAATGCTTAGAAATACTTCTCTCATCAGGACGTAAACCTGAATTAAAGGACTCTTCTTTCAGGCTGTATGTTTGTGTTTTTAAGAAAGTCTTATTCTGAAGGGGCAGACAGATGATTTCTTGAACTGAGGATGTGTTTTCCACACTGGAGATACATTATGTTTTCCTGGGATGAAGCCAGAAGATTTTTTCATTTTCTTCTGTTTATTGAAGAGCTTTCATGTCTTTGGGTATGAGGTCTCCTTAAAATTTACTGTCACTGACATTTCTATTGAATTTAGGTGGTCTAACTTCATATTCAAATATTATTATTATTGATCTGGGAAGTCATAGTAGGAATAGTTATATTTTAGGTATTAGCACTCTTCTGAGGTCACCACTTAAATTTTATGGAGAGTAGTTTTCCTCCATTCTGTTAGTGATGTAAGTTATGAATAGTCATAAGTTATTTCTTGCAAGTTTATTTCACATTTTAAGACATCAGTGGGTTTGGAATTCTGGTAAAATCCTAGCCTACACTGCCTAGGATGAAAGCTTGGTAAGTCTGTGCCTTTTTTGAAAAAACAGCCCATGCCTAAACAGAAATCCTGGACACTGTAGGTTTTACCCTTGGTCCTATGAGGACATAATCCAATTCCTCAAATGCAGTCAGACATTGCAGCCAATAATCTGTACTGTGGAAGGATGAGCATGTAGCCTGAATTCTCTCTTCTCTAACACAGTCTAGAGATCACTGCCACATGAAAACCATTTCTTACAATTGTTTTGGCTTGGAGGATTTATTTAGCCTAATATCCAAATCTAGATTGCTTGGTAATTTGCAGAAATATCATTTTGTAGAAGATGAAGTCAAAATTTGTATCCACCAGAGACTAGTAATAGTGAAGGAAAATTATGTCAGCCTGCAGGCAGGTCATTGACTGAATTAAACAAAATCTATTTAGTTTCCTGCCTTCTCTGAACTGAAGAATGTAGATTTTCCTCACACTTGGACTTTTATGGAAATGTGTGTGGAAAAGTACAAATTACAAATGTTCAATAATCCAATGCAGTTTGTTATATATTTCTGTCTCATTGTATTAAAGCTGTTATTAGTATAATACTGTGCCACAGAGTATTTTAATTTATTTCCTTTCTTTCCTATTTTTTTATAGCGCTCTTGAAGAAGAGCATTTGACACTCTTTCTCAAATATATGCTTATGATTTCTTATCCTTTGAAAGTTTTGGGTTAGACATTCAGTGAGTTTATTTTTCCTTTAACATTTTCTGGGACTAGAGAAATGGCTTATGCAATGGGATGTCCAATTTAATAAATAAATATATGCACACTCATCTCAATAAAATTTTTTTTCTAAGAGCATTTTAGCACAATAGCAAATTTTTTTAGATGAAAATCAGAATAACTGCTATATAATCAAACTGTCACTTTCTCATTGATCCAGTTCTTCTTTTTCTGAATACCTATGCTGGCTGCCTAACAGAGATGGCTAGAATTCCCATTTGATATGTATCAATACCTGAAAGGCATTTACTTCCTTGCATCAGGCAAATTATACTTGCTTTATATGTCTTGAGTTACAAAGTTCCTATTCCCCCTGAAACTGTAATCATAGCTCAATTAATATTTCTATTTATCTTACTTATTTAAATTTGTTTCAGAATCCTCATTTATTTACTTCTCTGGTAGCATTTTCTGCTGTAGGTTCAATAGTTTATTTCATAAATTTATTTCATAAGGAAAAAAAAACTTTTTTAAATTATTTCTTAATTTTGTCTTCTTTTTGTTATCTTTGAGTGTTTCCATTTTCTTGCACTATAAAACAGTTAGTTTTATACCAGCCTAGTTAGGAAGTCCTGTATTTGGAGGAAAAGATGAGATAAGAACTGATGATATTAGAGAAAGTAGGACAAAATTGTGCTAATGTTCATATGAAAAAGATTTACAGTGGAGAGGCTGAAGCATCTCTTTTGAGTTTAGTGGTATTTACATAAACATCCCTTAAATCATCTTTTTACATAAAAGATTGCAGGTAAAAAGGTAAAAAAAGGACAGTATCTATAAGGTGATGCTGAAAAAAATTTGTTGCCCTGTTTGGAGGATCTCTGATTTGTTGCCTTTATAGAGAAAAGCCAGATAGCCTGTAAGGTATTTTATATTCTTGGCATCAGAAATCTGTTATGATTTCTGTGTCTTGGATCCCAGGCATTTCTCATTTATCATGCTTTTAAGCCTAAAACTTTCTAGCTAACAGTTTTGAACATTACTTTTCTCTGGCATCAGCAATAACCTTGCCTAAGCTGAAAAAGCTTGGGGTTCAAGCTACACTTTATTTTGGGTTCTCATACTTTATCTTGGCTTGATTGTTTATATAAGTTTAAAAAACTCAGCAAGCTGGAAACGGAAGCTACAAATATTATATGAAAAGGGTGCAGTGGCTGCTCCACTGTTTACATTGCAGATGAATAATAGACTAGTATGCAAACAGATCCAAGCCAAAGATGAATGCAAAATGAATGAGGAGAAGGAAACAAAATAAAAGTTAGGAAAATAGGATTTGGGAATATTTAATTATTTTTCTGAGAAAATACTGTGCCGGTGACATGACAGATATCTCTTCCCTGTGGTACAATCAGAATTTCAGAAGGACCTTTCTGCTTTGGGCATATATTTGAAAAAAAAAAAAAATAAAATCTACATATGCATCTACATACTCAGTTACTGAACTTTTTCGGTGAGGGTTCAAAATTAGCTGTTCATCAGATATGTAGCTCTAGGTTATTACTAGACCAAACAAGGTTCTGCTTTGTGAATTCTGACAAATAAAAATATTTTCTTCAGACAGATAAAAGTATCTTTCAAGAGTCATGTCTGTAGTCAAAGTAAAAACCATTATTTTATGTTTTGATAACTAAAACATTGCTTAATTCAAATTTAGTACCACCACCAAAATATGAAGGAAAGCAGAGGGAAAACACAGAAAGAGAAGTCAGGCGAAGGAAAAATACGCAAAAAATATGCAGACAAAACCACTCTAGCACTGAAGAATTGAGGTGCATTGAAGAACTGAGGTGCGTGTTATTTCTATCATGCTAGTTTTGTAACGTTCCATTTAAACAAACTGATAGGGCTCACTTGCAGTGTTTTGAGTTCCATAGGATTCAGGAGAGTTTAAGCTGTTGACCTGCATACCATTTTGTGACTATCTCAGGCAGAGGGGATTGAAAGTCATACTAACCTGCAACAGAAGGAGCAAGAAGAAATATCTTGCTTTAAGTCATTTCACTGTAAGGAAAACATGTGTTGAATTGCTCAGACTTTTAAGCCTTATGTTTCTTTCAGCTGAAACCTTCCAGGCTGGGAAAGTTCACCTAAGTAGGCACAAAGCATGACTGCAGAAATATTCCCTCATCGAAAGATATTTAATATTGTGTTGTGTATCTGTTCTTCATAATCTTCATCTTCTCTCCAATCTAGAGAAATCTGTGCTGTACTAATTCTGGAATAGTTTGTAGCTCTTTCTGTAAATCTCATGAGTAGAGGGTACTCTGCTTTTGCACTGGTCTGGAAGCTGATTGATAAATCTACCCTCAGCAATATAATATTTAGCTATTTTTATAATAAAGTATAATATTTATTAAACGTATAATTCTCTTTTAATCTTATAGTAGATTTTTCACACTGTTAAGAAATAAGCTCCTTTTTTTAAGGAATTGTGCTCTGATGGGCACATTGAGATTTGAACAATTAAAATCCCATTTTAATGATCTCCTACTGTCATCATTAGAGTTGGATAAGCATAACAGCATTTGCTGTAGTGTTTCCACATATATATATTTCAGACTGAAAAGTACAGTGCACAGTCATTCAGAGCCATCACTAAAATTAATTGACTCAGCATATTTGACACCTTAATAATTCTGACACCAAGTTTTTGTAAAATTAGCACCAGTGTAAATTTAATGGGACTGACACTATAAAAGAAAAATAAAACAGGCAGTCTAGAAACATTTCTGTGCAATTTAGGCACATCTCATGTTTACTGTCATAAAATTTTATGGCTGCATAGAGAAGTCAAATTATCTACAGGAAGCTAAAAATTAATAAATACCTCTTTAAGTATGCATGAATAGATAAGGTCTTTTCAGGAGAGGTGAAAGCAGCATTAGACAAAGAAATCTACACTCACACATGCACATATCCCATTCTGTTCCAGTTTAACCAGTGGAGATTTTGCTCTTGCATGAAGTAGGTGCTAAATCACAACTACA
Source organism: Vireo altiloquus (assembly GCA_013396875.1). NCBI lineage: Eukaryota > Metazoa > Chordata > Aves > Passeriformes > Vireonidae > Vireo > Vireo altiloquus. The sequence goes on from VZRF01004724.1 coordinate 1,419,585, forward strand.
GTCTAAATAAATACTTTAGTCATTCAGTTTTATCTGGTTATGGAACTTCTTACTTTTAAGAAGAATACAAAAAGGCAAGATGTAAAGGCTGAGGACATGTGTCAGTGCTGGACTGGACTCTCCCAGTGCATGCAGATGGCATAGAGAGAGAAGCAGGAGAGCACATGTAGTCATCTGGTCACAGTAAACCTATAGGTCTTCTGGCCTCTCCTTTAGTCTCTGTACGAGCTGGGAGAAAATCCTCTGTGGGATGTCTTGTTGCACCATTACATGTGCTTTTAAAGAGGTTATACACACTTTTGAGAACTTATGGCATAGATATGACTTGTGTGCCTTTCAATTTACTGTTCATAGTAACAGAGATTCCTACACAGGATGGTGTGAGCTATACAGACTTTTTTAGCATTTTCAAAAAACATTATCTCAGACCACTTCTACTTGGCAGATGACCAAAAGACATTTTCATTAAACCTGGTTTGTTTCCTTTGTCTCAGAGGGATGATTCTGGCCGTATACAAGTTTGCACGAACACAGTATGTACTTTATGTAAACAAAAGTGCAAGGACATCATTGTTACTGTGGCTGCTTAATTCAAGGATTATAGGATTTATAAAAATCTTTCTACTCTTTGAATGTGAAACTTGCCCACTTGAGGAGTGGGTGCTGCGATAACTAGGTTGTCAATTGCTGGTGGATATCCCTTGGTGCTTCTTTACATCTTTGCATTCTCCATCTGGTTGCATCTTTTTAACAAACTCTCTCTCTTTTCCTTCCCTTTGCTTGGCCATTCTATACTAGCATAGCATATCCCTTGCTACTTGCATGGCACACCCCTCTTCACAAATTTTTTCAAGGATTTTGGATCACACTGTCTTTGGGATCACTATTTTCTCCACAACAAAAATTAGTAGAACATGGCTCACTAGCTGACCTATCTTAGCCTAGCTGCATGATTCCTGTGTGATCATGTGAACTCCCAGATTAACAGAATTTAGGTAATCTCAGCCTTGTGCTGTCTTCAGGTTTGACCTGAAGATTCACAGAACTTTGATAAACTAAGCAGGCTATTATTAAATCTGTTTTCAGGCAAACTGATTTTTGCTATCTTTGGTCTATTCATTAATACAATGACTGAGTTGCCAATTTCAATAATTTTCTTCACCTTTCTTAATGGGACATTATAGAAGTTTTTGAACACACATCCTGCTTCCCATTCCAGTTTGAGCATGCTGCCAATTCAGAGGCATTAGAAGGGAGCCCTGGGACTTCAGCTACCCAACATCCACTGGTTTGTTACAGGGGTGAGTTTAGTGCTTTATTTCCTTTCCTGATTACTGATCAGAAGATATGTGTTCTCTTTCAGTCGGTGGCTTTCCTTTGATTATTTTTCTTAAGCACAAAAAGTATCTCTTGTGATTACAAACAAAGTACAAAATCTGAATCAGAAATTCCCCAGGTGTCTTATGCTTTCTTAATATTTTCTGGTAATTATAAAAATTGTTTGTATTATGGAAATTATACAGCTCTTTTTCAGTGGCATAAATATTCTGAAACGTGGAATGAAACAGAAAAGCAAAGTACTGTCACAATATGAACTGTGCAGAGACAGGCGAGGAATACTATATTCAGAATTTGGCTTTGTGATCTGACTTAAAGGATTTTTCTACTTGAAAGAAAAAAAGGTTTACATTCTCAAGTTTTTTGTGTATTTCTTAAACTGTTCCTAGTGTGCAAGAAAAAGGAATGGCAAATGGGTCTGTTCATAGTAGTTAAATAATTAGTCTTTTCTCGAATCACAGTTTGACAGTAGGATTTGTCTTGTGCATTGAAAAAAGAAATTTGCACAGACACATATCCAGTGTCTGGAAAGAGCCTGGCTCAATCTTCTTTGCATCCTCCCTTCAAGTATTTGTGTGCATTAGCAAGAGCCCCTGGAGCCATCTCTTCCCCAGGCCAGAGAGTTTCAGCTCTCTCAGCCTTTCTTCATAGGAGAGATGTTCCAGTAGCTTAATCACCTGGATGGCCCTGCACTGGACCCTCTCCAGTGTGTTTGTGTCCCTCTTGAACCGAGGAGTGCAGAACTGGACCCAGGACTCCAGGCACAGCCTCGCCAGTGCTGAGCATGGGAGAAGGATCTCCTCTCTGCATCTGCTGGCATTGTTATGCCTGATGGAGCCCTAGTGGAGGATACCACTGGCCATTTTTGCAGCAGGGACACGTTCCTGGCTCTTATTTAACCTGGAGTCCATCAGGACTCCCAGGTGCTTTCCTGCCAAGCCGCTTCCAGCTGGGCCTCCCCACCTTGTACTGGAGCCTGGGGTTGTTCCTTCCCAAGTGCAGGACTATGTACTTTGCCCTGATGAATTTAATGAGGTAGTTTCACAGCTCTTCAGCCGTGGTCTATGAAGACTGCTCAGCATCTGAACAAAGGGTTCATGTTCTCATGGTGTGTCTAACAATAGGACTTCGCATGGATATAGACCTATATACCAGCTTTCTGCTTAGGCTATCCGAAAAATGATACCTAAGAAGTGGGCACATGTAAATAGCCTGGTGTTACAGTATTTAAAAAATAAAACTATCAGCCTGGAAGTGGCATAAGAACTTTCTCTGGAGGCTTTTTCTAAGGTACTAGTTAATCTCAGGAAGTGAACACCATATCCAAAAGTGTTAGTGGCCATAAACTTCTTCTCTAGCATGATAGAGTCAACATCCTTGGCTACATTTATGGCTTAATTGATTAAACAGGGAAAAGCCTCAAGTCCTGGCACATGCTTATTACCAAGACTACACTCTGCTGGAAACTAACTTCCCTAGATAATGTCTGGGTCCAGGCCAGGGACTGTTCCCAATAGGCAGTACTGACAAAGCTATACTGTTATCTAAAAGAGAGATTTAACTGTATGGGAGGAAGCCATTCTGTGCCAGTTAGCCCCAGGGCCAGAAAACCTGACCTTGTTTAGTTTAGCATTACAGACAGAATACTTTGACTGGAAGGCAAGAGGAGGGTAAGACAAAATGCAGAGAACGCAGTTGATCCGTGGGTGTAGCAGGAGGCATCATACTGTGTGTTCTCAACAGAAAGGTTGAGATCTACATGTGCATATTTATTCTCAGATGATCCAGTAATGCACAGATCCAGTCCTTATGATCACTTAAGCATGATCTCAGATCCTAGAGGA
>VZRF01004773.1:0-115725 GCA_013396875.1 Vireo altiloquus
GGAGTGGCTGGAGAATGTGGGTTCTGGAGCTGAGCAAGGCAAGGGGTAGCAGGAATCACAGCATGGCAGGGGATGGTGTGTGCTGGAGTGCACTCGGTTATAAGTGGAGAGCTGTTGGAACCTAGGAAAGCCAAAAAACTTTCCCNTTGGAGCTGAGCAAGGCAAGGAGTAGCAGGAATCACGGCATGGCAGAGGATGGTGTGTGCTGGCGTGCACTCGGTTACAAGTTGGAACCCAGGAAAGCCAAAAAACTTTCACTGATCTTCTAGGGACGATTTTCATCCCTAAAGNATACAAAGACAACATGGAGAATTCAAGGTGTCAGCTTCTTTTTCTTCTTCTTTTTCTTCTTTTTTTTCTTTTTTTTTTGACTTCAGTTCTTGTAATTTAATAATTAGCAAAAAGAATTTAGTGGAGAAGAGACATTAATAAAATTTAAAAATATTAAGTTTGAAGACAAAATAATATACCTAAAACTTTCTTATTTGATGATAAAAACTATATAAACTCTCTGTAACCTGCGGCCATTGTACACTTAGAAGCAGCAAAGAAGCTGTGCTCCTAAACCCTTGATAAGATATAATAAACAAACCTGAAGCAACAAAGAAGTTTCTCCGTTGTTTTTCCGCACATGAAAAATTGAAAAGAGAGAGCTTCCCCAACAAAAAGCAGCACCTTGGGACCCCCAGAGACAGCGAGGGGAAACAGGGGACTCAGATTTATCTGCACTCTGTCCCTGGTGAGGTTCCACAGCCATGTCCCGTGTCCCTGGTGAGGTTCCACAGCCATGTCCCCTGTCCCTGGTGAGGTTTCACAGCCTCACCATGTCCCCTGTCCCCANGAGGTTCCACAGCCATGTCCCGTGTCCCTGGTGAGGTTTCAGAGCCTCACCATGTCCCTTGTCCCTGGTGAGGTTTCACAGCCATGTCCCCTGTCTCAGGTGAGGTTTCAGAGCCATGTCCCCTGTCCCTGGTGAGGTTTCACAGCCTCACCATGTCCCCTGTCCCCAGAGGAGCTGGCTGAGGCACCACCTGCTCACAAAGGGAATCACAGGGCACTGTGTGCCCCCGGTGTCACCCTGACCCTCCTTTGCTCTCTGTCACTGTGTTCCCCAAAGATATTTACTGCGAGGAAGTTCCAACGCATCCAAACACTTCCTGCTGCCTGAAAAACTTTCTGTCAGACACAGCTGGGACAAGTGTAAAACTAAGAGGAGTGCCTGAAGAAATCAAAGGTTTCTAATGTCCTGAGTGAGTGTTGAGAAGTGCCTGAAGAAATCAAAGATTTCTAATGTTCTTAGTGAGTGTTCAGTAGTGCCTTGCATACTGGGAAGGGATGTAACACAGAGTACTGGATATTGCTTAACGCTGTCTCATCTGTGAAAAGGGAAATATTTTGCAAAGGGTCACTTCTGTCAACTGAAAGAACAGCAATTACGTTTGCAAAGCGAGCTGACAGCACAGCTAATGATGTATTTTCACCAGTAAATCATAAGATGGGGCTGATTTTAAATGGCACTCAATTAAATGGTGCTGCTGAGGACAGCCCAGATGTGAGCAGCGTGAGACTGTGAGATCCTCATCATCTTTCCCTCAGGATGCAGAAAGCCCTGGTGGGTGCTGGATGGACTGTACAGCAAATATCCCAGGCATACACAGGCTCTGCTGCTCCTACAAGCATCAATTCAAGGCGTAGCACACTTCAATGCACACCCCCCAAAAAAAAAAACAACAAAAAACCCCTAAAAGAAGTAGATCCAGAAGCTTAACCGTAATTTCCTCCTAACTATAGAATTTGGGGTTTGAATTTTACCCAGCCCTCCTTGAGAAAGGTCATGCTATGTGTGCCTGCTAAGCCACTCTGCCCATGAACTGCATTGCAGCTGCTGACTGATTTTCTCTCTGATTGATTTATATGGACTCCCACAGTAGAAAAGGAGAAAATTAGGATAAGGTCTGTATCTTCCTTAAATGTGTTTTCCAGTTTTAAAGGACAAATAGACCTTCAGAGACCTGTTAAATTGTGATATAAGTCAATAAGCCCACTAAATTGCCTTACTGATTTCTTCTGCTGTTTGAACACCTTCCATTTAGGCTCTCCAGGATATTCACAGCCCTTGAGAAACAAAGAATTCAGTTAAAAGCACCAATACTGGACCAAGGGCACACAGAAAAGATGTGCCTGAGGGATATGTTCTGTCCTGAGCAAGGACAAAAAACCCCAAAGCAAAGGATGTCTCCAGGGATGTTCAATTCCACTGCTATCTTGCCTCTCCTTATGCAAAAAACAACCATAAAATCCTAGGGGCATACCCCAGACTGTCAGCTATTACACATTATTTTCATGTGTGATAATTGTTAACCTGTGTTAATGGTTACATGAGGCAGTTTCAGTACCAGACCCCAGCACTATCTCTTTCTGGTCCTTTCTCAGTGATTTATGTTAATTGTTTAGGAAAAGCAGTATAAAAATACTGGTCCCTTGAGGGCTTGGGCTTTGTGGCACTCTCAGCAGAGTACAAATGTGAGTTGTGAATGGCTTAGCAGTGGGCACGCACTCTTACACAATCCAAGTGTCCAAGAGCAGAGCATTTCACTCCTTCAGTTCAGGGCATCTGTCCAGGAATTACATGTGAAATTAAATCCACTGCAGTAACTGATGTGCTGTTTTTGTTGGACTCGCAGGCAGAGGTTTCATCCAGGATTTCTCCTCAGACATGGAGATCAATTTTACTGATGGTTCCCTTCTTGGAATCCCGAAGTTCCATCGAACATCTGAACTGCAAACAGCTTTGTCCCTGAAGCAGAGCCGTGGGATGGCCTGGGCTGCACCCACCAGGAGCACAGCTACCCCAGGGAAAGCTTGGAATAAGCACTCTGCTGAGGTAAACTGGCAAAGAACCACCTGTTCCAGTGATGCTATTGCAATTTCCAGTGGCTGTTGGACTTCTCCAGCACTGCCACGGGGAGAAAGGGCAGAGCATGGGATGTGGGAGAGAGGCGGAGGATGGTCACAGGGGGGTGGTGTGTGGGGGGATGTCCCAGATGATGCAGTTTGGGTTGGTGGTTCCAAGCAAAGGTAGGATTTGGGGTCAGCACTGATGAATCATCCTGGTAAGTGGTCCTGGGTTTTATTCAAGGGCCATTTTTAAAAGCCTGGCTTGGGTGATATCTGATTTCCCCCAAGCAGCTGGGTTACCTCCAGAAGGTGTGAAAACCACGTTCTGCATTTCCAGGATGGATGTGGCCACCACTGAAGCGTTGCTAGAAGTCTGGGCAGCTGCCAGGTGGTCCCAGTGTGCGCACTGGACCCTCCCAGGCAATGTGCATGGTTGACCACAGGGTTAAAGCACTTTTCTGGCAGCTTTCCTCTGCCCCTGTCTACCTGCACATACCCACACGAGTGCCTGGGACATATAAATAAACCAGCAGGTCACCTGAGATGCTGTAGGATGGTGTGTTTTTATATCATTCCTCCCAGGCCTGGAGATATGAGCTGACCTGACCACTGAAGATAAGCACCATCAGTGGTCAGTGTGGAGATGAGAGATCTCCAAGGAAAACACAGGTGCTCCAGGGAATGCTGCTGCTGATCCAACAGGGCAGACAATGCTGCATGGGGCTTCTGGAGCGTGGCTGAAACAGCAGCAAATCCCCTGGGAGAGCCATAAATCCCCAGGACTTCTCATGGGAATGGGGTGTTAACTCTTCTGTGTGTGCTGTCCTGTTGGAATTCTGCATGGGAGAGAGCTCCTGCTCTGTGCTTCTTCTCATGCCCCAACCAACACATCAGTGGGGCTGTGATGAACACCCTAAAGGCCTCCACCAGCACTGTAGGGTGGTTTTGAGGGGCACAGGTCTATCAGAAAAACCACAATATGCGTATTTCTTTGACTGCCGAAAATACAACCTGCATCCTGTTGTTCCCTGTGGCTCGTCTGCTCTCCTGCTAAAAGGTGCACACTGTGCCTGGTACAAACCAGACAACCCTGCTCCACCCTGGGTGTGAGTGAACACCAGCCCTGAGTCTGTGTTTCTGCAGAATGAGAGATGATAGGGCTTTATTATTTCCTCTAGAAGCGATGTTGCAATATTGGTCAGTCACCACTAGCAACTGAAGTTGTAATGAAGTCATACTTCAGCCCCAAAGTACTGCTTTTTAATTTTGCTTGGTGCTTGGGGTTTTTTATTATTATTTATTTTGGATTTTGAGGGGGTTTTTTCTCTATTTTTTTTTTTTCTTCTGCTGGCAACTAATCTGGTATACAAATATCTGACCTTACTGGAATATTTGGGCAACTTATGTGTTATGAAGTCTCCTTCACTTGCTAAAGAAATGAATGTTGCAATTTTCCTGATTCGGAGAATGTATCCTTCTGTGAATTAACATTTCACAGAAGCTGCACTTATGTGTTTTGGAGGAGGAAAAGATAAGAGTGAAAAAAAGAAGTGAAGACGACATTCAAAAAAATCCTATAAGTTGTCTGTAGTCCTCACCAGACGTGTAAGTGAGGAGTGCACATAGTTTTGAATAAGGGAGCTGTGACAGTTGATTTCTCCACACACACAAAAAAAATAGAGCTATATTGTGCCACAAGGTAGACTGAACAGCAGCCCAGTTTATAGTTTAAATGGCCTGGGAGCTTCCAGAAAAATCTTTTGCATCAAACCTTTACTACTATTGCCACCATGTGGTGAAATTCGACAAAAGGCACCGTTAGCAGCCACAAAATTTATTTGTTCACTATGATTTATTTCAGCAGTTTGCCCAGTATTTTAATCAGTGCATTAGGGAATCCTCCTACAATGTATGTTCCAGTGGGATTATCATGTCCGTTTTCCCTCAGGTCTGGTTCCTCCACTGCTAATAAGCACATTTTAGCAGATAAAACAGTTACCAAACATTTGATCCATACCTATCCCAATGCCATTTTTCTTTATATTTAATCCCCTGCCCTGACCTTTTCCTTCTTAGTCATTGGAGCCAGCCTGGTGTCAAACATTTAAACCATAGTATGAGTTTTGCCTTTGTGCCTTTGTGTGGCTGAGGGCCTGTGCTGATGGCAGGGACAAGGGCAGGGATTGTGGCCACACCAGGATTTTTCTGTGCTGTGGGTTAGGTCTGAGAGCACAACAATCATCCAACACGCCCAACTCCCCATCCCAACAGGTGGTCTGAGGCATCTACTGCTCGCCTCATTCACAAGGCAGATTTATTGAAGCCTGTTTCCAATTCAGGCTGTTTAATGGTTCCTTTTTTGTGTGTGTGTGTGTGTGAGCCGAGTTCACCCAGTTTAGTGACTGCACTCAGCCACCCTGAATGCACCCTGTGCACTTGCAGAAATGAGTGCTCATGGCACAGAATTCAGCTCTTTCTCTGACTGAGGAAGCTGCAGAAACACACACAAGACATACTTAGGAGTGCCTGGGCTGGCTCTGGTGTGGCAGTGAAGGACAACCCATGTGTGGACACCACAGAGGTGCATACATCACCCTGTAATGTTGATATTCACCGTGTGTATCTCTATTTTTACGCTCAGTCCGCACAGTGAATCTTCAGGCTGCCTTCTCCTCCCCTCCTCGGCTGTCAGGGATGTCAGTGGAAATCTTGGGTGCTTCAACTCTGGTTTAACTCAGACCAGACCAGGCTGGAGCTGCCTCTGCCTCTCCTGAACAAAGAGCTCCTCCAGGGATGGCTCCTGGGCTGCCACGTTCCTGCCCACCCTGGGAACACTCTGTCCCCTCCTCATCAAGGACCCCCTGACTGATTGACGTGTTTCTAAAGCCAAACTGGGGCTGGAAAAAAAGCCGTGGAAATCTGGGAGAAAAGTTGGTTGAAGGGAAAGAGGCTTGTGGAAGTTTTTGAATGAAGTGAAGTTAGACACACACCCTCTTGCCCCCAGTTTTTCATTGTGGTTCCAGGCATGGTTTTCTGTTTGACTGAAAACTCAGTGTTGTCTTTAATTTTCGGGCTATTTGTCCTTCTTGAAGTTTGTGAAGTGATTTTTACAAAAAGAAAAGCAGTGTTTGCAAAACAATTCAAAGAGTTGAACTTTGGGAAGCATCAGAATATGAACTGTGAAGTTTTTTTCAGAAAAAGACATTTCCTATAAGGATCACTGAAACAATCCATTATGAAATTCATGAAAAATATTCCTTTGCCTTTATTCTTAGTTTTTTTGGTGGGTTTTTTTATGACTGGAAAGATTTCAGAACAAGTTTTCTGCTGTATTTTATTTTTCATTCATTCAAAAAATAGTGTTTAAAAAATGACCAGATTGGGTTTGTCTAAATACTCCCATCCCATTTAGAAGGCAGACATTTGTGTTACAGCTGGTTATCAGTGTGAATGGAGCAAGAGGATGGGCTCAGGGGAAATAAAGGCTCCCTGTACCCAGTATTTACCTGTCTGTGGATGTGTGCCACCACCTCTGCAGCACTGCCACAGAACACCCTTTTCCTGCAATTCTGACTCATGTTCTGGAGCTGCTGCTCATTTCTCAGCCACAGCAGATGGCTGAATGTGGGTATGATAAACCCACATTCTAACACGCAGCCATTTGGCCAAAAAGTTGCTTTTTTTGGTTTTTTTTTTTTTGCCCTCACGGTCCCCATGTCCCCTGGCACCACTGGTGCCTCTTTTCATGGCTTGTGCTGTGCTGCTGCTTCTGCCCAAACCTGACCCCCAAGCCCAAAGTCCGGGGGTGTTTTTCCTTGTACATTATCCAGTGTATCCATGGAACCCTCTGAGTGCTCAGAACAACCACACAGCCCCATCCATTTACTGCCAGAGCCTGCCCCGAGCCTCTCAAAAGATAATGGGGCTTTAATCACAGCAAGACTCACCCTTTTGAACTGTGCTCTTGAGCAGAAAAGTACATGAGGCAAACACAGCCTTTGGCACATGGACATGGAAAAACTTCATAGTGCTCCTCGGCTTGGCCTCCTGAGAGGGAGTCTGAGCTCTTCCTCTGTCAGTCAGATGGGATTTTTACTACTTTTTTTTAATTTTGGTTGCTCTGTTGTCGGGAGAGAGAGGATCTCTAGTTGCCAGATACCAAACTGTGTACGATCTCCTTGAGCAGTCAGTGAAAAAAACATATTTATTTCCCTTTCTATAAATGGTTATGAGAGAACTGTGGCTTTCTCCGGGGTTTAGTCTCCTTTAGGCTGGATTTTAGGTAGGTCATAGTGACAGTCATTGAGGTTCATGATAGAAGCTCAGGTTGAGGTCCTCAGCTACAAAAAAAGCCTCTTGCAATTAATATCAAATTTACCCCAAAATCTCAAAAGCATTGACCAGGCTAACGATACTGTTCACAGCAAGGAAAGCTGCTCGTAGTGAATTTAGCAGCTGTTCCAGCTGAAACAACATCAGGGCTCTCTTTTTTCCTCTTTACGAGCTGAACTTCTGCAGTGTGACTTCAGCATCTTTCTCTCCCACTGTAGTTCAGCCTGTTTTTTCTGTAAATATCTGTGCATGTTAACATTAGAGACAGAAGGTACGATAAACTCCCATTAAGGGTTCAATGCCAGTAAATGAAAGAAAAAAAAAAAGCACTGAAATGATTACTTGACTCAAAATTCCCTGTTTGGCTCTGGCAGGATTCCAAGGCACATGATCGCCAAGGTCACACACTTTGATGAAATTCCCTGGCACAGTGGGAGAGTTAAAACACTGTATTGTAGTTCCTCTTGCTGTGGGGAAATCTCACAAACGTTGTTTATTTGGTATATTTTCCGCCTCCAGTCATTCCCTACTCCAGACTAGGAAGGAATCAGCTCTCATGAAGTAAACAGGGTCAGAGCTGGTGGGGTGTTGGGGTGGGAAGTGGGTGAATGTTTGTGGCCAAATGTTTCATTAGAAGAAAAGGAAAAAATGTGGATGAGAGCCCTCCTGACAGGTTCACAAATTAAATCATGTTTCTCAGGTGCTTGAGCCAAGAGCAGATGATAACTAAGAGTAATTCAGGATAATAATTCATAATGCTCTAATCTTGCAATGTTCTCAGGATGAAGCTTTGCTTCGCTTTCCTTTGATTCCAACATTCTTGTTGGAACTTCTGTTTAGAGATGGAACTAAACATCCAGTGTTTGCACTTCAAGGAGAGAGGACTAATGGAAATCAAATATTTCACGGTTGATTTTTGCTTGGAGTGTTTTGCTTCAGTGAAATTTGAGGTGTTTTTTTCCAGTCTCAGATTGTGTATTGTGGAACTCCCCGAGACCTGCCGTTCAAAGCTAAAAATGAGGTTTCCTTTGGTGGCAGATATTCACCCCAGAGTCCTTCTTGAGGAAGCACACTTGCTATCCAAGGACCAGGGTTGGCTGTGACGTCCTCAAACCTTCCAAACCTCTGAATTTCAATGCAAATCTCACTGTATTTGACGTATAAAATGCCTCATCACCTGGAGCTGATTCCTCATGTAACAATTTCAGCTTTTCATTAGGAGAACTTCAACACTCTGGATTTATGGGGAACAAAACTTGCTTAATGTATCCCAAGTCACTCCTCATTCTCAAAAGTCAAACTGCAAATGGAGAAAACCCAAAATGCAGAGAAAGTGTTGACCTGAGAGGAAGGGTTTGAGCAAAACTGCAGGTATTTTAACCAGTTTAGGCATTTGATTGTTGCAATATTGGTGCACTAAGGCAAACAATTCTCCATACTTCCCCTGGCTGTGCCCCAAATGTTGCAGAGTACTCCTAAAGAGATACTGGTTTCTTATCTGGAAGCATCTGCCTTTTAGCAGCCTTTCCTGGTTTTCCAGTTTGTTGGAAGGTGCTAGGATGTACCTTAGCACCGTTAATTTATATTTGTTATTGTCTGTCACGGCAACTTTATTTATAGTTGATTAAAGCTCTTGGTTAGGGGGGCTGCATTCATACAAGCAGCTCTTGGCTGCTCTACATTAAAGTGAGGCCAATATTTATGGAAAACAGAATATGGCAGAAAACTTAGGGTTTTGTGGTTACTACAGAATGTCCCCATTGTTTTCTTTTCTGGTGCTCTTCCCTCGCTGCTTGCCTTCAATGGCCAGGTTTGCTTTTGTTTCTTCACAGAATGCCTTGCCAAAACCACTGTTTTCTGATTCAAATCACAGTCTGACAGCACTTTGGATGGATAGATGGAGGAGATCTTCTCCTGCTTCTTGAAAAGAAAATGGGATTTCTCCTCATGGTGATGACTTTTACGAGAATGGTACAGCAAAAGAGCCATCTTTGCACAGAGACAAATCTAAAACAGAGAGCCTGGGAGGGATAAGGAGATTTTGGACCCTCCCAGGGAAAAAAGATGTACCCACAAACGTCAGTTTTTCCCAGATGGAGCGCTGTCTTTGCATTTGGCATGCAGAGCTGTGGAGGAGCTGGGGATGCCCTGGGTCTGGGGGGACCATGGAGGAGGTGTGTGCCTGTGAGGTGTTCCTCGCCCCGGGGCTGTGGCTTCTGCCACTCCTGTGCTTGGGTAAAGGATGTGGAATTCCTGAGTGTCCTTCTCCGGAGATGCTTCCCTTCGAGGGCTGTGGTTTACCCCATTTCTGTTCTCCCAGGGCTGGGAATTCCTGCAGGCTCAGGAGCGCAGTCGGAGCGTGAACAGTCTTCGTGTACACCCATCCTGCACACCCATCACACCTTAGGTGTCATTAATTACCTGCTCCCACCCTCTGTCCCCTGCTCTGGCACCAGACCCAAATCCCTTCCCACCCCTCAGACCCCACCAGGCTGGCTCAGCCCCCAGACTCATCAACCACAGCCCAAACTGGGGGGCCTGCTTTTAATTAGGGGATTAGTCTGAAGGAGGAGGAGACATCCTTGCAGCTCTCCTAATTTTAACCATAGTTAGCGCCTAATTAATGAAACATTTAACTTGTCTGGGACGTGGGCTTGGTGGGGGGAGAGATACCCCAGGCCAATCAGCACTGATGTATTCTGTTTCCCTTGCACTGAGGCAGAGCATTTCTTAGTGATGCGTGTGTGATTGCTTCCAGATTTACGATTATTTCCATCCTTTAAATGCTGAATTTAAAAAAAAAAAAAAAGAAAAAAAAGACAAAAAAACAACCCTCCAAAGAAGTTGGTTTGGCATAATCTAATTTTCTCATGTGAAACAGTTTGTGGACCAGATGACCCCAAACAATGGGAGAGTTTGTCTGAGCCTGGCTGCTCTTGCTGCGGGCAGCCTTCCTCTGGGCTGCCCTCCTGTAACCAAACGTGGCTTTGTCCCTTATTTACACTCCTCAACTTGGGGACTTCTGCTGCCTTGGCCAGGCTGCAGCGCCTGGCAAGTGCTGAGCACATCACAGCAGGTGAGACTGGATGTGCATCCTGACAAGGAGAGAGACAAAACTAGACAGAGGCAAAATTTTTTTCCCCACAGACTTAGCAGATTTTGGAAACCCTCTGTGAGGTTAGGCAGGGTTTAAGGGATATGACCCCGGGCTGGTTAGGATACAGATGAACTCAAGAGCTTTTAGAACTCACCTGAGTGAATTGTATCTTAAATATCTCAATTCATATAAGTTTCCCTTAGCTGGAAAACTGCATTTCACCCAAGGAGCTGCTGAGAGGCTTCTTAGCTGGCAAGGAAAAGAAGGTCTCCAGCACTTTAGGCTTGCGTGTGGGGAAAGAAAGAGCCTCAGGAACTGGAAGGCTCCAGCAAACTCTGCTCACAGCAAAAACAATCTCCTCTGCCAGGGCGTGACCCTAGCAGTACATGGGAATCGGATTAAAATGGAAACTAAAGAATTTATAGTGCCAAAGAACTGCATACCTGCCCTGCCCCTCCCTTTTATTTATTGTGTATTCCACGTATTTATCATTTATTCCCCACACTGCAGACACCTTCCTCGGTTTCCATGCAGTAGCTCTGGCACTTAAAGCTAGGTATGGACCTTGCTCCCTACATTAAATCCAGACATGGGCCCCAGTGTCAGTCTGGTTTTGGTGCTGTGGATGCCATTAGCTACGGATGGGAAACAGTAGCTCAGGGAAAAGAATTAGAAAATAGAGAGGAAAAAAAAAATCCAAGTAACTTTTAATTCCTAATTAATAATTTAGATACAGTTGCACTCTTCTGTGATCAGGGTATGAAAGAGAAACAAGGAATTAGTGGTCCTCCCACTAAGGCTTCTCCATCTGTGTGCTTTTTTCCCCTTTCCTTCTTCTTTTTTTTTTTTGGTGGTTTTCATTTCTTTGCTAATTGATTTATTTAATATATGAAATTAATTCATATAGACAGAGGAGCTAATGGTTTATTCTAAAGGGTAAATATTCTGGATATTGGAGTTCAAGCAGCCTAGGCTGGCAGCAGCAGGGCAAACCCCAGTGTGACTCTCACCTCCCCACACTGCAGACACCTCCAGAAGGAGAGGTCTGCACATCATTAAATGAGGTCAGAGCAGGCCCAGCAAAGCAGGAGATGCCAATCCTGGTGTCCAGTGAGAGACTGAGAGGAGGACTTCTTCATGGGTGACTCTAGTTGCTTGTAGAGTTTATTGTGTTTTCCCTTTTTCTCTACAAGGAAAAGATGTAAGCAATGAACAGGACCCTCACAGAAGGAATCTCTGCTTTCTAGTCCTGAGCTGGCAAAGCCCAGGGTTTGAATCGGTGCCAGGGAAATCGAGGAAGTAATTATCCAAAAAATCAAACATAAATTAAATAAAGAAAATAAAAAGCCCAGTGACATTTAACTTGGAAAATCTCACTGCAGTGATCAGAATGTTTTATCCAAGGTGATCCAGGGGGGAAGGTGGAGCAGGGAGGAATTCTCACCTTGAGCTGACTGCTGTGGAAGCCTGATGACTCCTGCCTGTGGCCACTCAAACCCAGCACCATGGGGCAGATGCCCAGCAGGGCTCTCCTCTCCCCACCTACAAGGGGACTTCGACCTCTGCAGCCTTTCTAGCCCTGTTTGTGTCACCCTTGTCGTTTGTTCTGCCCCATGGGACAAGTCACAGCCTTGATTACTGGTAAGATAGCTGCCCTCTCTATGTGAACCGTAGGAATGTAGGAAGAATTCCCCAAAGTTGATGGTTTCAGAGGTCACCCTCCATACAACACTTCACTATCCATGTCCTTGAGATTTACCCTAGCCACACATCTTTTTGTGCTTGTCTTTGTAGTTTATTTTGCAATCCTTCCAATTAGCATACAAGTGAATGACGTCGTGAATATTAATGTGATTTTCATTTATTTCCAGAGACAATAGCCATGTGAATCAGCAGGGCTCCACTAATCTACGCTGAAGACTTCAGAGTTGTTGAAGCTGGTTTAAAAGGCCTGGGAACTTGTGGCTGTGTGTCATTATACACTCATTATGATTCTATCCTTGAAGGTGAGGCACACTGAACATTTGATTAGCGTGCTGTTATAAATAAAAGCAAATGTATCTGAAAAATGTGTGAATTGGTAAATCACGTTAAGGGAAAAAGCCAATAATGAAAAAAAAAACCCAGAGAGTGCATGGAGAGAGAGACAGACATATCAGCCCAGAGAATTGCTTTTCTCAGCCAAATACACTGCAGTGTTTATCAGATGCCTTCCTGCAGTGGACCCAGGCCTCACGTTTGACTGCACTGCTTCGGATTACAAAGACATTTTTCTGCTTCCTTCCCAGGACAAAACACGGAGCTGTGGCAGTCGGCTGGAGCTCAGGGTGGTCTTAATCTTCTTCTGCATCTTTCCTTCCCTGCCTTGCTGCTCCAGGCACCTTATTTAGGCAGGCAGGGCAGGCTGTTCCCAGGGCTCACAGAGCCACAGCATCCTCTGTACCCTTGTCCCTGTCCCTGCCCCAGCCCTGCCAGCCTCCACAGAACAAAGTGTTCTTTAAGGTCCCATTCAGTCCAAGTGATTCTACAAGTCCATGATTCTGTGATTCACACGTGTCCTGGAAAGCCCTCCTTAAATTTCATATATAGGCCATGTTCTGCCAGAAGTACCTGAAACATCTTTTGAAATGTCCCATCATGGTCCTGAGGTGTTTTCAAGAAAATATTAAAACTAGGAAAGTGAGGACTGCGTTTTCTCTCACCGTAATATGTGTGCAGAGACAGACAGACAATAAAATCTCCTTTTTAATGATCAGGCGGTGGTTCAGAGGTCAAAGCCATAAAGATTTAACTGATTTATCCACATGGGAAGGTGCTGCCTGTCCCATCTCCATTGCTGACACACTCTGCCACTGCTGAGCTTCAGAGAGTCTTGTTATTTACTGCAGAATGAAAAACCTTTGGGACACTTTTAAAAGGGTTGGGTCTTGTGTCCTGACACATCTTAATCTCACTAGAAGCATTCTGGATACCTGCTTGGGTCAATGCCCTTGAGGAACTGGAGGGAAAACATTCCCACTGTTGGCTAAGTTAAGCAGTGATCCACCTGACTGCCTTTGAAACAGAATTCCCATGGAATTCCCATTTTTGCAGCGGTGACTTGCTGCACCCTATTGTCTGTGATTCTCTCCAGGAAAGAAATAGGACACGAAGATTGAGCCAAGGAGTCTGCAGCGTTTGGAAGCACAGAGAGCTCCCAGCTTTGCCAGCCTCAGCACCCTGCCCACCCAAGTGGCAGCTGGACAAAAAACCTCAGTAGCTCCCATTTTTTTTGGCTAATAGTGACCTGGTAGTGATGCTCCTGCTCTTGAGGACCTTCTTTGGAAATTTCCTTGGATAGATAAAGCTCAAAAGTTTGGTTTTGTTGCTTCATACTCTGAGGTCTGGTGACCTGATTCTCAGTTTTGCCAGCTGAAGAATTCCATGGCCTTGCATTTGAAGAGAAGTGGAAAGAAAAGTTTCCATGAGTGACTGTAATAATCTTTTTCTTGCTGTTTTGGCATCAGTAACCATATTCCATTCTGATCTAATTTGTGGCATTTCCTCCTCATATTTGTTGTTTTATACTATACATTGAAATATGATGTATCCATAATATAGAAAATATGTTCTGTATTTCTGAGCACATTCATACAAAGGCTAATTCTTATGCTGTAATTTGAAAAACATGAATCAAACCCCAAAATTTAAAGAAAAAACTGCCCTAAACATACTTAAGGTAATGGCATACTTTCAGGAAAACCAAGAATGTATTCATTTTTACACCAAGTCAAATGTACCCTGGAAGGAAATCTGAGTATTAATGTTCACTTATTTTAAAATTGGTGTTATACTGTAAGTTGAATAAGAAGAGGTAATCAATCTTTACATGGTTACATAAATAAAGCAAACTACTTAATTTGTTATGAGTTAGAAAGACCTGGACTCCTAACAGGAATTGAGTGCATTTGCGAATTTATGTAACAAACATATCACTACCAACACCAAATTACATCTCAATCAATGTTAAAAGGCATATGACATTTCCCTTTGATTTATGGATTAACCTTTACAGTTAATACAGTCTAGCATTTATTGTTTTCATCAGTTTGTGGTTTGATAGCAACCCCACAGTTCATTGCTGGGAATTGACTAAATTAATAGCTTTTCCCACCATGATCAACCAGCTAATGAAAAAGATCTATTTTGCACAGCTGGTGGATGCTAATATTTAAACAAACAAAACAAACCTTTATGAAGGACAAATGAGTCTTGGGTCCTGATTCTGCCAGTCAAGTTATTTATCTCAGGAAACCAATGTGAACCTATTGACTGGGGTTAAACCTGGCTAAAATGTAATATATTAAACACAAAGTGACATGAAAGCAGTCCCAGTGCAGCAGCCAGGGGAACAAATTTTATTTCAGGATCCATTTGCAGGCAAAAATTAGAAAGTTTTCATTCCTCATTGTCTGAGATGTTCTCTCTTTGGCATGGAAAATATTGGGGAAAAAAATATACAGGTATCTTTGCCAAGTTCTGCTCCCATTAATACTGTTCAGATGCTGAGGGATTATGTACTAGAATGACAAAGCATTAAGCAATTATCTGCATCACTTTGTGGAAATAAATACAAAAGAGTTTTCTTGAATAAAGAATAACACTGCCTTAAAATAACCCAGCTACCCCTCCAAGTTACTCTGATTGAGGACTAATTATCTCAGCAAGAAAAACATGCAACTTGAGCTGAATTTAGTGATGACAAGTCAGTTTACTGAGGACTTTTCATTTCAAGCATCATTTTGGACACATTTAATCAACATGAAATTGCCATCAACTTCTGCATTGCAAGCAAAAGGAGATTAGCACCTGGTTAAGGGTAACAGTCTGGCTTCACACAAGCCATGGAGAAGGCAGGACAGGCTTGCCCAACTTCCAGATATGCTCATCTTCCTCTTCATCATGATCAAAGGTAGACCAAGACGAAGAGCTTTGAGAAAATTGACAGTTTTGGTTGCATTTGTACAACTCTTCTGAACTTATTTTTTTCCTAGACACCTCGGAGCAGCAGTGAAATTTCCACTCTTCCCCATTTGGAGGAGGAAAAAGTTCAGCAATAAAAGTCACTTTCACAGCATTTTGATACGTCTGCTTCCTCATGCCCTTAAATATTCATTTTTCTTAAGGTTCACAGAAGGTTTCCAAGCCTTAAAAGTCAGGGTTCATTAGAGCTAAGCTTTTGTTTGAATTGCAAACATCTGGCAGTGCAAAGAGACAGAAAGTGCTCTGCTGCATCCTTGTTAGAGCTGGCAGTGGCCCCAGCAGATGCTGCCTTGCACCTTCAGCAGCGATTGCAGGTGGAAAATCTCTGTGCTTACAAAAGCAAGGAGATTATCTGTTTTATCCACACTCACAGCTAAATTCTACCGTGCCTTAGTCCTGCACGCAGAGCCCCAGGGACCTCTGAAGGACAGAGGAGGAGGGCAGAGCTCATTAATAAAAGGTTTTATTTTTTCTCACAGGGCACACATGCAAGTAAGGAAAAAAAAAAAAAAAACAACAAAAAACCACCAAACCAGCAAGCAACCCAAACAACTTTCCCACTTCTGGTGAACTTTTCCTCTGGAAAGGCTGGGGAGCCACGATCCATGACAGCTCAGTTCTCAGTGGATGGCCATGGATCATTGCTCCAGGATGGCACCAGGGCCACGTCTGCAGCAAAGGCAGCGAGCACAGCTGCTGGGAAACTCCTCTGAAGGCAAAGTCAAAGCTCTCAGCCTGCAGAGCCTGTGTGTTTGGGGATACTGTGCCTTAGTCCTGCCTGGAACAGCGTGGGGAATATCACAGGAGCCAATCTGGGCTCTGCAGGAGATTTTGCACCCAGGAAGCATTCACTATGGCAAAATTATTCTAAGTTTCTGCATGGATTCCTTGGATTTGAACAAAAACCCTGCCTTTATAGAGGTCCTGTGAAGAGAGTGGTGCAATAACTCTCTGCAATACCACTGTTGTCAGTGCCAGGGACTCCTCTTGAAATTACAGATTTTTTGCTCATTTTTACTGCCAGTAGAACGGGTTTTTGTGGGCATTTTCTTGAAAGAAACAGCCATAAAATGCTTCTACTTGCTGGAACAGCACAGTGTTTGCTGGAGCAGGTGGCAGTGTGAGTTAATATGTGATAGAAACTTTCTTTCATTTAGCTGGGGACATGGGTTTGCTTTTTTTTTGCTTAAAAAAACAGGAGAAAGAGGATTTTTTTTTTTTTTAAAGTAACAACATTTCTAACCCTTGCAACTCCACCCCAGTTCTCTTTATACTTTTATGCATTTCTCAAACGTCCTGCTGCTAGAGTCACACAGGATCAGAGTGCTGCCAGCTCTTACACACTCAGGCACACTTTTGCTCAGCCCCGTGCAAAACTAATCTGGGGCAGGGTGGACAAGATGCTAGGGAAGATTAAAGCAGAGACAGCAAAAGGTGACAGAATGTGGAAGGTCCATAACATCAGCGTGCTGATACTGCAGGTTTCTAACAAAATCCTTTGTAGAGGTGAACTCTCTCTGCTGCCTGGAGGAGACACAGAGACATAAAATGACTTGCCCCAAAGGCATTGCAGACAAAACAGACTGGATCTCTGAGGCCAGGAGGTTTGAGGCTATTCCTGAGAAAAGGACGAAATACAGAAGCAAACAGAAATGTTTTCTTGGCTGTAATTTAAAAAAAAAAAAAAAAAAAAAAAGAGAAGTAGAATTTCTTGCTATCTCGAGTAAGTGCATTATAATCAGAGTATGGCTAAATCTAATACAGGAGTCGGTGTGCCACCACCAGCAATACTTCTTTTGCAATTGCCTCCAGCTATTGCTACTAGTAGTTCTGATTGCAATTTCCTTGTACCTTATGTCAATATTACTGGGTCACAAGCGAGGAAACAGGAAGCCTGATAATCAATTTCAGTAGCTGTACAGTCATTTAGCTCGGGATTTTGGTGGTTGGAAAAATTTAGACTTCAGCTCCAGTAATTGCAACCCTGAATTAAGACAGAGATATCAATTTCATATGTGCTGTGCACATGCCCATGTGGCTGTAGAGCCAGGACACAGAAAACTCTCTTGTGCTAGCAGGAATATTCCTTCCAGGGAAAAAAAAATCAGTGCATTTTAAGCTCAAGTATTGTCTTCCCTCTCCAAATTCAGCTTATGCTGTTGTCATGGTATAAATGGCTCAAATTCAGGCAGGCTTCAAAGCAAAGAAAAGAATTCATATATATATTCAGGTGTATTAATTTTTCTCCCTGACTCTTGGTAAGTAACAGACTACAGCTTTATGATGCTGCAGCATGGACTTGACACGATTATTCATTTTTGTTTTAGAAAATAAATAAAAACTGAGTCTCCTCTCAGATAAACATCTGTCAAACAAGGAGTTTTTCAGGAGAGAGGGCTTTGTTACAGAACCTCCTCTGCCCCGTGGGTGCTGCTGGACCTGCTGGTGATGCCCTGGTGTCTATGCCCAGCACTTGGGGCTCTCTGCTCCCTCACATCACCCTCTGTGTTCCCTTTGCTGTCACCTGATGGGAAGGGGCAGGGGGGAGAACAAGGAGCTGGGGTTGCACAGGAGGAATTCACGTGGCTTGTCCCAACCATCCACTGCTGGGACACGATTCAGGTGAGAGCAAGGATGGTCCTGGAGGCACTCATGTCCCATGGGGCAGAGGTTGTCCCAAGGGTCTCTATAAACCAGCACAGCAACCATGCCTGTGGAAAATACGTGTTTCACACCCCAAAAATGAGGTTCCCTTAGAGGCAAGCAGGACGTTTCCTGGAGAAGAGCTTCACCTCTGCCATGGGGTGAAGCTCCATGTGGGCATGGGCAGAGGGCAGACTCTGACATCAGTCCTTGGTGTGGCTGAGGGGAGAAGCCAGGCAGGTGCCCCTCAATGTGCTGCTGCTCCCTGCCTTCCCTCTGCAGCCAGCCTGAGCTCCAGCTCTGCCCCAGCAGGGTGAGGAGGTGGTGGGAGCAGGACCTAA
Organism: Vireo altiloquus; assembly: GCA_013396875.1. Taxonomy (NCBI): domain Eukaryota; kingdom Metazoa; phylum Chordata; class Aves; order Passeriformes; family Vireonidae; genus Vireo; species Vireo altiloquus. The sequence continues at coordinate 18,334 of VZRF01004773.1, forward strand.
CCATGCCCCTCTCCTCTCCTGGCCTGACCCACCCTCCTGCCCTGCCCTGGGAACAGCCTCCTGCTGCCTTTGGGCCGTTCCTTCTCTGGCTGACAAGAAATCTGCCTTCTCTTCTCCCACCCCAGCTAACCTGGCCGTGTGCTTTCCTCCCAGGACAGGCTTGTCTTGGTTTCATGCACTGGGAAGCAGAAAGAGCCAAGCTTCCTCTTGATTTCAGGATCAGAACCTAAAAGAGATTAAAACGTTGCCGCTTGAATTTTAAAATGTTGTTTTTCATGACATGATTATGTGACCTACCTTTGTTTATTATAAAACTAATACCACAAGTTACAGTTCAATGAATTCACATTTTATTTGAAATTTTTGTCTGAAGTAGCCTAAAGCTCTTCAAGAAACAATTGCAGAGAACCATATGAGAGCTGCTAATTTATAATCTGCAGCATCACAGCACAACTGGCTTTTCATTTGGCTAAAAGGAAATGGTTACTTAGAACAACAAAGCAAACCATGTGTCCATAGTTTATATTAAATGCCCTTGGTATTTATTAGGGATACACAATGTATCATCTCGAAAATATTTATTTTCCTGTAATTTCAACAGCAGCAAAACAAAATGGAAAGTAATACAATGTCATGCCTTTGCCAAACTGTAGCAGATCTTGGGACAGTTTCCTGTTGAAAGAAAATTTGAGATCCTGAGTCTGGATATTATTTTAGTGTGACTTGTATATTTGAGTGTGTACACCAGCCCCAGAACAGAGGTGCTCTCAAGGAACACACAAACATCTTCGCACCAGGAATCTCACCCCAGATGCCAACATCTGCTTCTGCTGTGTTCAGCCCTTTGGGGAATTTATTCCCTATTTGGACACATTTCCCATTGAATTCAGGAAGTATTTTGTCTGGCTGAAAGACAGAGCCAAAGGAACCTGTGGAAGCAAGCTGCTATTTTGTCTTGAGAAGACACCAAGTAACTGCTAGAAGGTATTTAATTTTCTCTGCAGTCCACATGGCCTTTAATCTGATTAATCTCTGGCCCTGGCAATAGAAGATGAAGTTTTGATCCCTTGAACCCAATGGCAAAACTCTCATTCATTTCATGACAGTCAGGATTCGAGCCATGTAGCCAGTCCCAGATGCTCCAATGCAGAAAAATGTTATGGGCTGATTAGTGCTGAAGTGCCTCCCAGGGTTTGATAATTGCTCATACAGCTCTCAGCCTCGGAAAAGCCTGAGACAGATTAATCATGAAACACAGCTCATTGCACCTGTTATTTTCCACATTCACTTTTATGGGAAGTGTTTCTTTTCCCCCCAGTCTCGGGGAGGCTGTGCTGGAAGGAGGGGATGGCAGCAGAGGACATCAGCAGAGGATGCTGGATGCAGTCAGTACCAGCACAGTGCAATGCCTCGAGCAAAGAGGGGAAGATGGGGAGCAGTTTTGTCGTGGGGTTAAATATCTGTACCACAAATCCCCCGAAAAGCACTTTCAGCTAGAGCAGATCTTGCTTGAGACAGATGGCTAATGGTCAGCAGAGCCTTTGGGCCCAAGAGGGGAGTTGGTTGTGCCTTAATTTTTTTTCCCCACATGAGGAGAACACGACAGCATTTCACCATCAGCAGCTGTGGAAAGTGCAGCTTTGGGGGGCAGTTGGATGCAGAGATGGGGCTGCTGGGGCTGGCAAAAGGGTTTAATGGCTGTGGGACAGAGCAGTGCTCTCTACTGAGCAAATTTCAGGAAGCCTAGTTGGGTCTCGGTTATTTTTTTAATTAGAACCGCAGATATATCATCATGGAAACCGAGCAAACTTCCAAGCCCATTAATTCTTTATCAAGTCTCCAATAGGGGAGGGAGGGAGCAGCTTTAGTGCAGAACATTCAGTCTGTGGAGCTGCAGTGCTGGGAGAGCTGCCCTGAGCAGCCTGGCTGGCAAGGCAAAGAGGCATTTCTGTAGCTCATCTTCAGCCTGCTCAGAGCAGGACAAGGTGGTGTGTGCCCCACGCAAATGCTGGTGATGGACACCAGCAGCTCAATTTTGCAGGGCAAATTTTTTTTTTTCTGAAAAATTGTGTCAGAAGAAGCACTCCCAGAAGATGAAAGGAGGCTCCTGTTGCTGGCATGGCAGGGTTCATTGCCTGCTACAGAGAAACACCACAGAAGGAACTTTGGTTTGGGCTCACTTCTCGTTTTCTTCTTCTGTCAGTGCTCTGCAAGGGCTATTTTCAGTTCCATAGTTAATGGTGAGAAACGTGGTGTATTTTGATTCCTAATTTAGCTTGTTTATCCTGAGAGATTCCAGGATCTTCGTTTGAAAGATAAATTCAAACCTTCTTTTTTCCCTTTGCAGCCCACATTCCGCAACAAAAACATTGCATGCCATACTTCATTACAAGGGCTTGGAAGACCTTCACGACCATAAATTTAGGAACTTGCGGAACACAATGGACTTTAGGATGGAAAGAAGCCAGCTGGCCTATCTGGTCAGGTCCATCCCTTCTGTTTGAATTAACAGCTGGATTGCACAGTGGGAGAAATCCGGCAGTTCTTTCTCAGGCGAAATTCTCACAGTTGGATTTGCCTCCAACCACTGTAGCAAGGGTGGGAGGGAGCACAACTTACTTTGTTATTTTATGTTAGCTCTCCGGGTAAAAAAGATTCCAGTGCAAGTTCCATAGGACTTGGACCTACCCTGCTCTTTAATTTAATGACCCTAAGTGCAAAAAAGACATTCCCAGTAAAACAGAGACAGAGGGTAGGTTCTTTGTGCAGAGCAGTGCAGATGGTACCCATGCTCTGGAGAAAGCAATTAGAAGCTGATGCTGAGGCAAAATAAAGAGGTAGGGACCATTTGTTGCTCTGAGAATTCTGTCTAGGAGAGGAGGTGCTGGCACAGTTTTGCAGACTGTGTGAGGAGAGATGTTGGGTATGATGTGCAAAGGTCGGTTTTACATGTGCTATTTCAACTCCAAAGGCAATCATACCAAAATTAAAGGATTTGCAAGGATTTACACCCTCACAGCAGGGAGGAGAACATGGCCCAGAAGAGACAGAGAGGGGAGAGGCCAGCTGGAATGAGCAGCACAGGATTCCCATGCCTTGACTTTGGGATGTGAAGTGCTGATCACAGGCAGGGATTTGTGTTACCCACCAGAGCTGAAGGTTCAGGTCCCTGCGTGCTCAGGGGCAGGTGGTCCAGGTTCCCTCTTTTCCCTGAGCTTGAGTGCAGTTGGATTTGGGGTATTGCTGCCCTCAATTCACAGCAGAGACCTGACACAGCCCCAAGAGCCCTTGAGATATCAGCCCTGTACTACTGGAAGATCTGTAGCAGAGTTTGTCCCTCCAAACCCCTTCCCCTCTCGGTGTGTCCTCTCTGTTTGTAGAGAGTAGGATGGACTCACAAGATTTGGACCTGAACAGGCAAGTGGTAGCCAAAAGAGAAACCCTCTGTGACCAGAAAACAGTGCAGAAATCTTGATTTGGTTTTGAGGGAGAAACCAACCTGCTGAGGGGCTGAGGAACGTTGTGGCAGTTCAGGCCACAGGATGGAGCACAAAAAAGCAAAGGCATGGGGAGAAGCAGATCTCCAGTGTGGCTTGACCTTCAAATGCTCCTTGAGCACAGCTTCTCTTTATGTGAGGAGTTAATGGGTCTCAACTAATAAGATGTCTCTGATCGGCAGAAAAATAGGAGAACTTGGCTTTCCTGACAAAGAAAAGGTTTGTTTTTAGCTCTCCCAGCCTGCATTAATGCTCCCATAATGTGCAGGAGGTTCTGCTGAGGGAGAGGTCCTATAAGTGAGGTCAGCTACTGGTCTGTTATCAGCTACTTGGGTGTTATCTGGCCTCTCTCCATTGAGAGAGGAGAGAGTGCTGCATCCTTGACCAAGTGCTTTGAACTTCATTCTGTGGCTGATCATCATTTTGCTGTGTGAAAACCACTTCTGTGACACCAATGGCGAAAGCCTAAGAAGTTAAATGAGTAGAAGTGAAATCGCTGCATGATAACCTGGCGTGGCTCCATCACAATCTCTGTTTTATCATGGGAATTATTTATCCGTTAGAAGGATAAATAAACAACCCCCCCTCCAGAGCCCCTCAGCGAGGCCAAGCCTTGCTTCTCCCCAGAAAGAAAACTTTCATCTTTCCTTTGCAAAGGTATTTATGACCCTGAAGGGAGAGGTCTAAAGGCTCATTCCCCGTCTCTGTGCAGGTAGGAGCTGCTGTCCCACACCCTCCTCCTGAATCACCCCAACCCCGGGACACCCCCAGTGAGGCACCTCTGCTGGGATAAGGAAACACACAGTTTTGGAGTCCAGAATAAACCTGGGAATTTTTCCTGCTCCTCTGGGTGAGCTGAGAGCACCAAAGAAATGAGGAGATGTTGTTTAGTGCACCACAGAGTGTGGAGTTGGAGTTTTTAGGTTTTGCTATATATATTATATAGAGCCAACATGGAGATTCTAGGGTGTTGGCTCCTTCTTCTTCATCTTCTTTCTTCTCCTTCTCTTCCTTTTTCTCTCTGACATGAGTTCCTGTGATTTGTTAATTGATAGATAGAATTTAGTGTAGAGGAGACATGTCAGTGAGGTTGATATTCACTGGTTTTGGGAACAAAATAAGATAGGTAAAGTTTTCTAACTGGTTGATAATAGATATAAAAGCTACCTGCTTTGGGTAGCCATTGCCATTCTGCCCTCGTGTTCCTGGAGGTCACAGCACAGAAACTCTGAAACTTTGATAAGAAAGAAAAATAAACAAGCTTTGAAACAGCAGAAAGAAGCCTCATTTCATCTTTTTGGGACATGGGACACTGAAATAAGAAACACAGCCAGGCCAGGAGTCAGGGTCCAAAGAACGCCCTGACCCCACGGCTCATTCTGTGTCTCTCTCCACCATCAGGAAGGTGCCATGAGATGAGGAATTGAGCCAAATACCTTTTCCCAGCCTGCCCAGCCCTCTGATTGTCCCGGAGGGTGCAGAGCCTTGCCCTGCTCATCCCTGGCTCACCTTTGAACCCCAGTGTGGACAGGAGAATATTCACCCTCTTCAACCCAGGGCAAAGAGGAATGTTCCTGTGAGAGTTTCTTTTTTTTTCCTTTCGTTGTGGCTTTGTGCAAGTGGCTGGCAGGCTGTGATGGAGCTGAAGAAATAGCTCTGGATTCAGAGAAGAAAGAAACCCAGACTTTTTTCCCCCCTTCCCTGAGAAAAAGTAATTTACGTAAATTTATCCACGACCAGCACACGGCAATAGCTCACAACTTTGTTAATGGAAACCTGGTGATCCATAACACTTGTGTGGGAGACATTTGCTCGGGGGTAATACAATATTAATGTTAATATCAATGATCGATCAGAGGATTTGCAAGAAAGGCATAAAGTATTTAATTATAATTACATTGGGAATGGCTTTGTAATGGCTACGACATTTGAATAAGGTCACGTCTAGCCCTCACCCCTGTTATGTTGTTCTATATTAAATGCCATTCACTTTAACTGCTGGAAACCTTTCTGGAGTCGTCAGAATATAATATACTGGGTAAATTGAAATATGTCCCTTCATTTTTCGAAATATGATTGATACCCTTTGCAAAACAAATGTTAACACCTATTTGTACACAAATTTCTTTGATTATATGTTGGGGAAACTAAAGCATGACAGTCTCTCCTAGCAGGCACTTCAATGTGAGCAAAGGACATGGCTATTTGTGAATATTAATTCATCTTACAGAAAATGGCTTTGGATCTCTGCTGTAAATCCACTTGGGTGCATTTCTGCCTTTCCTAATGCATTCATTCTACATTGATTAGTAGCCATAAACTGTATTTCCATTGGTCTCAGCAGCCCACAGTGTTCACCTTGCCCAGGTGTTGCTCAGGAGGAATTTTGCTGTGGCTAAATTGTCTTTTGCTAACAGCATCAACCAAGAACACATAGTAACAATCATAGTTGCATGTTTCACAGCAGAAAATATGTATTTCAAATATACTGCAGGTGTGTACTGTAACTATCAGCCCAACAGCGGCATTGCCAGGTTTAAAACAATCAGGAAAAAGATCTGTGTATAAAACATGAATATTTATCTGTAGGCAGGATCCCAGAGGTGCACAAGTACCGACCCACAATGAGGGCATGCAAACACTGAAGCACTAAAAGAGGACATGCTCTCCCCACACCTATTTACTACTGAGCATAAACACCAAAGGAGCAAATTCTCGTCCCTCTTCAAATGAGAATCCATCTGTCCAGTCCCCCCAGAGGTTTTTTTCTTCTTTTTTTATACTATCAGTGTAAACAGCAGATCAGTCAGGTCTAATAACCACCCAGAATAACTCTTGATTCACAGAGAACTGAAAGCTCCCATTTGAAGGCAGAATTTGGTCTCAAGAAATCATCCTTTCAAAGTTTGGAAGACATGCAGTGATGTAATTGACATGATTTTCCACTTTCTCCTTTCTGAAGAAGAAGCAAAGACTTTTGCATGCTGCAGAAATGCCTGAAGAGAGCAAGTTTTATAGTTTTCCAAAAAAATGAGCATTTATTACCAATCAGTGTGAAATACCACTGATGGTAAATTTTAAGTATATGGCAGGAGTTTCAGCATCATGACAACATTCATCATGCATTTTTACAACGTATAAGTGCAGTGATATTGCTCCCTTTCTCAATAACAATATATAAGAATATATAGTATAAATGTACAGTATATATTAGACACAATGTAAAATAACTTAGTGAAATGTCAAAGCTTCTGCATAAAAATTCAAGTCATGCCTGAGCATACCTCTATGCTGAATCTTGTCTCATATACCTTCATTTACCTTTAGTTCCTGTTGCAAAGATAATTTTATCTCTGCATTTAATTGCTTAAAACCATCAGAATTATTGTCTTTTTCCCTTTTATCTGCAGCAGGTGAAGACTGTAGAGGCCAAGTCAAAGCCAGAATTTTGTGGAGCCTTTGCTAACGCTGCTGATGTTCCGGGAAGCAATTCATTGTGAAAAAGCTGTACAAAAGCAACTTCTTAAAAGCTCATAGCAGTTCATCATTGTCCATCAGGTTCTGCTCCAAAATCTCCCACTGCATGTGAATGGTAATGAAGTGGCTTTCTCAGAAGTGGAGCTAACACTGATATCTGGAAATTATAAATCTCACCAGTTTAGCTGAAGTCATATCAAGCACCACTTTGGTAATTGCTTGCAAGAAGGATCAATAAAAATCTATTTAATGGGAATATACAACTTGTCTCAGAGCAGGTAGGTGGAATTTTAGCTTTGCTCAACACTCAACAGGGCTTTTTTTGCAGTGCCAGGTTTCCCTTCACACTTGCTGAATGAAATATGGTCAAAGACTTTCCTGCAGCATCTCAGGAAGATTTCTGATAGTACAAGGGAAGAAGTGTTGTTTTTTTCTATTTTTTTTTTTCTAACCAAGGCAGTCTCTTTGGCTGTCACACTGCCTATCAAAGTCTACCAGAGTTCAGCAGCCTTGCAATTAGGTCTCTTGGAATTATTTTGAATACAACTTCACTTCAACAATTTAAACAATTCCGCCCCAAATATAAACACAAACATACATGAAATACTTATCAATAACTATGTTTTCTAATGAACAATGAATTAAAGATGCGAAACAGTTTGAAACATGATGTTAAAAGAAAAAATAAGGAAGACAGGGTGATTTTCTGTAATTCCTTTTAAGAAACAAATTTCCACCCCCCTCCCACCCCCCCACATTCCCAGCCAGTGTAAGTCGACAGAATTACACTGTTTTAGATCAGCTTAAGTTCTGACCTATATACTCCAGTGGAGTTAATCCTAATTTCCACCACTGAAAGTGGGATCAAATTCACTTTGTCTCTAATAAAGCAGTGGATGATAAGCAAGTCTCTGTCGGATTCTGCTCGAGAAAGGAAATTCTTTGTGGTGTTAAATGACGTCCAAGACAGTTTAGAAAATAAAGCTAGAATTCCATAAATTTCAGCGTGGTGAAAACCGATATTGGTAGCTGTTATTTATGCTTTAATCTTAGCGAAGTTCTCTGGGCACAGACGGAGCTGGTGAGCTGGTAACCCTTTCTGAGCACTGCTTGGGAGGCAAACAAGGAGGCAGGGGGCTGATTTTCAGTGACACGAGGCTGCTGAACACACTGTGACTCAGACTCTGCTACCACGAGTAAATAACATCACATTGTCCAGAACTGGAGATTAATGTGAGGGGCCTCCAGTAGGTGATACTTATTTTCTTGTGTGTTATATTGAGATCTCAGGACAGGCAAAGGGTCGGGGGCAGAAAGGATGTAATCGATGCTGAATTTGATTTCAGAATCCGACTTTGCTAAGGAGGAGTTGCTTAGGCTCTGCCTGTTGGTCACACTGTTGGGAGCAAACCCACAGGGCTCCAGAAGTTTTGGGCCCGGTTCAATTCTTTCATGTTTGCTCTCAGAAGAGGAAATGTTGTTCAAAGCAGAGTCCGCAGAAGAGATATTGGGGGACGAAGGGCTTTTCGCTCTGCTTGGTCTCTGCTCCTTGTGCTCCCTTTTCACGTTCCTCCTCCTCCGTCTTCTCCTGTAATTCCCATTTTCAAAGAGATCCAGCATGGATTCGCATCCTGTTGCAAAGCTCCAATAGTTTCCTTTCCCCTTCTCATTCCCTTCTGTTCTGGGAACCTGTGTTTGTTTAAAGGCAGTTCAGTATTTGTATGTGTTACAGATGCTGCTGTTTAGCATCTGCATTCATTTACATTCAAGAATGGTGTAAACACATATGACAAGACTTTTAAGCCTATTCTCTGTCATTATATGAGTAAGATGTAAGCCCCATCCTCTTCAATTTGTTGTCTATTAGCACACATCAGACAAGGATATACTCCTTATCTCTGTAATTGACAACTCACAGAGATTTTAAGTGATTTGCAGCTCAGCTGTTTGTTTCCCTTCTTTCCCAGTGATGAGATTATTGCTGCATATATTTTTTTAGCCATGCACAGTGTGTATGTAAATACACAGTAACTGATCTTACCTTCACAAAACAACTGTTAAGCGATAAGTTATGTCGGATGGAGTTCTGCCAGGCTCTTTGATTTGATCTGTAGTAAGGAAATTTCTTCATTATAAAGTCATAAATGCCAGAGAGGGTGACTTTATTTGAAGGGCTTTGCTGGATGGCCATTGCAATTAAGGCAATGTAGCTGGAAAAAGGAAAACTTGCTGTTACACCATCGCCCTGCTCACAGACTCCGTTTTTAGGACCACATGGGTACATGTGTGCCTATATCCTGCTTCCAAAATTCCCCACGGTGGATCTGCACCCTGGATCCACCCAGGTGTGCCAGGGAGGAGTCCTGAGTGTGGTGGCTGCCTGTGCCCCACGAGCCCCAGGTGGCACAGAGGGGTGACTGCCTGGCTCTGGGTGCCCAGGGCTGCCCTGGCACTCGGAGCAGAGCACAGGAGGGTTGCAGAACAATCACAAACCTCTCAAGCTCCCCAGGAAAAGTTTCCCTGAGCAGGAAGGCTGCAGTGAGACAGACCAGGCTCAGAGTCACTGTCACTGGAGACCAACCCTGCTCGTGGAAAGGACCTTGGATGTCCCTGTGAACATCTGCCCTGTGCCTCTTCCCACCACGCTGGGGTTTTCCTGCATCCCATTCACCCGCTGGCACACTGAACGTTTAATTCCCTTCTCCCTGGGGTCCTGGAGGTTGGAGACTGAAATCTGAAGGCTTAAGGGCATGCCAGAGTTGCTGTGACCCCTCATGGGAGGAAAAAAATCATGACCACTTCACACACAGAAAGGGGGGAAATCTGCACCCATGGCACTCAGCTGGCCCCACGCTCCCCTGAGAGCTGTGATCCCACCAGCCCCGAGCTCAGAAACCTCACCAGAGACAGGGGGGACTTGGAAAAACTTCATCTTACCTGTACGCTGGTCTGGTGAATTTTTTCTCTTCATCAGAACTACAGGTAGGATAATCATCCCCATCATAATTGAAGCAGTTATAGGGGTACTGCGTGTTGTCAAACATCGTCCTGCTCCTCGCTCAGCTCCTGTGGAGTGAGAGAGATGGAGTGATGTTTCTCAGAGCTTGGACTCCCTCCTCCCTTCTTCCCTCCCCTCTGTCTGTCTCATTCCCTCTCTCCCCCCTCCTCACACTCCCTCTCCTCGGTGCACACACACTCTCCGTGATGGGGTGGGGATTGTTTTTGCAATTCTCGCGTCCCAGACAGCCCAGTCTGTTCGGATAATATTATTTTTTNTTGGGGGTGAGCCTTTGAGCCGGGGGTGCTTGGTAGCCACGCTCGCCTCGCTGGGTGGTCCAGGCTGGAGAGGAGCCAGCGCTGCCCCCGCCACATCCCCAACGTGACAAAAGCAAACAGCGTGGCGCTAATAAATCACGCTTCCAGGTCTCCACTTGGAAATTAAACTTTGAGAAGGGAGCGTGCAGCTCCCCACAGCCCCCCGAGTGCTCCCCCTCTGTGTTTTTTCTCTCTCCCCGGCGGAGCAGGGTGGCTTTTCTTATTTATTTATTTTCGGAAAACCGACGTGCAATAAACAGACGTTCCAGGCAGTAATGCAGGCTCGTCCTGATCTGCAATCTATAATACGGTATAATAGACATAAATTATATTTCCATGACTAAAGGAAAATCTGTATGTTCAAAGAAAGTAGAACAGAGGGATATGAGGGACTACTGTCAAGCAGGAAAGTAAAAGGAAAATAGCTGTAGGCAGGAGAGCTGCCTGTGTGGGCTTTGATCTGAAGGATGAATTAGACTAATAGCCCTGTGTGTTGGCATCCAATACTGTAACAATTTAATAGTTTTTCAATGCTTTGGAGTGTTTTCCAACAAGTGATGTAAACCAAAGGCATCACGCACCATTTCGTGGGGGACTTAAAAGGTGTGTGCCACATGATAATTAAATTATTTGAAGACAGCTCTGTCCCAGGAAATAGCCCCGGGAGGAAATGGGTTTTGGAAAAGAGAAAGCAAATTGGTGTGCAGAGAGTTTCCCTGGATGGAAATATAAAAGCAGAACCACTAGCAATGCAACTTTTGTTTTCTGTAGCATCTTTCATACAAAGTATGTCCCCAGTCCCCTTTTGGAGTTAAAGGATACAATTAGGGGAAAATTCTCCTGAGTGATAAAGAGCCCCTTAAAATGATGCTTTAGTGGCTCCTAGAGTTCTGACAAAGATGGACACGAGAAGGCTTTTCCTGTGGAACATAATGAGACATTACAGCAGGGCACAGGGGGAAATACATGGCATGAGAAAAACCACATACAGGAGGTGTTTTCTTGGGAATATGAAACCAGAGCAGATAGCCAAAATAAAAATTATCTCCACTCTAAAATACATCAATAGGCATATGCATGAGGCATCCACTGCAGAGGAGGTGTTAATTCAAAGGGTCAGCTACTGCTGCCTAGGGCATTAGCAGGGCTTTAATATTGAGTAAGATAGAGCAGATTCAGAGCAGGAAAATGAAACATATAATGTCTGATCTTCACTCATACTCTGTCCCGCCGGACTAGAAGGTTTAAAGTAAAGAAGGTGTGTCACAGATTTGGGAAGATTCTCTTCCACTAAAACCTGTGATCCTTGAGATACAAGTGGATGTCCACACTGATTTGTAGCAGTGATTCGTTCCTTGGAGGTGTTTTACCTCACTGAAATTCCAGTAACTCAAACTAAAGGCTAAAAAAGGTCTTGCTTCTGATCTATACCAATTTCAAAAAGCAGAACCAGGTTGGTTGACTGATTTTACCCAATCTGAAAGCAGCCTTTTTTCAGTTCATCGTATTCCATTTATGAAAATTGGCTTGCTGAGAAAATCAGACAACACACTTTGACCAAAATCCTCACCTATTTACTGACAGTATTTAATAGGTGAAGTCTATTCCTCCTCAAACCCGGAAGAATAGTTCTCAAGGTAATTTTTAAAGCCTGCAAGGTGATATTTTATCCCCGAGTGAACGTTTATGGCCCGATTATAATCCTTGAAAACAATATTCATAAAGAAATGTTAGCATGCTCTTGTATGTGCCATGGTGGAGCGAGCAGGTGCCATGCTTATGGTGGCAGAACATGTTGTACAATAGTTTTTTTTCCAGCATCTGTGCAGCCATTACAGTTTAACTAGAGCAACTATAACTCAACCCTGTCATTATCATAAAAGCATAATTTTGCCAGGCTAGTGTTTTCTTATGTTGTATATTTTCAGAACACAAAGTTGTAAACCATTTGATTTGAGATAGTAAATAGGCAATAAAAACGCCATGAAAGATTTGACTAATTCTTTAAACATTGATATTAAAAAGTTATTTGCAATTTTTGTAATTATGACAGAGATCATGAAAGTTGTACATGAAATTCAGATGAGTCATAAATCCAAACAGGGCTGAATTACTGCTCATTATGGGATAACAGAATAGCAGTGAGCACCTCAGTGTTTAGGACTGAATGCTGGCATTCCAGTCTTCTCTCCGGTGTAGATTGGTGTCTCCCAACTCCTCCTGCTGTCTCTCAGACTTGGTTGCAGTTTAGGACTTTATTCCAAACCTTTCAAATGTATCATGTAATCGTAGAATTGTTGGGGATGGAGGGAACATTTTAAGATTATCTCGTTCCAACCCCCTCTGCTGTGGGCAGGGACACCTCTCACTGTCCCAGGCTGCTCCGATGTCCAGCCTGGCCTTGGGCACTGCCAGGGATCCAGGAGCAGCCACAGCTGCTCTGGGCACCCTGTGCCAGGGCCTGCCCACCCTCCCAGGGAAGAATTTCTTTCTTCTATTCAACCTAAATCTGCTCTCTTTCCATTTAAATCAGTGGAAATCAGTGGTGTCCTTCAGCAGGCTTCGAATCCCTCAACGACAACCTGCACCACCACTACACTTCTGTCTTTTTAGGACATTTTGGTACAAGATCTGTAGCTCTGGCAAAGAAGAGAATGGGGAAATGCAGGTTCTTATGCACTTTTTCTCCTAATTATTTTGATATAGGAGAAGAAGGAGACTTCCCCAAACATGGATGTGTATTTGCCTCTCCCTGTGAAAGATCTTACAGCGTTCAACCTGGTGACCCTTATTCCTAGGAAAGTGATGAGGCTTGTCCCACTCTCCACCTGAATTTCACCCGAAATTTCTCTCTGCTTCACCCACATCCATCAGCCAAATTGCCTTCCCATCTGCATCTCTTTTGTGTTCACATGTAGAACTTCATGGAAATAAAATTTGCACCACAATTTGTGGTTTTCTGCTGGAGTGCAGTGAGAATTGTTTATATTTCCTAGCTAGGGGGTTATTTGGAGAAGCATTCCTCATCTGCATACCTTCCAGCTGCAGCAGTGTAAAACTCGTGCATGAAACACAGCACGGGTTTCTACCAAAACAGGAATGTGGACAAGAAACCTTTGATGACAATTCATCACATCAGAGGTGGTAAATAAGTGAGCAGCGATAGAAACCATCTCAGCCATGTCATCCCTTCCCTAGCTGGATACAGAGATCCACAAGGCATATGTGAAAATCCATTTCTGGGGATTCTCTGTTGTGTTTCAGCAGTAAAAAATAGGAAAAGGAGGTTTTCCAGGGTGAAAAGTCACTTCTCCTACCTACTCTTGTGTTCTGACTCATTTGCTCTCATGAATTCATGGCTCCAAAGACAGTGGAGGGAGAATGTGGGTAAGTCTCTGGCTTTTAGACACTTATTAAGTGAAATTCTAGAAATTTTTTAACACATTTTCTACTTAAAACCAAATGTAATGGAAAGATATTTTTAAAACTTCACAAAGAATGGAAAAATAAATAAATAACCACTTTTGGTTGGATGAAGTTGTTTGAGTTCACCTAAAAGAACAATTAAAATTTTACATTCTGTCCTTGGTTTGCCCAGCACCTTTCTGCTGGAGGGATACTGGTGGTTAAAAAGACATGTTCTCATTTCTCCCTTTTATATGGATACAGAGGTTTTCTATGGAGGCAGAGGTTCAGAGTTTGCATGCTTGTGATTTGGCATTCTTCTCCTTCTCAGCAGCACAAAATTAAATCCCTCTCTCTGAGTTTGCAGACAGAGACACAGGAGGGATGTGCAAGCTTGCACCAGAGACCTGACATGGAATCACAGAATGGTTTGGGTTGGAAAGGACCTTAAAGCTTATCTCATTTTAACCCTCTGCCTCGGGCAGGGACACCTTCCACTGTCCCAGGTTGCTCCAACCCAGTGTCCAACCTGGCCTTGGGCACTGCCAGGGATACAGGGGCAGCCACAGCTGCTCTGGGCACCCTGTGCCAGGGCCTGCCCACCCTCACAGGGAAGGAATTTCTTCTTAATGTGTAGCCCATCCTTTGTGTTAGTGGGATTTTTCCTGCCTCAGCTATGAAAGCCTCCAAAATCCTGATCCACGAGGCTTTTGGAGTCAGGAAGGAAGAGCTGGAGGGTTTGAAGTAGGGATGAGCTGAGAGGTGATGCCCATTCTTTGCTGCAGAGAGCATCTCTGGGGCTGGCACAAAGATTGTGCCCTGACCCAGTGTACACTTGTCTACCAGAAATGGGCACGACCCTGGCACAGCTGCCTCACCTTGTCCTTCTTCGGTCACTTCTCACTCCAGCTGTCCAGAATCACTTGGCAATAGGCCTCCCTTCATACATTGTTTGGATTCTGCACCAGACACAGCTAATAACTCGGGCCAGGAAACTTGTTCCAGATGTTAATTAACTCCCTCTGCATTAACTGGAATCACACAATTAAGGCCTGATTATTTATAAAACCATTTTGTCAAGAGAATTAGGAGAATTAGAAACATCCTGGCTCACGCTTTCACACAAATGTCCATGCCCTGTTAAACTGTGGAAACTGGCACCAGTTGTCCCACAAGTTTATTTTCAACCATCATAATGATTCCACAGGAGGAAAGGCAAGAGCCAGCCAGGCGTGGAGGAGCAACACTGGAGCAAAGGAACAGATCCCCAGCTGAGCAAAAGTCAACTGTTCTGGTGCCATCACCCCTTGGAGACTCCTACCAACCATCCCACAGGCAGTGTGTCTCTCCCAAGGCCATCAGGCTCAGTGAAGAGCAGCCTCGTGCTGCCCAGACACAAATTGCAATATTTAGGTAGCTACTCAGGGGCTGGAGGGCCAGGCCATTGTCTGTGGTGCTTTGTCAGCTCTCTACCACACATTCCTTGGTTTAAGGGATTTTTCTGGGAGGGGTCACACAAGCACCTGACAGATCCACAAAACAGCAAATTTGAGCTAATTCAAAACTGTCCCTCCCATCTGCCCTGCACACATCTCAGAGGATGTGGGAGTTTTTATTATCTGATATGGGCAAAATGAAGAAATACAAGGCAAACAAATGCAAGGAGCACAAGCTTTGCCCGAGCTGACTGGACACACATGGTCCTGCAAGGGCAAAGGTGACTGCCCCACGGCGATGCAGGTTAACAGCTCCTGGATGGATGGGGAGGGGGCCTCTGGGCAACTGGAGCCTGTGCACAGCTTGTCAGTGTCTCCAGCCACCAGAGATGTTCCCCGGGAACAGCTGTGACCCTGCAGGGACTGTCTGAATGGAGGCTGAGGGGTCAGTTTGAATTCAGCATCCTCTGGTGCTCCCTCGGCCAAGCCTGGCAGGTTAGGTGGAGTTTGATGTTGGCTGCATCAGGGGTCTCAACCCACTGCCTCTTTCTGTGCCCTGCTGCCACCTCTACTGCTCACAAACCCTGCACCTCAGGGAACAGGAGGGATAGAGAGAGGCAGCACTCTTGTGTTTCGTTGATTTTATTTCCCCTTGCAAGTAGTAATTCATTCCAGTTCACTTACTCACAGCGCTCTCCCACGCACAAGTTTTCTGGGAGCTGCATGAACAATCCCAAAACAATGCAGATCAAACTGGCAGGGCAAAAGCAACTGGAAATTGGCCCCTAAGCAAGTGCTGTTATTTGTTTAGAGGAAGGGGATGGCAGGCAGGAACACCACCTTCCTTCAGAGCTGAGCTGCAGGATGACCTCTCCCCAGGTTCTCAATTTACTGGTTTCTCTTCAGGCACAATCCCTTCACATTTCTCAATAAGGTGCAACCTGTGGCTCCACAAACCTCCTGGGATAGTCCTACAATACCCATCTTTATAACTGGATAAAACTTTGTAATCTGTTTCCGAAATCTTTATTATCAAGTGATAATAATATTTCACCATTGCAAACATGATTTCTTTTCTTTGGGTAATTCACCCCTCCTCACTCATAATTCTGAGTTGATGTATTTCTTCCTGTAAGCAAATTCAATTATCAAGGGTTTTCTTCATCCTGACGAAAAGAAATAGTTCATGTTTTGATAATACCAGTTAAACTACTCGACTTCCTTTCAGGATAAACACTTGGTGGTTAATGTGTCAGGGAGGTGTGATTACATTTTCCTCAATGCCAGACACAAGCTGCCTTCTCTCCCTCTGAATTAGAATAATCATTCACAGTTCATAATTCATCATCCTTCAAGTATTTGGCTTTCCATCACATGAAAGCCACCTGAAAGCAGCAGAGAACCAGAGCTGACATTGTATTCTGAGGTTACTGCTGATAGCCCCTCCAAGAGGGTCCCTTCTTGCTTTTCCCATCCTTTTCATCTTACAAGAGGCTTTCTGAGGCACACAGCAGAGTCCAAAGAGAAATAAGCTTTGATCTCTGCCTCCTCAAGTGCATCCTCACCATTGGTAGTTCCAGGTGGAGATATTTGTGGAGTAATGTTTGTCCTCAGTGCAGCTGTCTCTGGCAAGGTTGGGAGCTTTGCTGTGTGCCTGTTTGTGAAGCCAGAGTTTAGGTTTGAGCTGGGTAAATGTAATAAAAAGACTCTCCCCATAAATACAAACCAGCTTTGTTTCTGCTTCTTCTCATTAAGTTTTTACCTTAGATTATTTTTCTTCATCAGCTTTTCGGTTTGAAATGTCTTTGGGATTTAAAAGTGGCCAAAGCCAACTTGTAGTGCTAAAAGTCTCACATTTTCAGTATCTTTTAGGCAGCTGACTTTAACAAAATAGGACCTTCAAGAAGTCGGGTATTTTAATGGAAGCTCACCTCCTTCCCATTAATCTGGTGTACAGCACTTTTAGGAACATATAGGTAAGTTCTCAGTAAACCACATATCTTGATGAAGAGCAGATTTCCTTATTTGAGAGTCAAATCTTGTGTATTTTCTAACTACCCTGTTTCTGCAGCACCTTGTTTGGCAAGCCAAGGATTGGTTATTCACAAGCACATCTCTCTGTTAATGAGTATTTGTGAGAGCAGTTTATTTTTCTTTAGAGTCTTCCTCATTTTCCAAGTTGTTCCTCAATTCCTATGAATAATCCTTAGGACTTCCAAATTTAGAAATTATGGTCCTAATTCTTGAGCTCTGGATAGAAAGCTTTTAGGGAAATAACAGAAGATGATTTATAGTATTTTACCGCTGGTGTGAATTTCCAGGCAAACAGCAATTTATGAAACTTCAGGGATTCAGGGACTCTGTATTTGGGTGCATAGGAT
Source organism: Vireo altiloquus (assembly GCA_013396875.1). Taxonomy (NCBI): domain Eukaryota; kingdom Metazoa; phylum Chordata; class Aves; order Passeriformes; family Vireonidae; genus Vireo; species Vireo altiloquus. The sequence goes on from VZRF01004773.1 coordinate 35,845, forward strand.
CAAAAGCTAAAATATGGGATCTGGGGAATCACAGGGTAGCCAAGTCAGCACTTTTACCATGGGAAGGATATTCCTACATCCAGCAGCTTCTGTGCTCACCTACACCAACAGTGATAAGTGGCCCCCAAAGTGAGGAAAGCCCAACACCTCTTACAGCTGCAACCCCTCTGGGTGGTGAAATTGGTATTTTATGAGGTACTTTTGCAGCAGGAAGCTCCACCAGCAGAGCAGGAGGAGTTGTGTGGGTGGTGACAAAGGCAGTGACACCACCCAGGAAACAACAAGGAATGTATCTATATTTAATTGCATATCTATATATGTATATATCTATTTAAATATAGATGCACAGATGTTGCATAGCTATTATATATCTGTAATTAATCCTGTTGTTAATGTCAGTCTGAAGGAGGAACTTCAGGGTTACCATTTGTAGGCTGGTCCTTAGTGGGGTGATCAGTGGGTGGAGGTGAGACACAGAGATTATTTCAACCATTGTTTCTTTAAAGATGCTTGGGAGTTTTGAAAATTTGACCTTTTTTTGTTTGTTTGTTCTTTTTGTTCTTCAATACCAGTGTGTTGTGATATGAAGGGATGTAGATTCCCTAGGCAGCTGTAAAGGAGAGTTTTTTATTGTAAAAATTTGGGTTTTTTAAGTAGTTAGTTGGTTATCAGTTTACATAGTTTTAAAGTATAGCAAACATAATTTAATTAACTGCTATATATTAGGATGTGTATACGTGATGGTTATGTAGCATGTTTTTTTTTACTTTTAATTTAGTTGTGTCTTTTTTTTATAGTCTTTTTCTACTTAGTTGAAGTAATAGGTTTGAGTTATGTTTTCATAAAGGTAATAAGTAACATGTAACAACAGTCAATTCAGAAAACAAAAAGATAGTCAAAATCATAAAAAGGGATTTTAAATGCTCAGACATTAATGGTGATGATGACCTCCCAAATCATGTATTGCCACTGCCCAACACCCAGGAAAGGAAGCAACACACATCTTTTTGTTCATTTTATTCAATAACTAAAAATCAGGCACCAAGATGAGAAGATTGTAGAGAGGTTATCTGAATCGTGAACTCTTATTTGCATTTTGAAATAGAACTCAGTAGAAACTCACCAGTGCAAAAACCTCTAAATTTGGAGCATGCAGAATTCATCACATTTTTTTTTCTGCGGTTAATGGTCAATATATCTTTTGTGGAGGAAACTTCTTCTAATAAAAAGGCATTGCAGCTTTTTATGTTTGTTTGGTACAGGGCTGAAGAGCATCGAGCACAGAGCCAGAGATGTATTTAGATCCATTCCCCTGGAACATGGGTGGGGATGGACATGTTCTTAATTAAATCCTGGAGTTTAGAAGATTGTTTCCCAAAGTTATTTTTGGTTGCTGAAGTCTGGATCTGAAGCTTGTCGCCTGGCTCCAACCCCAGTGCATTCATATCTGATTTGGGCAGTTTAGAACTTAATCTTTATTTGGAAGCAAAGGAGACCAATAATTCCCAATTTGAAGGGATGTCCTCAGTTTTCATTAGGAGAGTGTAAAGCTGTTTGAGCCATCTGAGCATCACAAACCTCTCTGAGGCTTACAAACCTCCACCCTGCAGCTTGTCAGTTTATTTTGTCAGCAGATGAGAGGGAGGTTGGGAAACCTCGGAATTTCTCGAAGTTGTTAAAGGAAAAATTCAACACCTTGGTGGAAGAGTACTCCTGTTCCCATCCTGTACCCATCCTGTACCCAATTAATAACTCCTTATTATGCATTTGGAGGTTATTTAATATGATTCAAAGGGGTTGAATGGCTGTAAGTGCTCACTATTCAGAAGAAATCACTCGCTTAGTCCATTCTGAGGAAGCTAATCCAGTGGAGCTAATGAAATCATCCTAAAAACCTGCATTGCATGAGGTCACGAGAAGCAATTTGGTTTCAAATTGGTGACATCAAATTGCATCCAGGCACTGGCAGCAGCACTGTGACACTGGAACAGGTTGTCCCCACCAAAACATCCCCAGGAAGGGGTTCAGCTGTGTCCCATGTGGTATCACAGAGCTCTGGGAGCTGGCAGGGCGTGGGGGGCTGGTGAGGGAGTGCAGAGCCCACTGCCCCTCTCTGCCCCTCTTAACCCCTTGGAGCCATAATGCTTGGTTTCATTACACAGCAGCATATCTGAAACCATTAGAGAGCCCTTTTCCCAGCAGAGCTGTCCAAAAAACCTAATAATAATGTCCAAAAATAATAAAAATGTCCAAAAATAATAAAAATGTCCAAAAAATAATGGTGCTGATTCACAACTTTCCTCTCCATGGACAGCCAAGATGCAACAGCTTTTTGTGTAAAACCCATTGAAAGATTTAATTCAGATTCTATGCTGTGCTCCCTGAGGAGAGGAGAAGGACCAATGTCTTGCAAGGATGAGAATGATGCTAAAAATTATTGAACTGCAAAATGAAGGTAACCAGCACTGTTCTAGCCATTTATTTTTGCATTTTCTTTCTTCTCTCTAGCCGTTCACTGTTGGTCTGGCTGCATTAGAAATGAGAACTGCATGAAGACATGGTCTACATGTGCATCAGGCAGCTTCTTGCCTCAGTCTCTGGGCTTATTTCAAACAGTCCTTGTAGCAGTTGAGCTGTTATCAGATTAATATTATTGATGATTTCTTTATTAGCTGACGGGAAAGCTGAATTTGGACACATCACTTAGTGGCTGTCTGAGGCACCACACCGAGCTGCATTTTGGAGGCAGAGGTTGGTGGATTTGCCTGGACACACTCCAGCACTTCCGTGTCTTTCTTGTCATGAGGGGAATCCAGGATTTGAGGTGTGGCCTCACCAGTGCCCAGCATGAGGCACAATCACTGCTCTGGTCCTGCTGGCCACACCTGCTGGTCCAGGCCAGGTGCCAAGGGTGTTCTTGGCCACCTGGGCACACCTGGGCACATCTGGGCACACCTGAGCACCCCTGGGCACACCTGGGCACACCTGGGCACACCTGGTTCGTGTTCATTCACTGTGGACCAGCACCCCAAGGTCCTTTCCTTCAGGGCAGCTTTCCAACCTCTGTGCAGCACTGCAGGAGGTGTTTGTGCCCCCAGTGCAGGACCTGCTACTGAGCCATGCTCGTACGTGCTAATAACCTAGTAATAAACTAGTTAATGGTTTGATAGATCAATTGTCACACTGCAAACCAGGAAATACTTCCCTTGCCAAGTAAGAGGTCACTACCAAGCTTAATGTGAATTTAATAAGAGGATACACACACAGCTGCTGTCTCCAGGTGGTGGGCACGGGTAAGGGTCATGTCCTTTGCTCACCTTGACAGCAGCTCACACAAAGGCAGGAAAATCTTTCTGGCCACATGTGTTCCTGCAGGGCTGCCCTGATCATGGCAGGGATATGGGGATATTTTCTGTGCAGGGGGAGTATTTTCTGTGCAGGGGGAGTATTTTCTGTGCAGTGGGATGGAGCAATGTCTCCATCACTGGTACCCTCCCGAGCTGGGTGATGATGCTGCTGCTGCTGCTGCCCTCTAGATGGTGCAGTCTGATAAAAAATTTGAGAAAAGGCAGTAATTTGCTTCGACTTTTTTTTTTTTTTTATTTTATTTTTTTTCCTGGGCAGAGATTTTTTAATTGCATTTACAGGAGGGTAAATTGCCAATGGTTGGGAACTGGAACACAGCACTGCTGGTAATTCCCTTAAGTGCAGGGATGGGAGCCTGATCCACCTGGTTTATGCATATTTTGTGAAACCTGGTGCACTGTACTGCATTGTACCTATATTTTGCACGTTAAGTTTCTCCCTATACCATTCTATACAATTTTTTTTAATTTTTTTTTCCCTTTAGACCGGGAGGCTGTGTCAGGAAATGCACCACGTTTTGGAGGTCAGACTGGGAAATAATCACAGACCCAAGTACAAAACCTGGTTTAATTGTTTGGGGTATTTGTAGCTCAGGAGCACAGGTTGCTGACTGCAAATTTTTAGTGAACAAACCCAGCAGTGTATTTGTTGTGCTGCAAAGGAGATATTTCACTAAGCTGATCACTGTCAAGTGGAACTGATTGGAAAACCAAAGAAAAAACAAAACAGGAAAGAAAATGGGAATAGGAATATGCCAATTCCTAAAATGCAAAAACTCTACCTAAGAGAGAATACAGCAATTTGAGGTGAAAGCCTGCATTTGATCCACTGATGAAATACATTCAGCAGCTGGAGTGAAAAAAGCAATGTACAGCACATGGGGAAATGTGTGTGTAGGGATGGGCAGCAGCCAGCTCACACTGGCTGCCATTTGGTACAGAAAATGAATGCGAGGTGGAGATGTATACCCAAAAATCCAGAGCAGGAAGGGTTAAGGAAAACAAGGAAGGTATTTGTTTTCAAGCAAAACCATATCCTAGCAACATCACTAGCCTAATATTAGGTGGAGATACTGAAGCTGACGCAGCCATGAGAAAGGGAGAGGTGTCCAAAAGACACTTTCTGTATTTGGAAAGCCACTCTCTTCTCACACGAGCTTGGCTTCTACCTGCTGGTTGTCCAGCTAGGAAAACCTTAGGCATTATCTGCTAGAGGAAAAATCAGAATTAATTATTCTCACCACTAGGCATCTCGGAGGAAGTGGCCAAGGAAGTCTCTGGTCTGTGAGGAATAATTTTTGGGTAGTTTGAACACAGGACTAAAGGATGCTACTCCTACATCAGCACCAGAACAGGGCCAGCCATTCCTGCTCAGGGGACTTCTTGTCACCCAAGAGGTGAAGAGCAAATCCTATGAAGATAAAATGCATGGGCAGGACTATAATTAATGCAAATCAGTTAGAAAACAAATTTCCCAGATAAGTTGGTTATTTCCTAGGTGGGATCCGACTGGAGAGGAGGTAGACAGGAGGAGGTTTGCTTTGGATAAGTGCCTGTGATGGGACTGTTCATGCATGGAGGGGCTTGGGAGGGCTGGCAGGAGCTCAGGAGAGACCTGAAAAAGCTGAGCTGAATGGAAAGTTGCGAGGAGACATGACTGCAGGATATATAAAATTTTGGGAAAAGGGCCACAGCGAAAGAGTGACACATTCAGGGTGGAGAGGAGGCACTGATGTTGAGTGGAGAGCATTAGGAGAACTGCCAAGGGGAGAAAATCACTTTGTCATTTCCTTGTGGCTTCAAACCAACTGCAGTTGACTTTCAGGTAACTGCTTTGGTCATATAATTACTGGGTCAGTCTGGGGCTACTGGGTGAAATGTTGACAGAAGGAAGATCAGGTTTAGATCTGGTCTAAGGCCTCCTCCTGGCCTTTAACCCTGGAGTGATGAAAATCATCTCTGAAGACGATTGATAGAGACAAGAGGAAAGGAAAAGCTGGAAGTTTTCTTCTTCCCCTTGTTCACATAACTTGAATTTATTTGCTTCTTATCTTGAGCTTGGTAGGGTTTGTGCACATCCTCACCAGCAACCATCCTGCCCAGCAATGAATCAAAATAGAAAGCTGAAAATTTGAAGTAATTTCTGTGGGTTTTTAATTTTTTATTTTAAAATCTTTACATTTTCTCCTCAGTGTGCATTTGCTATTTCCAATGGATTCTCCCTCTCCTGCCCTTTGAAGTGACCTTTGCTCAGATTTTGCTGGCCTCTTCTCCAGGTTGCAAAGGGGAACAGCAGGAATGGGGCAGCTGTGACTCCTCCAGATCAGGGAGCGTGGTGGCAAAGGATGTGGCTGGTTTTTGCAATAGAATGTAAGCTCCAGTCCAGTGGGTTTTTAAAAGTATTATCAGAAGTGAAAGGCTACATTTAAAAATGTATAAGCAGGGACTTTCAGCACTGCATGCCTTCATTCATAATTCACCAGCGCTCGTTTCTAAAGAAGATTTGATATTTTTACAAGGTAAATGTACTTTAAAACCTTTCTTTACTTTGCAGTGAATGTGCAATTAAGTGAACTTACTGAAAAGGAGAGGGAAGCAAGGTTCAGAATAGAGCCACCACGATAGCCATGAAATGATTGTAATTTTCATGTAATTCAGCTTTGATTGGGGAATGTTGTTGCATTCCTGTTCACATAATGCCATGTTTGGTGGGGCAAATTTTCTGACCAGATCTCCAGATTTGTGGCTGGTGACCATTATCACCCTCACCTGTGTGCCTGAAGATCCCTGGTGGAGAGGATGCAATTTTCAGCTCCTGTCTCCCTGATGTGCCAGATCCCCACGTTGCTGAGAGCAGTTCAGCAGGCTGCTGTGGCCTGGAAGCTGCTCCAGCATTTCCCAGCACCCAAATCAGCTCCCAAACCAGCTCCCAAGGTGGTACAGGTGGTGCTTGCAGAGAGCTGGGCCAGGGGAAGGACTGAGATGTTTGCTCTGACAAGAGATCCCTGCTGTTCCAACCTCCACAGTAATTATTGGGGGGCAAAGCACTTTTCAAGCACCTTCCCTGCACCTTTTATACAGGCACAGTGCGAGGTGCAGCCATTAATCAGACAAGCTGCTGGAGATAACTGCTAATTGAGAGCAGCAGCGTTTCCATCCACACTGAAAGACATCATCTGCTCTCCGTGCTGGTGCTCAGGAGCAGGCTGGGATTGGATTCTTCTGCTGAGCAGGGGTTTGGAGAAGGGACAGTGTTTATACAAAATACAGCCCCACTTTGTATTTATACAAAATACAACCAATAACTACTAATCCCAGTTACACGTTTCTTCTACACTAGATCCTTTCTACCAATCATTGAATCACAGGAACTCATGTCAGAGAAGAAAGGAAAAGAAGGAGAAGAAGAAGAAGGAGAAGCCAACACTCTGAACTCTCCATCTTGTCTCTATATTAATATATAGAGCAAAATCTAAAACTACAAACACATTTTCTGTGGTACACTAAACAAATCTCTCTTCATTTCCTTGGTGCTCTCAGCTCACCCAGCAGTGAGGGTAAATGCTCCCATGGGCTTAGTTCACAGGTCAAGCCTTTTTTTGGGGAGCTTTAGGGACAAAATACATCCCTAAAAGATCAGGAGAAGTTTTTTGGCTTCCCTGGGTTCCAGCAATCACTGATTGGACCCAAGGCTGTTCTTTGATCCTGCTTGGTCTTGTCCCTAACTCAATTTTATTATTCAAAGGGAAGTCCACCCAGGGAAAATGCAGGGGAAAAGTCTCTGTCCCTAACAAGGCCATCTGGGGACAGTCTCTGTTCCCATGTAACCCTCAACCAGGTCTGGCTTCTTTATTTCTTCACTGCTCTGTTCCTCAGCCTTTAAGAGTTGCCTGGGACCTGGGGATGAAAGCCTGCCTCGTTCCCTCAAAGGATCAAATCCATTAGGCCCATTTTCCAACTTGATTGATGTTTATATCTATTAATTGTTTTCCCTCTCATTTTCTGATTTCCTACTGATATCACAGAAAACCCCGAAGAAAACAATCTTTGATGGGGAATAACATATTTCAGAAGACAACTTCCCACCTCCAGCGTTTGTGGATAATTAGAAGATTGAATATAAACGGCTTGAGAAGTTGCTTATTAACGTATTTTTCTTACCACCACCTAAAATAGTCCACTTCTCTGTGCATTTTGGACATCCCAGGATCTTTTCCATGCAAGAGGCAAAGGTCACTCCCTCTCTGCCTGTTGTCCATGCTCTGCCAGCCGTGACTTTAAGCAATATCATATTTTTAGCATCTGCTGAGAGATGACTGCTGGTGTTTACGTGCTGCTGTATGTCCCACGTGCATTAGGGACCAGCCCAACCCACACCCTTCCCAAGGGACACAGCTCCTGCCAGGGGACACAGGTGGACAAATGGAGGTGAAAAAACCCAGGGACACCATGAGATCACAGGAGCAACAGAGATGAATTCTGGAAATGGAGATTTTCCTCCCCAGGGGGGCATTAATGATGGGATGTGACCTTATCTAATCAGGTTAAGGTTTTTTGACTTTGAACAAAAACCAAGCTGGGAATTCAATGGAAAAATCTTTTGAGTCATAATATATGGCAAATTCATATTCAGGACAGATGGTATTTTCTAAAAGTAGCTGTTTACTCTTAGAATTACTCTTCTTCCTTCCTGTGACATTTTTTCCTCATTCTGTGGTTCTTCTGCCCACAAACCTGTCTTTTTCAGTAAATTTCTAGTGACAATTTTAACGATCTCTTAAAAAAACCCAGCTATAAAAAACCTCTCTCCCTGTCTATGCCTTCTTACCTTCATGATCCTCTGGGGCAATATCCTGCCCTAATTATGGATAAAAGTACAATATTTAGCTGTTTTGGAATATGCCTTTTGTCTTCATACAGGAGGTCTAATTAGAAGTTTAGTCCATCTTGCTTTTTGTCCAGCTAAATGCCACACTCTCTATTTGTGTTGCTGCGGCTAATTAAGGAGATCAAGACTGGATTGCAAAAAAAAAAAAATCTATCTTGGTTTATTTTCTTTTAGAAAATCGATTTCAGCTGCACTCTTTTCCCCTCCTTTCACCCTTTCATAAGGAGAGCAGGCTGTTTCAGCTTTCTGCCACCCTGATCTCTCCCCTCTGACAAATCCCCTCTGGATCTATGCCCAGGTACAAATCAAGACAGAGTTGTCCCAGCAGGAACCAAACACAGGACCTGGCCCAAGCCATCAGGCAGCTGATGGGGCAGAGCTAGCCCCAATTAAATACCCTGAAGCTGCAGTCTGTGTCAGCCTCACAGCCCTGTGACAGGGCTCAGCTCTTCTATTTCCCAGCCTTGAACATTAGATTTTCTGTTATTTAAGCCATATTTTCTTTCAGTTTGGACGACGGCGGCTTTCCACTGGCACCATGTTCATTAAAAGGTCTCTAAATCCACAGCAGTATTCAAAAGTGTTGCTCATTAAACCTTGGAAAGCAGACAACCTTCCTCTTGTATGATGGTGAGGATGAAAGATCTTGTAAAAGTCTTCTTTGTAGAAATAAAAATAGTCCCAGAAGCTAAGTTGTTTTTTTTTTTCTTCCTATTCCACGCAGGTTTCTCTGTTAACAATTGCAGCTAATTTTGTCTTCTGTTATTTCTGGATATATTTATGATAACCCCAGAATAATCTAACAGAGATTCTTCTCTTCACATAACTAACCAGCATTCTTGCTGCAGTGTCTCACTGGTACCCATCACCCTGGTTTCAACACTTATTTCAGATATAAAATTAGAGACACAGATGCTGGATATCGTACTATTCAAAAAGCTACACTTTGTTTGGTCTGCACTTCTTATTAAATTAAAGTCATCCCAACTCTCAAATTATGGAGCTGCACTTATTTTAGGGATAATTAACAGCAAACATAGTTATTAACATGTTTGCTTGAGGGAGAGAGAGAAAAGGTAAGAGAATTATTGTTGGTACTGCAAAAGAAATCGGAGAAAAAAATCGCTGGCTTCAGATTACAAATATGTGACTGAAAAAATGGAGCCAAGTGGGAGCCTGCAACGCCAAACTGCAATTAATCCTGGCTCACCAAAGCCTGAAAAGCAGATTTTCAGCCGAAATGTGTTACACAGCACCCTGAGCAGGCAGGCAGCAGCTCCACTGCTCTGGCAGAACAGCGGGCTGTGAGAGCATGGGGACGATGACAAGTTTAGTCAGAGGGAAATTTTCACCTCTCTCAGTCTGTTTGTGAGAAGCTTTCTCAGGAGCAGGAGCTGAGAACCAAGAGAAGTTTGTGTAAACCACCTCATGTGTTTTGGTAAACTATATCTCACAGCTGGTGTGTTATTCCTGACTTGTTATTCTATAACTAACCAATGATATCTGTTCTTTACACTTCTGGCAATGACAGAAGAAGGATTCGCCTCTAAGAAGCAGAACCTGAGGAACTTTCTCTGGAGACCTCTTTGCCTTTACAGGAAATAAAGAAAACCTTGGCCTTCTGATGACTCTGAGAATGAAGTCTCTTTTGTTTTAATGGCTCAGTTTAATAGAACAAGAGCGGAGCTGGTCTGTGCAGGAGGCAGAGCTCTGCGGGGCTGCGGCTCTGATCCTGACAGGGCAGGGCTGCAAAAAGTGGGATTAGGGTCAGGTGAAAAAGGGAGAGGAGAGGTTCGGAGAGGTTCGGAGAGGTTCGGAGAGGAGAGGAGAGGAGAGGAGAGAAGAGGAGAGGAGAGAAGAGAAGAGAAGAGAAGAGAAGAGAAGAGAAGAGAAGAGAAGAGAAGAGAAGAGAAGAGAAGAGAAGAGAAGAGGAGAGAAGAGGACACAGACAAAACCCATACTTTGCTCAGTGCCTGGGATGAGATCAGGGGTTGGTCACGCAGGGTGGGGTCAGAGGGAGCCCAAACACCCCAACAGCAGCACCACAGCTGAGCAGGAACAGATAGAATTGTCACTTTAAATATTTTAAGGCCACATGTTGGGAAACAGTTCTGTCAATGAGCATTTTCAGCATCATCCTCTCGTTCTTGTTAATTTTTCTCCCGTGGAAGAAAGCTCTTTTCCTTATTGTTCGTTTGACCTCTGGTCTTTGGAACCCTGTTTTTTGGAACTATGTTAAGTTTAAAAAAAAATATGGTTAGGCTTTTCCAGATAGTGCAGGGATTGGGATTTAGGGAGAAAAATCTCACTGTTTCTGTTAATTGAAAAAAAAAAAATCAAACTATAAGTTAACTCCCGAGGCTAAATTTCCATGGAAAACTTTGTCCATCTTCCTTGCCTGGGTAGGTCCATTCTCCAGGTCTCTTCCCAAACTCCTTGTCTGGGTTTGGTCTTATCTCTCCACCTCTGTTTTATGTTGCTGAAGTGGAAGTGCATTATTAAAGCAGCTGCCTCAGACCCAGCCAGGTTTTCCCCATCAGAGCCTTTTCATAAATCAGAGATTCAACAATCTTTAATGCTTTAATGTAAGGAGTAGGAAAGAGCAGCTCCTTTCATTGGCAGGCACCGAGCACATTCCTGCAGTTGGACACAGAGCGATGCTCTCACCAGCAACATTTATTTCCACTGTTGTCCATGCCCACACCAAAGATTAATCTCTTTGCCCACAGCAGACTCCTTGTCTGATTTATTTGTGTGTGTGAAAGGGACCCTACCCCGGGCTCTGGCTCTGGGCAGTCATCACAAGGACATCCAATTATCAGTTGGTCATTTTATTTTGATTAAACGATAGTTATGACAAACAGCCCTGCTTGGATGTGTCCTCTGCTCTTTTGTGTGGCTATTAACACATGCCAAGCACTGGCAGCTCAGGACACTGGCCCTTGCCTGCATGCAAAGCCAGCTGGACTCAAAAACAGCCCTTGTAGTGACTTCAGACAACCTTGGACCCAGCATCTGATGTAAAGTATCACAAAGCTGGTAGTGATAATAATTTGCTTCTTCAATCACAGGAAACTCCATGCTTTGAGATGCAACCAGCTCAAACAAATACACATTCAAATGAGAATACACCATAGGTGGGAAGAGTAATATAATTGCACCCAATTTTGCACTTGCACTTGTCCTCCAGGAGCTAAAATGGGATTTTTAATATACTTATTTTGAATATGTGCATCTGCTCTGTCATTTTTGCATAATGAGCACATTCCTGATACTTAAAGAATTAGTTTTCCCTCTCGCTAAGATATAGGCAAAATGAGGCATGCTGTTATTCATGTATTTATTTATTCATTCATTATTTTTTTTGCGTGAAGCATACTGGGCAATCCATCTTGTTCCTAGGAAAACCCCAGGGGATACAGAGAAGGCTCAGCATTCAGCTCTGAACTCAATTATCACAAATCTCATCCTATAAATTAGAACATGTTGCAGAGAAAGGAGAAAATGCAGCTCCCCACAGTACGTTCCCTGAAAGAAAGAGAGAGAGAAAAATGCTTTTGGAAAGATGCCTTGAGAAATGCAGGGGAGGGAGCTTATCCAGTCACCCCCAGATCCATGCTGCAGCACAGGAAGGGGCCATCAGCTGTGCTTCCAAACCTGTTTTGCCATGTCATGGTATCATAGTCCAAAAAGTCATGGTTTCAAAGTCCAAAGCACAGTGGCAGGCACAGACAACCTCCAGCAGCCTCCACTCCAGGACGTATCCGGAGCTCCAGCATGATCCTTCCCTCAAAGGAAAGCAACTTTTCTTGCTCAAGTGAACCAAATAATGAGCTTTTATTTCCCCCTTTAATGACTCAGAGGATATACCTAAAAATATATTATTTCCCAGAGTAATTCAGATGCTAGAAACCCATCAGGAGAGCACCCAGAGGGTATTGCTGCAGCAGGACTTAGGTCCATGGTTAGTGACCCATGTAACTCCCACAGACAGGCTCCACAGCTGCAGGATGTGCACCAACACCTCCAAATGCTGTGATTAAGAGGTTTCCAGAAAAAAAAAAAATCACCAGCTCTTGGGTTTTGACGTGCTTGCACCACCAGTCTTGCTAACAGGTTGACAGAGATGATATTTTCCTTCGAGTGACGTTCGTAAGAAGGTGTGATTCATAACCAGAATAATTGCTGTAGTCCTTCTATTGACTTCACTTCCAGCCAAAGCTGGACACCCACGTGTGCCTGGGAATAGGGGAGCAGGGTGTGCCAAGCCTGCTGATGCAGCACAGGAGCTGTGCAAGTAGGAGCTGCTCTTAAAAAACTCATTTTTCTTACAGCTCACTATTTAAATAGTGATCCTATTCAAGCATGTTTCCTTGTTTTACATAACTTTTGAAACTTATTTGGGTTCTGAATTATCCAGGGCAGCTGCCAAAGCCTTTGTGGCAGTGTGAGACCTCTGCTCCTGGTGTCCCTACAGCTTTGCACTGAAGGTGCCTCGGATGGCCAAGGAGCACAGAAAACCTACAGCTCCCTGTTGTGCTGCTTTAGTTGAATCACTGCAAAGGGGCTTGAAGACTGATCAATGAATAAGAAGCTTCTTGTGTGGCTGAAGCAGTGTCTAACCAGTCAGTTCACCATCACTTGTAGCAGCACAGAGGACTATAAAGCACTCTCAGGTCGCTGTTAGACAGACAACATCCCTAAAAGTTGCCAGCACACCACATTGGAATCACTCAACCTGGGCTGCAAAGTGTGGAGATCTGGCAAAAAAGTGTATGAACCTCTCAAAAAGCCAATCAGCCACCACAGGCTTGAGGTAGGATGCTCTAATAAGGATGAGCAGGTATGAGATGCTCTCATAAATATGCAGCAGCCTTGCCAGCTGGTTTCCAGACTGCACAGGGTGGTGCAGTCCATATATTTCAGTTCTGACTTCTTACCTTCTTCCCTTCTCAGTAGGGAACATTTGTTTTCTTCTGTTGCAAAATTGAACCGCAGGCAAACAGCTAAGGGGTTAATCAGATATATCTTTAATATATATATATTAAATATATATCTATTATTTTTAATCAGATATACCACCACCAGGTCAAATAAAAAGCTTGTAAAACACTTTTAATTTTTAACATCCCTATTTCCAAGGTGTTTCTCAGAAGCTCAGGTGAGCAGCTTTGTATCTCTGCAGCTGCTTTAGGCTGGATCCAGAGAAAATTGAAACAGCTGGGAAAGTTTCCATTAACTTCACTAGACTGGGTCCTGTAACAGGAAAATATTCCTAATTTCAGGCTTCATGGGATGGCTCTGCCATCACCTCTTTAAGAGGTGAAAAAATGCACTGTGGGCAACACACATCCTGAACACCACAAAACCAATTTTTCCACTTGAGCCATAGAATCAAGGAATGTTTAGGTTGGAAAAGACCTCTCAGATCATCGAGCCCAACCACTGCCAACTCCACTCCACCACCAAATCATGTCCCTCAGAGTCATTAAATCCCTCCAGGGATGGTGACTCAGCCACTGGCCTGGACAGCCTGTTCCAGTGCTTGACTATCACTGAAACATGAGTCATGTTGTGTTTTCTAACCTTATCTGAGCTTCTCCAGAAAGAAGAGCTTCCTTCCACTTCCTGCATCAAACCTGGAGGTTACCAGCAGGCTCCTCTTGCTCTCCCTGCTCTGAAGAGCTGTTAGAGCCTTCAGGACAGCAAGGGATCAGGGAGAACACCCCACGCAGACCCTCTGGTGTTTGAGCAGTGCTGGACGCTCAAAACTGGAGTCAGGAGGATCTGTAGGTACTGAATCAATGAGATTGGGCTTTTCCTTACACCAGACACAGGGGCTGCTTGTGCCAACAACATTGACAATCTCTCCTGATAAATGTAAGGAGGAATAAGTGATTTCACAGGAACTACAGAAGCCTAGAATGGTTTGGATTGGAAGGCACCTCCAAAACAATCTCGTCCAACGTCCCCAGACCACCTTCCCCTAGACTGGGTTCCTAAAGTCCCATCCAGCCTGGCCTGGAACACTGCCAGGGATCATCACACAAGCTCCTATTTCAGTCTACCAGCCCTGTCACAAAGGCACAACCAATGTAAGGAAACTTGCTGCAAACAGAAGATACTAAAGTTCACTGCCAGTATTTTTAAAAAGCTCTGATTACCATGCAAAAACTTGGTCATAGATGCCTCAAGTTATAAATAATGAATGTTGGTGTTTATTCAGGCAAAACCCACAACCATTAAAAATGGAAATCCAGTGCAAATCAGTGAAGCAAACATCTAGAATAGAAATAGAGAGAAAAGATAAACAATAATAATAAATTATTAAAGCTTCTAACTAAGAAAGCAGTGAGAACATCAGAGAGACCATTCATTTGTAAATGGGGCAGTGAAAGAAGATAATGCACCTAAATTCTGCATCTGTAAAACTCTCACTGACTTCACTGATTGGGAAGGAGTTGCTTAAAAACCAGCAGAAAGGGTTCTGATTTGGTCTAGAAAACAATGCAAACTTCCCTCAATGGACGAACAAGAAATGCCTTTTCTCACTGCTGTTTATGAATCCTCCCTGTGGCAAAGGTTCCTGATGCACAAATTCTTATGGTGAAGGACTACCAGGAAAAGCCATGAGGAAAGGTGTTTGCAGTTTTGGACAGCCTGATTTGCTTAGTTTACAAATCAGATTTGTCCTCCATCTCCAAAGCCCAGCCTGTGATCAGAGCAATAAGTGCCACTCCTGGCTTAGATATTGGTGTTTACAAGAACAGATTTGACCATCAACTCACCTCTGTCATTTTGGGTTGCTTCTTTCCCCCAACTCGGTCTCCCTCAGCTGCCTTGCATACATTTTGCTGACAGCTTCAGCTCTCATTTCTCATTTCTGTGTGCATGAGGATTCAGAAGAGGCAGGAGGATTGTTGTCCTGCCTTGATTTATGGCACCTTCTGAGGGCACCCAGGTGCTCTGGGGAGCATGGTGGGTGCATGGGGATCATCACCTCTGCAGTGACACATGGCTGGTGTTAGTACAGCCCCAGCAGCTGGAGTGGGGGGAAAGGAGGGCTGAGATTTTAAATTGTCTGTCTGTTTTAAGTCTGGGATGTACTTTTAGGTTATGCCAAGGTCAACCAGCACATGTCGAGGGTGGTTTTGTGCAGGTGTCTCTCAGTCAGCACCTTTCCAGAAGCGTCAGAGGAACTGATGATGAGACCCTAATGCTATTCATTACTGAGGCCAAGGCACAACGTGACCCAGATTCTCATGTTCATAGGAGCAGAGAGTGCTCTGATCTGACATCTCCAATTTTGAGATGTCCTGCTTTGGCTCCAGCTGCCAATTCCATCTGCAAGCTGCTGGGTTTGGGCCCATACCTGAGCAAGATTCAAGGCATTACATGAGTTACTTGTGACAGGGGACGGGGCTGATTGAGCAGGAAGGTCACTTGAAAGAGAGGAGCTGATCTCCCAGCACCTAAATCCTCACAGAGGAGATTGGATACAAACGTGAGCATTGCCCCCATCCTGCTCAAAACCCCCTTAACCAGTCTTCATAATTACATCAAAGTCGCATAAATGGAAAACCTTGCAGAGTGTTTAACATGCCTAAAACGGTGGAGCAGCAGGTATTCCAGCAGCTCCTTTCTACACACAAATCTTTGCTCGGCCCTTGCATTGGAGCAAGAGGAACTGGTACTGCCAAATCAACAGCCTCCTTTTTGCTGATGCTTCATTCCTAACCACGGCCAGAACTGGTCTGACCTCAATTCTCAAGTCTTTTGACCCACCAAATTGAATTGCTTTTAATTTTTTTTTCTAGCCAGCCCCCTAAAGCATTGAAGTGGTACTTCACTGATGCAAATGGAGAAGGGAGCAGATAATTGAGTTTGATCTGGTCAGACAGAGTTATGGCTGGAGGCTACCTATGAATGACTTTGAGCATAAAAATATTATTCTCAAGAAATTCAGCAGCTTCCAACTGGTTATAACTTGAAATTCCATGTGAAAACTCGTCCCACAACACTAAAAATTTCCTCCAAATGCTCCAATTTAGCTTCAAGAGAATTTTCCTTGTGCACACTTATTTCTGTGTATTGAGCCCCAAATACCTTTGGTAAACAACCATTGGCAAGAAACTCCACAGAACCAACTGATAGCTGGAATAATTTCTGGAAAATGAACTTTGTGGTTATACATTCAGCACTACAATAAAAGTTTTCTCCCTCAGGATGCAAATTATCAACGCTCCAGTGTGTGTCCAGCTCCAAGGTGGAAGCTCAGCACTTGCTGGCAGTCCTCAGGTGGAGTCTGGATGTGCCCAGGGGACAAAGGGGACAATGCCATTGCTGCAGTGGAAGGTAGCAGAACATTCCCCTTGGACCTACACCACGTACAGGCCCAGTGGATGGAACCAAAACACCCTTTGGATGCTCCCTCCTGTAAACATAAAACAAATTCGTTTTCAGCTGAGTGCCCAAGGGCAACAGTCAGGCTGAAATCCCAATTTCCCTCCTCCTACACAGCACATCTTGCTGCTGCTTACACTGCAAGCTGCTTCAGGCTTCCAGCTTGTGTACACACCACGGGCTCTGCTGATCACAACAGTGATACCTACTTCAAACAATGAGAGCTTTTTGCCTTCAATTTCCCTTTGATGCTTAAATAACAGGAAAACCACAAAAACAAATGAGGCTCTCCTCTGAATTACTCAGGAGAATACGGTAAGCTACTCTACGCTGTCAGATACTGTTGTAATTAGGTGCTTTTAGAAATATATTATCTATTTTTATCTGTTATTTATTGTGCACACTGTATTTATTGTGCTGAACACATTATGCCCCTGACAGGCTACCGCAGATTTCTCGGTGTGTTAATTGTCTGGGCCCTGCTGCTACACCCACTTTTGAGATTCAGACGCAAACCAATTGAATTCTGACACTTATTTATCTTCCTAGAGTGAATCTCTTTGTCTGGTAAATATGTAGGACTCCTACAGAGATGTTACACCACGTCATACTAATCCTCCTCAGTTCCTGGATTACTGACCAAACACACAATGATAGCCTTTTCAGAGCCATGGGTTCACATGAAAACACCCTTTGCCTAAAGGCAAACCCACGAGGTTTCCAGAAGGGATTCAGACCAGCTGCGAGTTGGGGCAATGCAGATGCACCCCAAAAATCAGAGTTTGCCCCTCCTTGGGCTGCACAGAGCCATCCTCAGGGCTGTGTTACCCCAAGAACTGCAAGGCAGAGCCACAAGTTCACTCCCTGGCTCCAGTTTCTCGTCTCTCGTGCCCACATAAAAAAGACATAGCGGAACAAGGCAATAATTCTTTTCCCTCCCCAAAAACCTAGAAAATGAACATGAGTCAAAGCTCCAGCTGCCTGGCAGTGGGAATACACCAGAGCTTCCTGGTAGATACTGAGCAGCAACTCCACAAGCTGTTTAATTAATCATCCCTTCCACCCCTGCAATATCCTCCAGATCAGCTGTGTCCTCACCTACCCTGGCCACAGCTGGGGTCTGGACTCAGCTCTCCCCATCCATCTCCTGAGCACCCCACAGTGTGTTCTTGCACTGCCCACGTGGGGCCAATCCACCCCAGCTTCTCATCAGAGGCACTGAGGAAGGGAAACCTCTCCAGCATGTGAGTGTCTCCCTTCTCCCAAGGTACGTGCAAGTCTCATGCCAAAGCAAAGCCTCCCCTTCAGATTTTCTGTATGCTTAATTTAAGACTGGAAATGGGAAGAATTTTTGTAAGTCTAGAAAGCTGTAGCAGAGTTTACGAGGGGAAGCATCAAAGTCCAGGAGAAGAAGGAAACTGGAGACCCTCAGAACTCTTTACAGTGTGGCAAGGATTAACGACCTGGAGTTCTTCACACTCTACACTTATTTATTAATACACATATTAATACACTACTTATTCCACACTAAATAACACTTCATCTCCAAAAACACTAGTACTCCTGCTTACAGAAATTCAGAAGCAGTAAGTTCACATCCCTGACAGCACCAGGCAGCCTTCTGCAGAGACCTTCAGCTTGAACCATCCTGCCAGGAGCTCCTGACCTACACCCAGCCCCTAAAGATCCAAGACCTTCACTGCTCTGATCCTCTCGGAGCTAAAAGGCTGCCAAGTGCTACTTTCCAAAAGCAAACCAGGTTTGCTGAGCTGGCCCTGGAAGCAGAAAGCAGAGCTGCCCTGGGAAGGTGATTTTATAGCTCCTCTGCTGCCCTGGCACGATTTCATCGTGATAAAAACCTGCACCTGCAGGAAAACCACAGCCAGGCACTGAAGATAGACCAAGGATAATATCACCCATTTCACCTTTTTATAATCTCATGTTTTGGGGTTTTTTTTGGCTAATGAGAAGAGAGCATTGCAGTTCCAGTGCTGTGTTGCAGAGAAATCCTTGTTATCATAGGTGGGTCTTCAAAAGTGAAAAAAAGCCATGGGATAAACCAGAAATTTTCCAAGTTCATGCACAGTGGTACAATTTGAGATATTCTGTTGTCTTTTTATGTGAGAGCCATGGGAATTTGAAATGGACAATAAAATATAAAAGACATGTGTTTTTAGTGATGATATATTAACCTAAGAAGTGAATAAGCCCATATAGCAGCTTTTTCTCTCATTCATAATTTTAATATGCTGAAATGCCTACATTTTAGTCTACCTGGCTTTTAAAGTATATGGTTATGAATCCCTGAGAAAAAAGACATCAAATGAAACAAATGGCAGCTTTGAATTATATTTGTGATGAACACTGTCATAATAAATTCTCTCCTCACCCAGAGGAGTGATGAGGGATTCCTGCTGTACCACACCATGTTTTCACAAGTCAAATACAGCCACGTGCTCAATTTATAGCTTGCTTTTGGGCTGAAAGACTCCACACATCTTAAGTGAATGCAGCTGAGCACGATTCAAGACTATTTGGATAAGAATACCATGTTTCCAGCTAATTTAGGCTGAGATTCTCTAGGTTGTGCGAGGGTTTTGCAGCTGGAGTCAGAGGCACTGGTGTTTCTAAATCCTCTGGGCAGCGTGTCAAGGCATAATCTATGAGAAGTGTTGGTCTACAGCTTGTTTCTATCATTGCAAGAGGAAGGGATGCTGAAATGAGAGTGAAAACAATGCTTTCATAGGAAAAATCAGCCCTTCTCAACACCCTGGCCCTTATTGGTGTTGCAGTGAGTATCAATCACCAACTCCCTGCTCCAGCTCCGTGTGCTGCTGCTAACAAAAGGGGATGACAATTTAAACAGCCACTTCTGGGACGCTTGGCTGGGGCACAGAGCTTTGCTCTGAACAAGATGAATGAATTCATTTGGACAAGATGGCTACACGTTTTGCATATCTTTATTGCACTTTTACCACGTTGCAAACAATTCCACAAAAATGCTGCAAAAGTAAGCCTAGAGCTGCTGAAAGCAGCTTTTTACCCATATATGTATATATTTACACAAAACTATCAAAAGCAAAATTGAAAAGTAGCAGCTCAGCTATGATAGTCTAGAAAGGTAAGAGCTGCCACCTCCTTATGGACAAATAGTACAACTTGTCATTTTACATCACTTTGTAAAACCAACATTCAAGTATTCCTGTCAAAGCACAATTAGTGTAATTCCCTTCTGGTAACCCTGTATTTATTATCATTATTATTATAATTATTATTATTTTTTGCCTTTTAAAGTTCATACTGCCTTAACCCTTTAAATGCTGAGTAGCTGGGGGGAAAATAAGCATTCAATTTAAATAAGATACAGTGGATTAGAGCACTTAAAGGGTTAACACAAAATACTAAGTGGACTGTCACCACAAATAAAGTGTGAGTCACAAAACTATGCTGTCCCTCTTAGTTAAATTTGGAAGGTAGGTCTGGGGTTTCATAGATATACCATATATAAATACAAAATATTAAGTAAAGGCCTCCTTTCTATACAAAAAGGACAGGAGGTGTTTTGCTATCAGACTGCTGTCTGTCAGTGATTGAGTATTTTCTGAATCTTTTCATAATCTCTCTTCAGGAACTAATGAAAAGCATCACATTAGACTTATTTTTCTTAATGAACTAATCCTTTTCAGAGTCTACACTTTACCTACTTTGGGAACAATTGTATCTCATTTCTGAATTCACTGAATTCACAAAGTGGCATACACAGTCTTTTGCAAGACTTATTTTTATTTTTTTAGTTTTTTTTTTCTTTTTCCTCTGAATCTTCTTGACTCGGCTGGTAAAAACGTAGTCTTGCCATTTCACTACCTCTCGGTGGTAACAGTGTTAACATCCGTGTTAAAGTCATTTTCAACCACGTTGTCATAACCATCCTTCTCTATGCAGTCACTGACAGCCTTGAGGACAATCCGCAGCCGCCTGTCCATCGCCTCCAAGTGAGGCTGGTAGAGGATTGGAGCTATTTTATCTTTTAGCAAAGATTCTTTCATCAGGAGACTGAGTTTGTATTCCTCCTTGGCTAGCAACTGTAATCGCAGATAGGTAGACTTCCTGATTCTAGGAGGAGAAGAAAAAAGTCAAATTAATATTTCTAATTAGTATTTTAGTATTTATTGCAGCTGGCATTGTCACCTGGCCACTGATCTTTGGGGTCCCTTAGAGGTGCAGAGGTTTTGGAGCTCAGATCCATGGTGCAAGCAGCTCTCATTCTCCTCATCTGGGAAAGCACCAACTGGAGTTGCTGCAGCATTCACAGAGCCATCACGGCAGTGACACGTGTGACACTCGTGGCACTGGGCAGGGACATGTGTGACAGCAGCAGAGACTCCTCAGGCTCACCCTGCAGAGCTACCTGCAGACACAGAGCTCACCCTGCAGAGCTGAAACTCCAAATGTCACCTGGCCCCTCTGAAAACCCTGGCCACAGGCACCAAGGAAAGCTGCTGAGAAGCACTTGAACAAGCTGGGATTTTGCCCCTTGACTTCCATGGGATGTGTATTTTGTCTTAAAGCCTCTCTCCCAACAGCTCACAGCCATGTTCCTGCAAAGTCCTGGTCCCAACAGAGCATTTAATGTGGCAGTGTCAATCCTCAGGGCTAGCTCAGGTCAGGCTCCTGGGCAGGATCACACCATCTCCCCCTCTCCATGGTGCAATGAAAGATTCACTTGAACATTTTCAGTCCTGTTAGTGGAAACAACTGTAAACCAGGAAACACCTCCGGAGGGAAAACGTACCTGCAGCACTGGTTTAAAGGCACCAATATGGAAAGTTCATCGTGGGAGTATTTTCC
Source organism: Vireo altiloquus (assembly GCA_013396875.1). Lineage (NCBI taxonomy): Eukaryota > Metazoa > Chordata > Aves > Passeriformes > Vireonidae > Vireo > Vireo altiloquus. The sequence continues at coordinate 57,349 of VZRF01004773.1, forward strand.
AAACCTATTTAAAGACAAGAGCAAGAATGTAACAAAGGCTGTTTTAAAGAGTGACTTTTTCCTTTAACCCCAGAACGATTATGAAAGGTATTTACCCTCTTCCATTATCTAAGTGGATGATAAAAGTTTCATTTCCAAACTTTTCAAAGGTTTCGTAGTGATGTCGATCCATGTTACCTACGGAACAAAGAGAAAAAAAAAGGCCATTCTCACTGTGGCTTGAGCCTGGAGGTCAGGGCAGTGTAAAAACCCAGTGCTCCCCAAAAACAATGGCTGGGTAGAGCAGAGAAAGCAATGAATCTATTGAGCTCATTTCCTACTACTGTGGATACCCCAAAGTGTGTGATACTGGAAGGGTTGTTAAGCCTCTGGCAGCTTTTCAAGCTCTCTGTGGCTTTTATACTTAAGCTCTAAAGGGCCCATCAGAAGACAAAGCCAATCTTCCCACCCTCCAGCAACCCCTCCTGGAGCACACCAAGGAAATCCCTGTCCAGCACCAGGGCATCAGGGGTGTGGGGAGCCTGGGCACCTGCAGGGTAGCCGTGTCCTGAGCCACCAGAGCTTCCTGCCCTGGTGGCAGTGAGCCTGGCTGCTGCAGCCCGGGGTCAGTAGGGTGTCTGAAGCAGACATGGAACACGTGACACGAGCAAGGCTTAGCTCAGGGAGGAGAAAATGCCTGCTTCAAGCAGGGGTGTTAATCCTGATCACTTTGTTAATACTGCATTCAACCTTTTGAACTACAAACACCCTGGTTTTCCTCTAACAAGAACTTTGCCCCAGTTGCTGAGTGCCTGGGAAGCCAGGACAGTATTGTGGCTCTAAGATATGGATCAGGATGGTGCTGATCTGCACAGCTGCACAGCTCTCCCTGTGTGATCTGCTTTCTAAGGTCAATGTGCAGAGGACTGCTGCCAAGCTATGAATTTTGTCTCCATGGCAGGGGTCTTGAGCTACTTATAGATGGCACATATGGCTCCTGAGGTGCCACTTGGCCTCTCCTGCTGCAGCCTATTGCAGAAATCTCAGTGGGGGCAATGGCACAGGATGTGTCTGTGCTGGCATGTGCCCAAGAATACACCTTAGAGGTATATTCGCTGCAGCAGGAAAGGTTTCATATGAGAATGAGAATTAGTTAGGCTTGGAATGAGTCTGGATTGCCTATTACAATAAAAAGTAATTATTTTATTGTGATCAGGCTATATAAACAGAAAAAATCCTGGTAACAATCCACAGCTGCCTTTGTGGCAATGCCTCTTCCCCCCGACCCTGACATTTCACAGAGAAGCAGCAGAGAACACTCCTGCAGGATGAAAACAAAGCACCAGTAATGAGCAGTCCTTGCAAGTGCATCCAGGAGCCATATATTAGAGGGGTAAAGCACTCACTAAAGCAAACTGTGAAGCCCTTCACTGTTGTGAAGGAGACTGGCCTGACCTGCATTCATCACCACTCTGCATTTCTGAACATCTTTGTTCCTTTAATCTGCACTGAGGGGAATACATAACCATGTAAATCTGCATTTTCTCATAATCATCTAGAACAGCACATACAGTAAATGCAGCTTCAGCCACGCTTTAGCAAACTGCTGAGCTATGCAGAGCAGTGCAGAAAGAAATGGTTCTTATTCTAATTAAATGTTGCATTTAATTTTTGAAAGAGATGAAACATACCCATTAGGAAATCAAAAACTGTCATATCCATTATATCCAGAATTCTGGTCCCACTGTCATATGGGGGTGTTTGTTTAACCTCTTCACAATAATCTGGATCAACTTCCCATCTGGAAAAGGCAATATTTTGATATTTTATGTGGCATACAAAGCTTACTGAAAATGACAAAAAAAATGTTATTTTGCAACTTGTATCATCTTCGACTGAGGGCAGGGTCAGGTAGAGGCAGCAAATTCCTCAGGCTGCTTCCAGTGATGCAGGCAAGCAAGGAAGATTGTGACTGATGAAAAAGGAAGAAAATCACAAGACTGAAAACTATCTGGCCAGTAGCTTCAGGATTTAGGAGAGGAGCTGCACCATCAGTCATATGCTGAAAACATCTGAGACTTGTTTAGGGCTGCTGAGAGCAGTGAATCTTCCTCCCTCTGACAAGACTTAGACAGGTCTGGTTGCACCCTGTCAGTGCCAGTGGAGGTGTCTGTCCCGTGAGGGAATTATGCCACTGGAGGTCCTTTTGGGTTCAGGACCATAAGCTGGAGCTCCTGGCACGTGAAGTGCCCTGTGCCTTCCCAGGGCTGGGGAAACCCAGCCGCTCTCCTGAGGCCAGGAGCTGGGTTAATTCCTTGCCACCCAGCACAGCTTTGCTCACCACTACTCACTCTGCTTTCTTGCGCTTATGGTAGGAACGTCTCCAAGGGTTTCTCCAGGTTTTCCTTTTTGCTAACGACAAATCAGGCAGGAAAGCAGCCAGAGACCCTTCGATCTGGTCTGGTTTTCCACACAGGGCGTGCTCTGTTGAGCAGTAGTAGGAGCATTCCCCATAGAAGCAGATGTTGTTGGCTGGAGAAGAAAGGAAAAGAGCTTTAAAGCCTACCCTTAAATCAGTATTGAGAATTCATAAAAGCACTCATGTATGTAGGAGCAGAAATAAATCCAAACCCCTGTTACCACACACAGTTTTCCTCCACTGAAACCACTAGAAAGACATTCATTTCAGTGGCTGGGATCACGCCCTGTGCTAAGCTCTCTGTGACTATTTCCACTCTATTTATATTCCCCAAGGCCTTTTTTTTTAATCCTGTTCTTTCTCTTTTTGTTTTCCCAGACTGATACATTCCTGGGGAACTATTTGTTACCCCAGGCTGGAACCCCAAATCCCACAGCTGAACAAGTGGCACGTGCCCAAAATTAAGTCACTTCTCAAAATCTTGGCTCGTTTCTTTAAGAACAGAGAACATTTCATTCATTTCCTTGCTGGTATGAGAAGAACTGGCAGTTTTTGCAAGGAGAATTATTTACCATCAAGAGTCCTGTGGGGGTGTGCGTGGAAGGTGGAAACAGCACGGACGTAACGCTGTCAGCACACATCCCAAACACAAATTCCTTCCTCCACACCTCACGTTACTCCAACAACCACAGAAAAAGAATCTGCAGCAGGTTTTGGACCGTGTGTTACCTTAAAACCTCCCCAAAACTGCCACCACATATTTCTGTACCAGCAGGAACATCCACCTCTTTACAGGAACACCCTGCCCACGGAAATTCATTGAAGGTGAGAGAGCAGCTCATCCCCAAAGCCCACCAAGGCTGGACTGTGAACAGGAATAGGAGCACACTGCTGCTCTTGTCAGTGTGCTACAACTCCTTTGACATTGCTTTATGCACATAAAATGTCATCAGAGGAAGACTGTGCCCTTTCCCCGTGGTAATGCATGAAGCTGAGAAGTCACATTGCTTCCTAATTCTCCACAAGGCCTCTAAATTCAAATATTGTTTGTGAGCTCCTCTCCCTCCGGGCAGGCTCAGTGTAAATGAGGTAGGAAGGGCTGGGAGTAGCGGGAGGTGATTTTTGTGCCTGCCACAGGAAGGTAAGTGATGGGTCTGTGTGGCAGTGAGGCCCTGCAGCACACAGCCCTGCACGTCACTGTGACATCCCCCAGTCCAAACCAGCAGCCCAGCGGAGGTGGGGCACTGCCAGTGGGAGATGGCAAGTCAGGAGGACAAGGGACAACTCAGGGATGACAGGAGGGAAGGAGGAACAGAGCAAGGAGCTGTGTTTGAGGAAGGAGAAGTAGAGGAAGATGGAATAGCAATAAGGTCTTGCATTCCTTTTGATTAATTAGCTGCATTATCTGGGACTGGCTGTTTACCATGGAATTACACCAAATAACCACATTATAAGGCTGATGTGTTGCTACTTGACAATCTGTCCCAGCTTCCCACTGAAGTCCCAGCCTTCTCTGTTGATGGCCATCTGATATGTCCATGAAGTTGTGATTACTTTACTCTAAGACAGCCTTTTTTACATCACTCTGCTGCACCTGACTCACAAGGGCCACCCATCCATCAGTGCTCAGGAACAACTAACCCAAACTGTATATTTATATTCACAGGTTGGATTATAGCAGTTAAATACATCCTGGCTAAGTCCAGAAATATTTACTCTGTGGCCAAAAAGCTTGTTGACAATTACTCAAGGAAAAGTGCTTCAGGAAAGAGAAAATTAAGAACAGGAAGGAAGGGATCCCTCAACATATCTGTACTTCTGAGTTGGCAAATTAAGAGTTTTACCAAGCAGAATATCCTCTCTTAAAAACTGTGTTTCCACTGATTCAAAGCTGCAGTGGGACTTGAGCTTCAATTCAGCTGTCTCAGCATCACCCCCTCATCTGTGGAGGGAGGGAACCATGCAGATTTATCTTGACTGCCTGAGATAACTTATCTTCCAAGGCTTCTGTGACCCGACTTCCACCTGGCAGCAGAAAGCCAGTGCTCGTTTATCTCCTGCCAGAACAGTTTTGTAAAGAGCACAAGGCCCAGCAAACGCCCCCCACGCCATCACAGCCTCTGCTGCTCGCTATGTAAATCTGACCTTTCAAGAAAAAGGAGTTGCATTAAACACAGCATTTTGCTCAGTGGGAAGATAAATACTCTGTTTAATAGTTTCCTTCTGAATTTAACTTCGGGAACAATGAAACCCTGCTCTGTATTGTCAATGAAAGCAACTGGGGCTAATCATTTGACAGTAATCACACACTGGTATCCAGGTAAATCTTGAGGAGAGCTGGGGGCTGTGGCAGTGGCAGTGTTTGACCAGCAGGGCTGTGCAGGGAGCACATGTGCTGCCTGCTCCATGCCAGCCACTCATCCCACTCATCCCTGCCATGATCTCCCAGCTATCGATCCTCCACGGAGCCCCATCGCCTGCTCCAGCATCCAATCCCCTGAGCAATGGCAAGGTCTGTCCTGGCATTAAAACAGTGAACTTGCAGCAAAACCACTAGTGTGTTTCTCAGTGAGAAGTTACTTTCAATGGAAAATCTTTTTCTGCCAGCAGTTATTCCCCCCATGGGCTCAGAGCTGTGGTACCTACTCCCTACAGCTCCTGTCCAATTTCTGGGAATAGTGGAGGTGAAAGGATGCTTTATCTCAAGCTACTGCTAAAGAAATTAACTGCTTTGATGGATATGGAATGGACATCTTATTATGTCTGCCCTAGTCCTTACATACCGGCAGTAAGATGAAGCAGCCTGAATTATCTGGGGAAACATTCATTTTTAAGGTTTCTTAAAAATGTAGAGAAAAAAAGAAGCACCAAATATAGAAAACCACAGTTCTCATTTAAGACTTCAAGGTGCTGTAGCAAGGCTCTTTGAAACCTAAGTAGGTGACCCACATTCTGCACAGCAGGCTGAGGGTGAAATTCCAGCTAGAGACACAAGCACGGCACTTCATGGCAATCCCATGCTGAGAGCAGGGTTTGGCTTTCCAAAGCAAAAATAAGAGGGAAAGGGGAGATGAGCTCCCTACTGGAGCACAGTCCTTCTCCTCTCATTAAAATTGCCCAAACCATATGTTCCTCTCACCAGATAAAGGTGTTTCTGCATAAGTACACCTGCAAAAGGAGCAACAGCCAGGCATTTGTGCTCCTGCAGAGCGGGCAGGAATGGCAAGAGCAGCAGTGCTGGCAAACCAGACAGGGAGGGATGTTTATACCTGCTGGAATGTTCAAACACTGTGCATTCGTAACATGCAAAACCCTTCCTCACTAGAAATGAAAACTGTTTCCCCAAAGCACCAGAAAGGCAAGAGAACCTTGCAGTGTCTGATTTTCATTATCTGAGGAGGAATGGATGTGATTCGTAACAAAATGCAGGCAAAAATCATGGTCTGGTGATCAAAACTCCAACTAATTACAGCAATTAAGAACCAGAGTGTCTGTGTACTCATCTGCACATTCTCTGTGCATCCTCCTGATAGCTGAACAATAATTCTTCTCAGGAAGAAAAGGAACAAGGTGGTATACCTTAAAGCAAATTGCTTGGCAGAGCAATTCTTTTATTCAGCTTTGCATGACTGTTAATAGAGGACATTTAGCAAGGCTGTGCAATTGGAGTACTGGAAAGAATCCTGAATATTTACTACAGCAATGCATGAGAAGATCTTTCATTCACCTGCTCAAAATAATAGGTAATTCAGAACTCCTATTGTATGCTGAGAGGGAAAAAAATCCATAATCCTTTGGAATTGGTTAATATGAACAAAAACATAGTGCTTACTAGCTGTGTAACATTGATTTCTTCAAGCTGCTGCCTCAATTACTTCCAAAACGAAGGCTGACATCATTAATATGTCTCTTTTTTCCTAGCAAATTACCATTCATTTGTAAGAGTAGCAGGGCTACTGCAGTCTGCCCTGCTGCAAAGGACGTAAAATTAATTTAAATAATTACTGACCTAATTCCATTTCTCATGTTCAAGTCCTAACTGCCTGGAAGTGCACTTTTCTGCAATCTGCTTTCTCTCTGAGTGCAGCCTAATGCATCCACTGACCTGCCTGCTCGCAGCCATTGTCACTTTTCCATGGAAGCAGGGATGCAGCTCGGCACTGTGCTTTGAAGCCACGGCTGCCTGTGGCTCCCTGGCCCTGATTTCCATGCCTGATGGGACAAGGAGTGGAAATGCAGTGAGGTTGCTGCCAACACATCCCCACACTGGTCTGGGAGATAACATGTGCTTGGACAAGGCTCTTGGTGGGATCCTTGGGGTGTCCTGTGCAGGGCCAGGAGCTGGATTTGATGAGCCTGATGGGTCCCTTCCAACTCAGCTTATTGCACGATCCTGTGATTGATGAGCATCATCAATAACCACCCTCTGAGGCTGCAAAACATGGGCTCCCAGCCTGAGGGGAACATCTTCCTATAAAATCAATGTCATTTAGTGCTTGTTTAACTTTAAGAGCTGTGTATGTGTGCATGGAGAGGGATATTTTGCCAGCAGGCACCACGTGTGCCCAGGACTGCTAATTGTCACTGAGCACTGCTGGGATGGAGATGCAGTAACACAGCCACCTGAAAGGGAGTCCCAGAGGGTCCTTGGTAGCTTTATGTCAGTGCACAGCCTGGTTGGTGCATGTACCAAGAGGTCACACCTCCATTTCTCACCTTTGGAGGCAGCTCTCCATCAAAAGCCACTGCCTCAGCTGCCCTTCATCTGCCAGAGGGGCAGGTCAGCCCCTCAGCCTTCCCCAGGCTCCCTGCTCCCTCTTCATCCTCACTCCCCAGACCACGAGTCTCACCCCAGCACCTCCCTCTTCCTTCTCCTGAGCTGCCTGCTGGGCTTGTGAAAGTTGTTTCTAAAAGCTTAATTTAGGTTCTTTATTATTTGTTCATTAAGCATTAATTACTGTCTGCCTTTTAAGGTCAGTATGAAATACAAGACAGAGGTTGGGCATATGTTAATGAGAATCTGACTAATTAAACTGGGGACTTGTAGGGAAGAACTCTGACAAGTAACCAACATGATTTAACCAAAGTGTATTGATTCAGGAAATGTAAAATGGAAAGAAAAATTAATTGCTTAAGCATTTTATTCTCCAGAAAAGCCTGATTCATAGTTAATCAAATATTTTAATTGAATTTATCTGAGACCTCTAAATAAATTTGAATAAAGGATTATGCTTGGATCATCCCTTGGATGTCTGGAATTTCATAATGACAAGATAAAGATCTTCATCTGAACTGGCAGCCTTAACTCTGTGTTGCCCTGCTCTGGCTGCTGTAAGATGCTCAGTACTTGAGAACAATTTTTTAATTCTCAGAAATCATTCAAGTTCACCCCTAAGTCTTAAAATATAACCTGAGAAGACTAAAAATCAAGCAAATCTACTAATCCATATCTTACTTGTCAAAATAGGAACAAAATGGCTTATGTTTGAAGTGGGTCAAAGCACTTTGTGCACAGTCAGAAGATTTTTTGCCATTTTTTGTGCATGTTTGCCTACAAAAATCAAGCCAAAAAAAGGTATAGAGAGACAAAGGGGGAGGGAAAGAAACTGAGGCAAATGCAGAAATGTCTGCCCATCATGTTGCTGAACATGCACTGTCACCATAACTGTCCATGTAGAATTGGAGTGCTCATAATATGGGGTAAAATGAAACCTTCTGCAATTATGTAATGTATTTTACAAGTGAAGTTCCTGGAATAAATAACTGTCTGCTCAACTGTGTCCTGCAGAGCTGAACATAAACATGAAGCTAAAAATAACAGCCGTAATAATGACTTTACTGTGGACCAGAAAAGTGTGATAAACATTTTAAGAGCAAAAGCTCTGCAACAACAGGGCTCTGGTTTCTAGCTAACAGAAATAAATTACAGTTACATTGGGAGAAACTGTAATTAAGTCTTTGGATCTTGACTTTAGGGATCTGGCATAAACAGCTTCTGGCCAATCGCAGGCAGAGCAAGGGAGAGATCTCCAGAGGTTTCTGCTCCAGATTGCCTCTTACACAAGTCACAGCCTCAGTTCAGCAAAGCACATTTGCACACAGCTGAAACAATATGAGTTAAGCTACTGGAACATGGCACTGTGCTTTAAACTGAACCTCTAACCTATAAATTCTATATGTAAGAACAAACTTAAACATTAGTTCTGTGCCTTAACTCAGAGCCTTAATTTCTCCATCTCAGCATCCCAGATGCTGAACAGAGATGCTGTCACATTTTCCCACCCCTTGCACACCTTTCCCTATTCCAGTTGTATATTCTGGTGAGTAGGATAGGGTTTTATCCTGTGCTTGTAAAATTCCCACCCTGTTGGGAGTTCCATCCTTGACTGAGTCCATAAAATGTTGTGAAAGAGTGAAAAGAGAGTGGTATCAGCATCTGGGTCAGCCCTCGAAGCAAGAGTGAGGACTGGGAACAATTTAGGCCACTTCTAGCCCAACAGAGAATTGGAAGCAGGATAAATTACATATCTATTTCCTGATTTTTTGTCCAAACTCCTGTTGTAATAAAACCTGAATGACTCTGAGAAATTAGGTTTGGTCCTCCAGTCAAACCCAGAAATAAATGCATCTGACCAACAGAAGTGACAGATCAAATTGCAGTAGGAAAAAAAACCCTAAATAACTAATGGGCTGAGTAATAAGGTTTTGGGTAAACTGAGAGCACCAGAAAAAATTCCTTTAGAAATTGTTCTACATAAAACATTTGTTGAATACATTGCTTTGGTGAACATAAAAGCCTCTCTCTGAGGATAATTTGTCAAGGGGAAAAGGCACTCAACTCAAAACAATAAAGTCTTCTTTGTAAGCTGTGTCTCCACATCTATTTTTATTCAAAGGTCTAGAAGACAGTTTTATTAGAAATATCTGAGCAATTAAGCAATCTACACATCATTTCCTTAAGTATGCATTCAGCAGGATAGAAAGAATAGAGTGTTATTTCCAGGAGACTACCTGGTGAGATGAAAAATGTTCTCCACAGCTTCTTGTCACGAGTAACATCTCGTATTTCCCTCGTCATGTTAACCAATCTACCTGCAACTGGGGGCACGCGCCGGAAATCCAGGATCCTGCAAGAGGGAGAAAAGACATTGTTTATGTAAAGGATTAAAATGTAATGATAGTTAGAGGTTTTAGGAAGCTTCACTACACTCTGAAGGCACATTTATCTGTGGTCTTTAAGGAGTATAAAGCCCATCAACTTTAAACTGGATAATCCCTCACATAATATATTACAAAATATGTCCTGAATGTGATGAGCTCTGAGTTGCCTAGGTAGTACAGAGTAAGATACAAGAAAAGTATGGAGGGCATTGTTCCATGATAAAAATGAGGATACACAGGATTCCAAAAACCAGAGACAGCAAAAATTAATTTTTTTATTTCATGCTACTTCATGATTGTTATGACATGCATTTTGCTTGCCAGTCTTTTAAGTGACTTGGGGAATGGGATTTCAGCCTCTTTCTTCCATAAACACCATGTAATTCTTTTTCTGACAGTCTTAGTATGTGTTTGATTTATTTCCTTCTGCTCCTCTCTGTTTTAATACCCTTATACCAACCTAAACAATCTCCCTGAGACCAAAAATTTTCCCACAGGCAAAGGCTGGGAGAAGAGCCTCTCTCCACCCCAAACTCCCCCGCCTCTGCAGATCATAAAAACCTCCCTACGAAGCTTTGCTATTAGATACAGTAAAAGAGCAAAGACCCCATACAAAGTCTCCCCATAGGCAGGATTTTTATATCCACTGTCTGCTGTTCAGATTTTCTACATTGAGTAGCAACTGCTTTTCCTGCTTAGTGTGTGGATATTTAACATACCCCCTGTAGGAACTCCACTAATGTTTTTTTCTACAGCACCATCTGCTTAAAACGGCAATACAAAATATAAAGCAGAAGGGATCAACACCAAGGTCAACAACAATAAAATAGAGAAGATCCTTGAAGGATCTAATCAGGATTGGCTCTTAGTGGCAAACCTACCCTGAGCCACCCGCTGACACATTCCCATTTCCCTGCCATCATCCCAGAAGGCAGCAACTCTACACTAACCCCCAAATAATCTGTGGCCCCAAAGCTTTGAGCTTTTGAAAGGATGTTTCTTGGCCCTTCATGGTGTGAAAAATGCTTCAGTGAAATGCCATTGTTTCCAGATATACCGTTAATCATGAATTAGCAATTCCCACCCCTAATCTGGGCAGACAGGGAGGGCTGCAGTCCCTTGCCAGTCTTGGGGTATTTACCATCCCCTGCACTAACTCTGCAGAGGGGACATTTTCTGCAATAGCAGCATGAGATGACCACCACTGCCCTCTCCCTCCCACTAACTTGTGCCCTAAATATGCTCCTGATGTGGGACAGTCCCAGCTTTTTGCTGTGGAACCAGAACTCCCTTCCCATCTCAATTACTCCTCTCTGAATACTCACACCATTCCCCACATCTCATTTGGACCTCCATGCCCTGGAGCTAATTGGGGTGAGCCAGACTCTTGTCACACTTACGTGACACACTCCCTGGGAGATGGATCCTCTCCATATGTACTTCAAGATCACAGGGGAAATTAATTTCTCAGCTTCTTCAGTATAACTTCTCTTTATTTTTGAGAATTACTTGTTGCCAGGTTTCTCATTCCCAGAGCAAGTCACATTTCCTAATTATTAACTTACTCTTTCATCATCTGCCATTTCATTTATTTATGGTGTTTGCCCACTTTGTTCCACTCTCCCCTTTTAAAAAGTAATTCAGTTACAGGAATGGCCAACTCCAGCAACTTATCACAATATTTCCCCTTCTCTTTTAATGCAAATCCGTTCTACTTGCCTGTCCAGATGAAATGCTGCTATTTCTGCATTGTGTCTCTCATAGTCTGAGAAGTAAAAAAAGTCAGGCGGGGTTTCTTGTTCTCGGGTTTGCCTGCAAAGGAAAACAGGAGAAGAGTTTTAATTAAGGGTTAGCATTTCTAAGGAGCAGTGCTCAGTCATCAGCATGCTGCTCAGGAGTTCAGTATTGTTTGCTTAATGGAAGACCTTTAAATACCTCATTTGTGCACTGTTTGCCATGCAGCCTTTATTTTATCTTCTTTTTAAAACTACTCTAACAAAAAATAAGAATTCAAGACTTGTGCAGGCAGTCTGCTGTCACAAAGCTGTTCCACTCAAAACTCTCGCTCTATTTAACAAGATCTGTTTTATCACTCTCAAACATTTCATTAGCGATAGCGGTGAAGACAATGTCATTTCATTAAATTATCATTAACTGTAATTATGAAATTTCCAAAAGTAATAACATTTTTCTTTCATCTTTGGCAGCCATGCAGCTCCCATCTAGAATATGCCTCTCCCTTTGTATTACTTAAGAGCCAGAAGTGACATGTTTTTCTCATTTCAGAAGGAATGGGATCATTTCAGTTTGACGGCCATGACACTTGTCATGTTTCAAAGAACATTAACAAGACTGTGCTTGAGAGAGGATGCAGAATTTGTTGTTTTCTTCAGTTTAAGAACCAATAAAAAATGTCATTCTCATAGGAAGGCTGGAAATGGGAAGGCTAAAGCTTCCATACCACACTACATAGAAAATACAAAGACAGGAGCAAATCTGTGCCTCACTTCAGACAACTTTCAGTCCTTTTGGATGGAGCACAACACAAGCAGTTGACCAGTGCCATGTCTGGGTCACACCTCAACCTGCATCATGCCCTGTTTTGAAGTTTTCAGTAGGAGATAAGCACAGCAAAGCTGCCTGTAGAGCATCTGCAAGGGAGCACAGCTCTCCAGAAGAGGAAAACAAAGTTCTTTCTCATTCTCCGCTGTCACAGGTGGCCCAGCTGACAGCTCATGCGTCACTTGTGCTCCACGGTGGCAATTAAAATACAGCTTCTGCACGGGGACCTTGGTGCATGAGAGGCTTTGAGGTGGTGTTGGTGCAGAGCTCAAACCTCCACAGAAGTCCTAACTTTGGGTTTGCTGTGGACCTGAATCTGTGTCCACCCACCACTGTGACAACCAGGGCTGGTGTCTGCCCCCAAGCCCTCCCGGGCCTCTGCAAGTTGCTGGAGAAACCAGGCAAGTCTTGGGGTTTTCCACTGTATGAAGACTTTGCTGTGCACCCAGCAGGGTTAGAAAGCCTGATATCCTTTCTCAGACATTCCTCTTTATATTAACAATTTGGCAAGGTACTCTATCTTGCCCTGAATGATGAACAACATGAAGGTATTTGACTTGTGTCCAATAGAACTCAAGGTCAGAGTGGCCTTAAACACCCCAGTGATGCTCTGGCCAAAACAGGAGTGACCACTGTCACAGCAGACACTTGGCAGAAGTCCTGCTAGGGAGCTGCTGTGGCCACAAAGGTTTTACAAGGACATAAGCTAAAAGTGAGCCTGGTATGAAATAAAAGACAGTATTTTGCTTTGTCTTCATAAGAAATGCAAAAGGGCAAGGAGCACACCCACAAAGAGGAATAGGGGAGAGCAGAACCTCTGGCATATCACACAATGAACTACACAGTCAAGGCAAGAGTTAGGAGAGCTGCAGCCTCATTGTGCATATTCCCCTAAAAAATGAAATAATGAGCCCTGAATATGAATTCAAACAAAAAAAGATTAACCTATTTCTGCTGGACATAGAATTACATATTTGTATGGAACCTTCCCTCCTCTCCAGATTTTAAAAGAGTTGATTTCTTCAGCAAATCCTCACCCCAAGATTTTGCAAACTTAATGCACATCAAGCCAGTAAGTTGCAGAAAATATTACTAATTAGCTAATCAACGCCATCTGCTTTTTATCTCCCGGAGACTGTAAAAGAAACCATGGCTATTCCTTTACAAGAAAACCTTGCTCCAGAAAATCAGACTTAACTGAGGGCTGGATCTCAGCCTTGCAAGCACAGCCCTGCCCCAGCCCAGCCTGTGCTCCCTTTCCCTCTTCCCTGTGCCCCCTGGCACCCCGGGAATGGCTGTGGATATTGTTCATTTGGGAGTAAGTACAGGTGTCCTGCGGGCTCAAGCTTGTACGTATTTTTCTGCTGTCATAATGTATTATTAAGTGGTAGCACACCTTCCTAAGAAAATAATGAAATTGATTTCCCTAAAACCCGCAAAAACAGACAGTGCAATCTAGACAATAGAAATACCAGTATTTTTTGAACCTGATGACACACCATGACACAAACTCCCAAGTTTCTTTGGTGCTTCAGGTGGTCTCCAGCCCCGTTTCACATGGTCCATGCCAAACCCACGGTACCCACTTCTCTGCCTCTTGGAAATACCATGTTATTCAGAATGTAGATTGGAAGGAGGATTCACCAACCCCTCCAAGATGCTTTACATTCCTTATGTTCCTCTGCAGAGCTCTACAGAACTAAGACATAGCAGATCCAGACATGAAACCTTCTCCTGAAATAACCTTGAAAAATCCTTTGTGCTGACTAACTCCAATCTTCCATGGATACAACAGAAACCTGGTTCTTTGGATCTGAAGTTAAATAGACAGATTTTTATTCAAGCAGACATTTATTTTTAATTTGATGTCTGCAGCAGCACCTAAAGAGGTTCCTTGGGAATCCCCCAGCCGGAGCAAGCTGTCATACCACCAGCAAACACTAACACGTGTGTGGATCATAGCCCAAGGTACACAACTGAACTCACAAAGCCACATGAGCCTAACAGAGCTCTGAACCAATGCCATAAGCAGACTTATATGAGAATGTCTTTAACAGTGTTAAACGGCATCTACGTCATAATCCAGAACTTTAACTTCATCCAACTGCATTGATACATAATAATATTTTATCCAATTTTTATTTTAATTATATAATTTTTTTCAAATTCTTAATGTATTTTATTTTATTTTGCCTTTTTTTTTTTTTAACTGTGCACAAACTAATCAAGCCTGTTAGGTGCTAATTCTTAATTCTTCTAGTGATCTATTCTGATGAGTAAGTATAGAGAGATGGAAGATCAAATTGCTCTCAGCAAGTCCAACCAGTTACTCCAGCTTTACATCATGGTAACTGGTCCTCAGTCCCCAGGTGACAGGCTGGGAAAGGGGAATGAACTCCCAGACCCTTCCAGGTCAAGTAAAACATCTTATAAAACAACATGGGAACTGATCCACCCCACAACATGTTTTACATTAAAATTGCATTTTAAAGGGGGAAAAAAAACCCCTACATACAAGTTAGTTTTGTTTTATCACCTGATGGTTACTGAAGGTTATTGTCTAATAAAATGACACCTACAATGAGATATTTGAGCAAAGAGATCAACACGCTGAGCCCTCTGCAGCAGCACACGCTTCTGAGGGACAATGAATTCCAGCCTGAGCTCCTCAGTGCCAGCAGTGCCATCCCACACCGAGCAGGGACAGGTTCTGCACAGGTTGCAGACGGTGGGAGAGATTTCTGGCAGCAGCTCTTATTTTGCAAACAGTTGGAATCTGGTGATCCTCTCTTTGGAGAAGGATTTGGCAGATATTTATAGTGGCAGGCTGGGAAGCTCTGGAGGAGAGACAGATGGAGGTCTGTTGATACTGCACACAGTTAAAAATTACACTGTGGCACCAGCCCAATTACAGCATGAGGAAAAGACAAATCAGCATGGTAACACGTGTAGGGAAGAAACAAGAACTAAGGGGAAATCAAAGCCTATGAAGATTTTCCCACCACGGCACAACTCAGAAAAAAAAAGGAAGCAAAGAATGATTTTAAACGGGACAGGGACACATTTGTGTTGACACAAGACAGGATGCAACTGTGATCTGATCTGGTGGCTACAAAAGTGAGTCACGCTTACAAACAGAAGAGAGAAAGCTGCTCTGATAAATGAACAGTCATGAACAAATCTGGTGAGTCAGCTCCATTCTAGCTATGGTTGGGACCTGGTTTGGTGTTCAGAAGTATTTGGATAAATCAACATAGTGATTTGTGTTCAGAAATAATTGCAAAGTCTCAAGCTTCTCTTAAATATTTCTGGAAACATTTTTTTTTTTTGCCAATTATTTGATCCCCCAGCCTCAACTTCTCAGGGCTTTTTACTGTTCATGAACCAAATCAAACAGGGCGACTGCAGGCTCTGCAGACTCTCTGGTATTTCAGAAAACAATATTCTAAAAACAAAACCTTTACTATGGAAATCTGTATTTAGTTTCCAGGATCATTAGCAGACACCTGCCTAAACTATCAGGATTAATACCCACCAGGGCAATGCATTACTCGAAAGAATCCTGCTCAGTGCCAGACTTCCTCCGCTCTGGAGGGGTTCTATTATCTGTACAGCAGCCAAAAAGCTAGAAAATAGGGCAAAGAGCCCAACGTGAGCTAAGTGTTATCCTGACAGACACATGCTGTGTCCTCTCATGCTGCAGTCCAGAGACATCTCCGAGACACCTCTTGTGTCAGATCCACGTCCCTGAACTAATGACAGGAAGTAGTGCAGGTTGGAAAAAGGCTCCTTTTAAACAGGTTACCCTCGTATTCTGACACATAATCAGGGGAATCAGCCTCTGGGATTAGGGATGATTAGGGAGCACAACAACGAGCTTTGATGCAGCAGGGAGCAGGTTTGCTTGGGTCAGGCCATTCCACAGATAGAGCCCCTGCCTGACCCAGCCAGCGGAATTGGGCAGCAGCAAACTCACTAAGAGATATAAACCAGTGAGGCTTTGTAATTGCATTGGCAGGGACAGGACAAACACTGATAAGAGCATAATTTGGCTACTGGAACAGATAACAGGAGATTAACTGGGTCTACCCACAGCCATAGGTTGCTATTCTTCTCCTTTGGAAAGCAGCTTTCCTCTCTTCCTGTGGAGAACTTAAGGTGTTTAAATACCTGTCCTGAAGCTGAATTGCAGGCTCAACAGTTCATATACAGTGTTACCTAAATGATAAACTATAGCTAATACAAGACTAAAAGGATAATGAATCTAAGACTAAAAGGCAGATTGCTGCCGTTTCAATGACTTTATTTCCTGGAATGGACCTGGGGACTTTTTGCATTTGGAAGCTCCACAGGCAGCCCCTGGATCCAGCACACCACTGAAGCACAGACATTTGTCACCTCCAGAGAGCCTTTCTTCCAACACAGACAGGCATGAAATCTCCCAAGCCCTCACTGATGAACTTCTTCTTTGTACTAATGGAAAACTCAGACTGAAAGTCCAGTGTCTGCTTGCAAGATTTCCTCCCTCCCTCCCCTCCACGCAACACTTATGTCAAATTGGATTGTGCAGCAGGGGGATCTAGAATGCCCTGAGATCATCTAAAGCTTATTATTCTAAGTGAAGGAGGCAGCCCATGGCAAAAAACCTGTGTCTCTGAGGCAGCTGCAGTCCTTAGGAGGGTACTGAGATTTTGCATGCAGAGCTGTATCATCTGGGATAGTTTTCAATGCACTTGGCACCGGTTAGAACAGGTGGAAAAAATGCCATTTAATTTTATAATACATTTTAATGGCTTAGTAAGTCCTTAGGAAGAGAAATGATACTGCTAATGCAGCTACATCTACAGTAGCAGAGATATCTGGTGCCCATTTCTGACTCCTTATGGAGTCTTGGCAGCTGATGGCTCTGGCTTTATCAAAGCATTGTGCTACAAAGAGCACTCCCAGGGACGATAGGAGCTGTTTACAAGAGCAGAATATGGGCCAGAAAATGAGTGGCCAACACAGGAATGCAAAGACATGCAATTTGAGTGGTACAGAAAGGATGTTTGGCCCGTTCCACTGCTATCAACCAAATGACAATATGGGCCCCTGCAGGATATTCAGGCTTCTCCAGTTTAAGTACCAGCTCTGCAGATCGAAAAAATGAGAGAATATTTACTGTGGCAGAGAGACAGAAATTCGCACAGGGATGCAACAGCAATAGGAATAATTAGCAAACTGCCAAAAGGATAAATACCCAGATCATGCTCTTGCGTGCCAGCCCCGGAGTGCTTTTCTCCTGAGCAGACGGAGAGAGCTTGACAACAGCACATGCTCAAGGACCAGTTAGCTTAATACAAATCATAAACTTCTTATGCAGAGAATGACAATAAGCTTTGGAAAGCACATTTGTATATATAAGTATCTTGTTAACTGGCATAGCAGGACAGTGGGGGGAAGAGGGAGAGAAAATCCACAGGGAAGCAGGGTATTAAGGTGGGTTTTCTTTCTGTTTCCAGTGTGAAAGCGAAAGGAGGCTCAGGAGGTCACCTAGCCCATTCCCAGGCCCCAGGGTGAGATCAGCTAGAACTAAACCACTCTTGACAGACGTTGCTCTAACGTGATCTTCAAAATGCCCTTTTGTGATCCCACGGCTACAGGCTCTCGTCCTAGTCCCCATATGCTGGCCTTCCTCCCCTGCTAATTTCCAGTCTTGCTCTTTCTCCTCGCTCCATGATCAGGGCAAAACCATCCCAGAGACACCTGCTGCAGTTAATGTATGTGCCTTTTTGAGGGGTGATACATGTGACAAACACACCTGAACAATTGGCTTCCATTCCTGAAAAGAGCATCCTCAAGTCAAGACCTGGGAATGAAGCCTTATCACCTTGAGACTGCAGACTCATCAGCTCAGAAGGCCCTTCTTTACTAAGCACAATAAATTTATTTTTAATCCGTTAAAAATCCAACCAACCCAGAGCCCTGACAGCCTATTTTACGCTTTACCATTAAAACCAACACTGATGCTAGAAGTTAAAGAAGCAAGCTCCCTCTACAGAGATCAGGGCATTTGTGAAAAGGTTGTCCAAAGTCAGTCCCTTGGTGGGAGCAGCACCAGTGGAAGGTTCCTGCCATCCCATGCAGGAGATGTGTATATATGTGTGTATATATATATATATAAATATAAACATATATATATAAAAGCAGATTTTCACCTGAGCAAAACATTGAGTTACCACTCCTGCCTACACAAGCAGATATGATATGAAGGGCTGAATAATCAGAGCAAATAATATCATTCAAGAATATGAAAAATTCATTTTATTCTCCACTAAACTGTAAAAATAATAATACACCCAGACATTTTCCTCTTTTTGGGGGCTTTTCTGTTTCTTTTAGTGGTATTAGTATCTCAAAATGCACCTTCTCTATACTGTTGCCTTTACTGACATTGTGCTGACAGTAAAGTCATGGCATAATCTCACCAATCATCATTTCATTGTCTACCAGCTCAGAAGAATAGCTCTTTTTTCATTCATTCTTTTGTGCTTTCAAATGCATAAGACATGAAGAGAATCTCTGATCAGCACAAAACACATAAGAGTTTGATCAACTGGGAAAATTTCCTTCAGCAATGCAGAATATTACTTCCAGCTCTGCCCAGTAAGTAGCTGACTGTCACCACGGAAAATGCAAATGGAAAAAAAAATCTATTACTGTAAGCACATTTGTCAGGATGTGTTCCCCACCCGCGCTTTTTGGTGTGACAGCCACTGGTCCCCTGCATGTCCCCTGGGAATGTGGCTAAGGAGACAGGGAGTGCTGGATGCTGAGCTCTCAGCCTGGTTAGATCTCAAATTCACAGGCTGTTATTCTCCTTATTCTTATTCTTGTTACTGTTTTATATTATTATTTAGGAGGTGGCTGTACAGAAAGCCAGATGAAAGGCTGATACAGAGCAGGTAAGCCCTACAAAACCAGAGAGATGAGCTCTGCTCTGCCCAGCTCCATGTGGATGAACAGAGAGGCATTTAATGTATAACCCAGCACATACAGCAATATCTAACACTGCCTGCTGTGGTTTGGACATGATGTGACCAGACAAGTAGGACCATTCTTTGTAACATTTTCCTGTATTTCCCCTGCACACATTACTGAGGTGCTACAATGGTGTTTTATGCCTTTCTCTAAGGAATCATGAAGTTTTAGAGGCAGGCAGTGTTAGAAAGCACACACAAGTTTAAAAACACTTGAGGCTAAGATGAGTTTTTCCAACATTATGGGGCAGATCTCAGTTATTACGGAAAAGGAGCCCCACTGGATGCTGGGGTAAAGGAAATAAAGATGCTTTTCATGCCTGCTCTAGTGAGCTCTGTCCAGGGCTGCTTCTGCTGTAAGCAGTGACACGCACAGCTGCTTTTTGGCCAGCACTGGGGACTGACGTGTGTATTTCCAAAATCAGAAGCCCAGGTCTCCATACCCTGATTTAGAGAAGCCTCCCCCTGCCCAGGGAGCTCAGCAGGAGGGTTACAATCCATACTGGAGTGCTGATTGCACAGGAGGCAGCACCCATAAATTACAGGGGTGCAGAGGTGGCACTCTGGCTGCAAACTCATCGTTGTCTCCCCTCTTGAGGTGCTGGTGGGAAGAGGGAATGTAGAGAACAGACGAACACTGATGCCACAGTGGCTAAGTGGCAGTGCTTGCTGGGCAGAAACGTTTTTCCGTCATCCAGAACAAGCAGGGCTTGTACACAAAAACAAATGAGTCACGGTGTGAAAGGAAAGGCAAGCTCTGGGAAGCTCCTGTCACTAATTTACTTTGCAGACAATAAAAAAAAAAAAAATTCTTGACTCAGATATAAGGTTTGGTTCATCCTTGAGATAGAAACCTGACTTGACATATAGGAATTGAAAGATTAAAAGGTACTTGACAGCACAGCAAAAGAGTTCTCAGTGCCAATGTTAACGTGGTCAATGCTGTTGTCACAGCAGGGAGAAAAAAGCCTCAGAGCAATTAAAAAAGCAGGAGACGTCATTAATGAGGTGTTGCAGTGATATTTTGTGCCTTTTCTAAGACATCTTCATTAAGAAATTATATCACCATGAATACATTCTGTCCCTGCATGGCCTAGATTCTTTCGTGCTCTTAAGCAAGCGGTGTGAGCATTTTTGCCATGCCAAGCCCATGATATCTGTCATCTTTCCCCTTGATTTATCCCTTTGAGGCTCCACTGTACATTGTCTGCTCGCCACAAATTGCAAACATGAAAAATGATACAGCTGCAAATCTATTTTTGAAAAACTGTCAGGAGCAAACAGAGCTCCATGTGAGCCCAGTTACCTGCGGCCTCCCTTCAGGAAAAAGACTGCAGAGTATTTTCTACAGAGGCTTTTCAACATATAACACTTCTAGAGATCTGAGAGCAGAGGAGGAAAAATTATGTGTAAAATTAGAAGTCTGAAGCATTTCTTCAGCCCTGAGAATGTTATTTAATATGTCTCGGGTCATTAAGGGTAGGGATTTAATGGAACAATAACATTAAACATATTAGAAGCATAGCAGAGCTCAAATTTCTTTCAGCTTTTTGGATTTTTTTCTTCTCACTGTACAAAATGTATGTGCCCATTGAAATTCCTGGGTTCACAATAGGTTTGTAGGTTGGAAAAAATAATTACTGTGAGTCTGATGTATTGATACATAATTTCTTCCTTTCTATTCAGGAGTTTCTTCACTATCATTACAAAAACCATGAACGCTAGTAAGTTTGTCCTCAAAATCTCCCAGGAATCAGGAAAATATTAGCCCCGTTTTTCAGCAAAAGCTGCAAAAACATGGAGCTATTACGGATTCAGCTCTGCCCTGAGCGAAGCACTTGAGCCTCATTAAGCACATGCTTAACTTTGGGCACACATATAGCCAGTGAACTATGTGTGTCCTTGACAGTCAAGCACAGACTTAATCCTTCCTCGGAGCTGTTTTGTGCTCAGCACTTTGCAAGAACAAGCCAGCGATCAGCACCAGATCCCCGCAGCAGCTCTGGCCAATCACCCCAGCCACTGCCAGACCCAGAGCTGGTTTTTCTCCTTCTTTTTTCCACCCATGAACAACAACTTCCTTGGGAAAAGATCATTTCCCAAAAAGCATTTTGTCATTCTGCCAAAAGCACAAGTCAGTTTGGCCACGGGCTTTGGTAGGTCCCAGACGTCACTTTTCAGGTTGACAATGAGGCCTGCAGCTCCTTGGTATGATCAAGACTCCTGGTAAGCGAAATAAAGCTCAAACCCTGGCTTTCAGTGCGTCTCCTGCCCCACATAGGCAAATAGAAAGAGAACTAGAAAGGCTCAGACAACTTTTGTGAGCTCTTGTGTTCCTGAAATGCCTTTTGAGCTGTGTGAGGTACAGGAATGTGCTGAGGGGCCACAGGGCAGTAAGAACAACTTGTACGAGCACAATGTACAGGCCCAGTGTTCTCCTCTCCAGCCCAAACATCGTCTGAATGTTGTATTGACACCACTAGAAGCACCACAGTGTTTGCACTCTATATTCAACACATTTGGCGCAGGCTCCCTCCTCCGATCTGCAGCTGAGAGTTTGAATTTCTGCATCCCCCGCCCGCCTCTCTCTCCCTCATGAAGTCCTGCGGTTCTTACAGTCCTTAAGATCATATAACAGGAATAAAACACTATGGCTCGGAAGAATAAACAAAAGGATGCTCAGGCTCCAGCTGTAAAAGTGAGAAAATCCTTTGAGATCTCACTGTTCTGTGTCTTGGCTGACCTGTATATCTCTATTTGCATAGAGAAGATGTGCTCCCACAAGGACCCCAAAGCAGTAACCATGATAACTAAAGGCATGCTCCCTGCTCCCTTCCCACCTGCCCACGCAGAGGTTCAAACACTTTTGGCTTTATATTTCCAATTTATCGTGCAAGAGCTACTGGACAGTGAACTGCACTGAGTGACCAAGACTTTGCAAACTAACAACTACTATCAAAACAGGACAGAGCCTACACAGTGTGCGGACCAATATATTTAAAAAAGAGCACAAAATTCTTATCTGTAGAGCTGCTTTNGGGAGATGTGCTCCCACAAAGACCCCAAAGAAGAGCACGAAATTCTTATCTGTGAAGCTGCTTTACCAGCTATCCATGTCAAAGTTTCAGTACAAAATGAGAAACAGGGGATCAGAGTGTTATAAACAAGTCATTGAGAGCCAGCTTTTGTCGTTTGTTGCATGGGTTATGAGTTAAATTACAAGTTATAACACTAAATACTACAGTATTTTCCTAGGGAAATACCAAGAAAATAGTACATGTTAAATTGTTTAATGTTGTTAAAACAGTCTGGGTGGTTAGGGTGGGTTCTTACAAGGGTTGTGCGATTTGGGTGCTGCAATGCAGGCTCTGTGGGGTTGGCAGGCCCAGGGCTCTTGCCGGCCAGACCTCGAATGCAACACCATAAAAGGAAGAAGGGCTTCAGCCAATCAGAGCTCTGATCGCCTCAGCCACAGAAAAGGGCGGGCTCCCAGGAGATTGACAGGGGGCGGGGCTATGCAAAACACACATGAATATGCATGAGGCTGATGCAACCACAGGGCTATAAAAGGAGGGACCGCCATTTTGTGATCGAGCCTCGTCCACCCTCGCACTGCTGTCTGTTTTGCTTCGGCGATTTTTTTATAGTTCTCAACAAATTTTTGATAACTCATTTCCATATTGGGTCTGGGTCATTTATAACACCATGCAAGAGCTACTAGATACTGAACTGCACTGAGTTAAGTGACCAAGACTTAGCAGACAAACAACTACCACCAGAATAGGACAGAGCCTACATGGCATGTGGTCCAATACATTAAAAAAAGAGCATGCAATTCTTATCTGTAGAGCTGCTTTGCCGGCTACGCATGTCGGAGTTGCAGTACAAAATGAGAAATAGGGGATCAGAGCATCTTGTGCAATCTTCTCCTGCAAACCCCAGACTTTCTGAGTGCCAGCAGACAGCTCAGCTCCAGCCCCCAAACACCATTTCCCCCTGAAGATGCACTTGTGCCCTGTCCTTCTGCCCATCAGAGGAGACTTTGACGCAGAGAACGACAAGCTTTGTTTTCCAAGCTTGCTGCAATCCCAAATCCTGAGAATCTTCGGTAATTTTGCCACTGAGGACAGCAGGCTCCACGACAGCTCGGTTACTGCGAGATAATTGCTCCCTGGGACTGAGTGTTTCTAATTCCTCAGAGGTGGGATTGCACTCCTGAACTCTTCTCCCCGCTGCTGTTAACATTCCTACACTCGTGGCAAAGGGTGATGTGCCTCTCTGAGCTGGAAAGGAGTTGTAATTGCCTCAGACTGCTTCACGGTTACAAAGGAAATGGGAACTGCGTGGTTATTTCATTGCTCTAATTAAGCAAACTATGCAACCTCTCTGTTTCCGTATTTATTTTGTTTTAACTCGTGTCTCATTACTGCTCCTGTCAGCAAACACGAATCTCTGTGAAGAGTGCCCAACTTATTCTTTGCCCTAAGCTGGTTCTGCAGTTCATGGTAACGCCTCGTTTTCTCATGTGTTTTATTACCAGCCAGAATTTTTCCCTAAAATAGGAATATGGAGCAGCACTTTGTTGCTCACCACTCCCCAGCTGAGCTCTGGCACTGTCCCCATCCCACTGCTGTGGGATCAATACATGTCTGAAGCTGTTTTACCTTCACTGACACGTCTCCCACCTGGATTATTTCCACCTGCAGAGGGTTACATGTTTGGGAATGTGCTGGCATCACTGCTTTGAGCATTTCTCAGAGAGTTACTTACAGCCTGGAGGCTGCCAAGGTGACTTACAAGTGCAAATACTCCTGGGTGCTCCTAAACTTCTCAAGAACTTGTGAACAGCGTTCCTCAGCCTCAGTCAGAAGATGCCTTACTTTCTCAGGTGGAACACAGCCATGGATCATTTAAGGATTGACCCAAATGTTTCACTCCCTGGCTAAATTTGAGTTAGTTGTATCTTCCTCAGCCTTGGTTGTTCATTTATTGCATGAGGGAGAGCCTACTGGGTTGGAAGCTTTTTTTAGTAGCCATTTCACAGAATAATCATGCTGTTTTACAAAACTATAGAAAAACCCCTTTACTTTCTCTCTAAACTTCTGCTCTTCCAGGCTGGAAACCTTCCCCTGCTAATCCACACTTTATATTAAGGGCACCACATGAGTCACAAATTACACTGGAAATTACACATCAGGGTCCTTTAAGCTTGCAACCATCTGCGTGAGGGGTGGGTTAATGCTCTGGAGCCCACAGGGAGTCACTGGGTTATTCTCAGGGGAAAATCAAACCACATTAGCATCTCTTCCCTCTCCTCCACCTCCACTGAGAAGGAGGATTTTAACCTGCTGGCCTCCATGTGGGCCCTGCTGCTGTGGAGCTGCAAATACAGTCCCCGCTTGCCACAGGGCATCATCCCTCTCCTCCTTTAATCTCAGTTATAGACACGGCATTTTAGGGAAAAAATGGAGGTGCAGGTTTTGAGGAGAATCACTTAAAATGACAGTGGATGCAGGGTTTCAAAAGGGCTCCGTATTGGCCTAAACTGCTCATCTTAAATCAATTTAAAAAAAAGACCTATTGAAATCTCTGAAAAATATTCCACACGAAAATAAAAAAGCAGAGGGACGTTAGGGGAAGTTCTCCGTGGCACTGCAAGGGAAGGAAGGCTGTGGCTGGTTTGGCTGCTCAGGGCAATCACTGTTTTATATAAACATCTCCCATCAAGTGCAATCGTTCGGTGAACTCCCACGCTCGAGGTGCAGAGGAATATTCACGCTTGGTGGGTTGCAAAAATGCACCCACTCAGAGCTGGAGTGGAGATAAAGAAAGGCATCTGTGTGTGTGTACAGGCAGACAGAGGGAATGCTTTCCTCTGGCGAGGCTGTGCTGAGCCAGTGCTCAAGGTGAGAGAGGTATGCTCCCCTGCCCCACTCTTAGAC
The DNA here is from genome assembly GCA_013396875.1 of Vireo altiloquus. Taxonomy (NCBI): domain Eukaryota; kingdom Metazoa; phylum Chordata; class Aves; order Passeriformes; family Vireonidae; genus Vireo; species Vireo altiloquus. Next base: position 82,431 of record VZRF01004773.1, read on the forward strand.
ATTCGTTTCAGCTGATTTAAACTTTAAAAAGTTGAGGATGTTTGGTAAGATTTCAATAGTGTGCAAAAGTTAATAATAAAAGCAGAGCTTAGAAAAAACAATGCATGAAAAAAGAGGCAAGAGCAGAGGACAAGAAAAGGGAGGAAAATTCTGCAAAATATGTACAGTACAAGCTTTAGTGAAATGATATTCTTGCCAGATTTTTTTTTTTTTGTGGAGCTGATTTATGGCATGCAGCTGCTTTTCTCTAACAGTGAATGTCTGGTTACCTCTCCTTGAATTTTTAACTGTGTTTAAATGTCTACAAAATGTGAAGCTTATCTACTGTATGTACAGTGCGATAGCTGTGTGTGTTCACAGCCCACAGGAGTTTGGTTTCAAAGACAGGATGACGTTTTTCCCAAAGCCAAGGACACTTGTATTTCAGTTTTCCTACTGCGAGGATAAGTATATGGCACAGCAAAGCAATTGTATGATTTAACCATTGGAATTCATTGTCCCATTCCTGCAGCACTTACTGTTTTTCCTCTGGGTCTGATCCAACTTGCCTGCTACTCAATGAAACGTTTCCCATGAGTTCAAGGTGAACTGGATCAGGAAAGACAGAGGCAGTTCATAAACTAGGACCTGACCTGCCTGTACTCCAATTTAAAGGGCCATGAATTCATGGGAAAAGTTCCCTGTTGACTCCAGAGGATTGTGGAACAGATGCAGACTCAACTAAATGAGCCACCTGTGACAGCAAACACCCATTCTTGTCCATGCCTGGATGAGGGGGATAGAAGATGTAATCTCCGGTTTCAGCACTTAGTTTAAATACATCAATCGTATCCTCCACAGCTCTTGCCAATAGCAAGGCGGATAATGCAGGATTAGGCAAGAGCAGGAGTTGAAGAATCTTAAATTAATATTGGAATTTCAACTCTGTCTAAAGCACACTGTGTGTCTGACACTTTCAGGACCTGAGATCTAGGACAGCAAAGAATACACAAACATCTTCTCGTGTTTTATTAAAGGTCCCTTGAGTTCCCTCCTTAAGCAATCTCCAGTAGGCTGCTATTACCAAATGCCTGAGTAAATTCCAATGAAGTTGAGTGAAGATCTTCATTTTATCACAAATACTGGCAAGAATTAAACCTGCTCTCTTTTTTTTTTTTCCCTGGGTGCTGTATTCCATGCAGCTCACAGGCAGTGATTGTATTGACAGAACTGCTCAACAGCAATATGAATGTCAGGAAAGTATTACAGGATTAGTTACAGACAGCCAGAGCACCTTCTGACTGAATCAGCTTATTGGTTCAAACAGGTGGAAGAGGAAACCAAAGGAAACAGAATAAAGTGAGTTCCTTGCTCTCCTCCAGGAAAATGAGGAAAATTATCCAAAGGTGCAAAGATTAAATTTGACATTCCATTTTTTATACATACACAGATCTTTTTAGTCACCTCTTTAAAAATATTAGCTCTGCCCTTTGATTTCCAGCATCGCATGCTCTGGTGCCATGATGTCACAACGTCACATTCTCCAAATCTGGGATTTCACCTGCGTACCTATGGTACAGTCAGAGAGCATGAGATGGGGTGCCCCAGGAACGTAGGGAAATCACCACCTCCTGCTCCCACCACCCAACTCTGGCAGGGAGCAGAGGCCAGAGCAGTGGGGACACTGAAAACAACAAAAAAAAACCCCACTCTGCCATAAAAATCCTATAAAATTAAACACTCAGTTGTTCTTAATCTTTTTCACCCAGAGGTGAAAATAAGAGGACAAATGAAGTCAAGTCTTTTAGGGCATATTTCCAGATACATATTTTCTTCCCACACTGTGCAATAAGTCTTTAAACTACATCCTAAATATGATTGCCTTTGTAGCAGACCAGTAAGCCCCGTGGACAAATAGCAGATCTATTTTTGATATGACCTTAATAGTTAAATCCTGCCACTAGGTACGTGCACACAGCTTCCAGGGACATGGCAAGACTTCCCCTTCATCTTGCAGAGCTGGTTTTGCTAATGATTAATATTCAGTTCTGTAAGTTTAATGAAGACATTGTTTCCACTTATCTACAGGTCAGATGGCAATTTCAAAGCAACTTAGTTGTTAGATGGCTGTGGATTCCCTGCTGATACGTCTGATTATTTATGCACAATGTGCATTTTTAATAGATGACCATATTAAATTATATGCTTCTCCCTTATAATTTCATGATTTTTAATGGTTTTCAATTATTTTTCTTTGTAAGAAAGAAGGAACAATGACTCATGCTAATGATGTACCTATGTATTACATCTGCATCTTTAAAATTATTGGAACTTCTTTTCAGAGGCATATCAGAGACCAATAGCTTAAAATTGTTGATTTTTATCATGAAAATAAAGATGAGAAAGAAGATTGAAGCCTTTTTTTTTTTTTCCCAACGATAGTAAGATTTTCCTTCTTTCTGAGCTATTCTGAGCCATCCAGCCAAAACCTTCCACACACAAGCCTTGTGCCCAGCTGAATTCCCTCCTGCACAAAGCCCCTTTGTGCCAGCTCCACCCAACTGAGCTCTGAAAACTGATCTCCTCCAACACCACTGGGCAAACACACACACTCCACGTAGGTACCACCTTTGAGGGATGGGAAAACCTGTCCTGGGTTGCCACTGAAGTCATGGTCCACTTCCAGAGCAGAGCGTGTGGCTTCAAGCAGGCAAAGCCCATCCGAATGCACTGCACAGAGCTGGGAGGGAAGGAGGACAGGCACAAAGACCCACAAAGCTGCTTTGTGGGAGTTCAAATCTGTGTCTGAGCTGCAGCTCCTTGACCTGCAATCAGACAGGCTTGTGGCATTCACCTTCTCCTCTGGGACATGGAGTGTGGGGACACTGAGGTTTGAGATCCAGCGAGAAAGGTCTGTGAATTGCACAAGAATTTTATCTCTTCTTTATAAATGCAACTACTACTGTAACGTTATTCAACTAAAAATAACCAAGCCAGTTCTAGCTCCAAATGTGATCAGCCCATAAATAGTCGGATAAACTCCTTCCAGGCACATCATGTACTTGATTTCCATTTGCAACACGTACTAAAGCTCTGCTTATGCATAAGTAATGCCTACGAAGGGGAGATGGTAAATTTTCCTTCTTAAACACACAAACCACTCTCACCTTACTGAGCAAAGACACACGGTGCTGCTTTTACACACCGTGTGATCTCTGCTGTCTGAGCACTGCAAGAGCACTGCTGGTGTTGCAGAGGGGAAATTTTAACACCGGATTTGCAGATTGCAAAAAGCAACATATGCTCACAGACAAAAGCAAGGCTGTGAGGAATTTATGGGGACCTTACATTTCCAGAACTGCTTAAAAGAAGTTCCGTTTTCACCACGCCCATCAACTGTGTGTGTTTGGGGTGGCAGGGGAGGCTCCAGAGCTCTTCATTTCCCTTCACCTCAGTTTGCACTTCCAAGTCCTAACCCTGGGTTACAAATCCAGAGCCACTTTGATGGATCACAGTTTGGCTGCCATGATGTTAAGTTAAACAACAGTCTCATTCCACACTATAATTACTGCAAACAATTTCACTGTCTAAGGGGTGCTTTGCAAGGTTATGCATTAGCTAATGCTGCTTCTGTCACTGTTCATCACATGAATATTCTCTTTACCTGCTGTGTCTGTGTGTGCCTGAAAGAACTGTGACATTTTTAATGGCATAATTTCCTGGGATGAACTGAAAATCAGCACAGCATGGCCTGCATTATTTATATGCTGAGTCCTACAAATGGCAAGGAAAATACCATAGATTTCCTGGAAATAAATATATTCATTATCCTGAAGCCTTGTGCACAGTAGCCTATATGTCACTGAAAGAATTTAATTAATACCTCAAAAGCATCTTCATTTTGCTGGATTTGTAACAAAAATAGAATGTCTAGACACATTATAATTCAAAGACAAAAGACTCCTTACCCACCCAAAAATACCCCATGTTGATAAATGTAGAAACATGTCCTAATGTTGCTGCTAATCAGTAGAAAATTCTTAGCATTTTTACAGCATGAGATAAATTGTAGATTGAGCCGATTGGGAATACTAATGACAGAAGCCATAAAATATTTTGTAACATCAATTATGACTAAAGGAAAAGGACTTGCACCATAGATCAGCAGAATATTTTGCAGCCGTGCTTCATTTAAGACTATGATTTCTGAACATGGTTTGGGAGTTGATTTGCCAAGAAGAATGTTCAGGAATATATAATTGGCAGCTCTGCAACTGTGGTGCTTCTGCAGTTCAGCTGTACCTGCAGAATTGCCTTCGATGGGAGGCTGCAGGTCTGTGGAACCTGGCAGATCACCTGACTCCAGCTGAGTTGTCCAAATCATACTGGATTCAATAATAAATTATCCGATTTTGGTCAGAGCCTTAAAGTGGTTATATTATGTTCAATCCCAAACTAAAAAGTGATCTGAGAACTAAAAAAATCCTCTCCCTAAAACTCAGATTTGTTTTCACATGTTTTTTACTGCTATGCCGAGACTTCATCCCTGACCACACTCCACAGTCAGATTCCAAGGAAATGCCAATTTCTGCCTTTTGACATGCATGTCTTATCAGAAGAGGCCAATATTTTCTGCTTTACACTCTGTCACGTATTTCAAACCATCATTGTAACTTCAGCAGCTTGTTTTTTAAAAACCTGCTTATAAGGATCCTTCCATCCTGATGGAATTGCCATTTTAAAAAGCAGAGATGATACCCAGAGAAATAAATTGAAATGGGGACTGTGACAAGGAGAAAAGTTACATAGCAAAAGAGGAAAAGCCAGGCTTGTATTTTCTTCCCTTCTTCTCCTTGACACAAAAATTATTTGCCCCAAAATAAACCAACCAGTAGATTCTGAACCAACAAATTTAAAAGCAGCTGTCCTCCTCCTGGTGCAGAATAAATTCCCAGTAGTTATCCACCACAGAAAATAGCTTCCCACCCAGATACCACTTGAATTCCTCACATCAGCCTTGCTGCAGCTCCGCATTAAAGACAGACAATATTTGGTCACAAGGTGGTTAAATTAAATCTTTCCTCAACACAGAGGACTTATTCACGTTCAGCCTACAGTGTTCCAGCCAAATAATGCTTTGCTAATGATGTCTGCAGTTAGATGACAAATCAGGCTATTTAAATTGCCTCAGCACATACATCCTTTACAGGCAGGGTATCCAGGTAACCATCCTAGCATGGCTCCAAGGTGGGAGGGAGAAAGCAAGAGCTAATTTCTTCAGCTAGGTGGAAAATTAATCTTGAAGTGATCTGTCTGGTTTGTTAGGGTCAATTTAAAGGAAAAACTATTTAAAAATAGTTTTTAAAAAGTATTTTTAAGGTACGTGGTTATGCAAAAAAGGACAAAATGACTGTCTTTCAAAAATACAATAATGGCTAGTTTTATTTCTGAAAATAATTAAAAATATTCCAAAGCCCTCAATAGGAAGGTTTTCTGTACTTTAGTACATGTTAGCATCAACATGCTTCAAATGCCAGGAAAATATCAGTGCGGAATGTCAGATGCTGCAACCAAAGACCTTTTTTGCAAGCGTAACACTAATTAAAGTGTAAAATACCAGATTGTCTTGTCTTGTTTTGTTTTCCCTAAAACAAGCTCAGCATCACTTTCAATACCTGGTAAAGAAGACACTACTGCTGACCAGTATTAGATGTTATGGCCTCACTTGAGCGATGTTTGTTGATGTCCTTGAGCGCCTTTGAGAAGGTTTAGCTCATCAGTGATGCTAGTTTGGGTGGACATGGGGGGGAAGGCAACTTTTCTGTGCCCTGGCCTAGGCTGAATCTTGTTCAGGGTCTCAGCAAAGGCTTCTCTGCCAAGGAGGCAGAAGGTGGGACAGGCTCCCAACCTCCCCTGTGGTCTCCAGTTTGGGCACCCTGGGTATCTTTGGGTATCCTAAATATTTTAGGTAGGGGAGGGGGATTCCTCCAGCTGATTCACATGGAAATGATGAGATAAGATGAGAGACCAGATTTTATTTCCTCTGCAGGCCAGGAGGGCTGCAGCATTTGACCCCTGATACAAGAAAGGGATGGGACAGGGAAGGGACCTTCAGGCTGCCCCATCCCTGGGGGGCTCAGCCGTGGATTCTGCCCTGGCACCTGCCAGCTGGGCAGGCTTTTAGCTTTTGCCAAGGCAGTGGAAGCACTCACACCCCAGTGTTGCTCCTCTCGTGATGCAGACCAGATTTTATGTATTCACTAAGTCTGTTAAACAGGAAAATACAAACAACTTCTGATATCCCTTTCCTTGAAAACTATTTTGGAAAATATGATTCATTTACTTCTCTTCTAAACAGGAGAAGTAATATATTCCAGCACTCCCTGAGGATGCATTTAAGTAAAAGCTAAGCCAGATGTAGAAATGTCTGCAAAGGTTTTCATTCCTTTTATAAAAAAGAGGGGGGGGGGGGAAAAGAAGGAAAACTGTAAAAGAAGAGTCAAGGTATTATTGTGTTTTAAAGTACTGTTGGCCTTTTGATTACCCTTAAATCAGATCAGATCACAAAGAAAACACAGCATATGACCAGCTAGAGAAGGTCACATGCAGGTGGTCTCATTTTTTAACAGTGAATGCAATAGAAGCACAAATCTTCCAGCCACCAAACAGCCTCTCCTGGCTTGGCAATTGCCACGTATAATACCTGATGAACTCTGATGTCTCACTGCTCAAGGATAAAATCCCAGCAGGCAGGGGCTGTAGGAACAGCTACACAGTCAGAGGGGAAAAAATCTTGTATTATTCCAGCAACCACTTATTTTATTCGCCAGAATTAAAACCTCTTCACAGACAAAAGTGGGGATTTTTTTTTCACCCCACAAAGCAATTTTAGATTTCTATAGAATCATTCAAAAGCAATTAAAATCCTACTCCTGTTGTTGGATTTGTATTCCTTGGTTGCAGTGATGTCAGGCTTTGAAATTCAGGGCTGTTGAGTGTAATTCTTTGGGGCTTTGGAGTCACTGCTGAGTGCCAGAAAATATATTTCTTAAGTTCACAGATATTAAATGGCTTTGGTAACACCAAAATAGTTTCAGTACATGTAGCTTTTAAATCTAAAAGATACTGCAATAAAGAATTGGTGCAGTATCAGGCAATTAAATACAGTTTTTAGGGCAAGGGAAAGATGAGAGAATCCAATAATATAAAAAGAGTACAATTAGCTAAGAGGGATCAGGGAGCTTTTCCAAACTGTCCTACTGCAAGAGTGACAGGCTTACATTGCCAGGGAAAATTAAAAGTTAAAAAAGACCAAAATCCTTCACAAACAAGCAAGTAAACAACACAAACCCAGAATCTACATAAAAATTATTTGCCATCCTCATCCATTTAAAGGTCTGTGTTATTTAAACCAGATAGTGAGCCTCCAACACCAGTGTTTGCTTTGGCATCATTCTGTATAACAAAGGAAATTGTTGTTAGAAATGTAACTCAGATGTCAGCAACAGGAGGCCGTTCCCAATTGCAGAGACACAAAATGGCAGGATTAATGCTGCTGGGCCTGCAATTGCATCGGAGGGATGAGCACTGATTTACAACCCCCAGTAAAAGGAGCCAGCCCGCCAGGCATAATGGGGCTCTGGGCACCTCCTGCAGTGCAGGTACTGTTCTGATCACTGACAAGTCCTTGCTCCTGCCAAAGGATGCAGCACTTAATAGGAAAAGTGTAGGGTAAACAATATTGGACGCAGAACCTTGCCAAAACATCAGCAAAGCACTGATCAGTGATTATGACTATTGGCTTATCAGCACCACTGATGTCTTACTGACACTGGCATCACCCCAGGAATCTGGTGTTTGTGGGCAAACAGGGCAATTTCTGTCCTTAGGCCCCATTTAGACTACAGAATCACTGCATTGTTGCTCCTTGAAAGGCAAATGCAGACAAAATTAGTGAAATAAAGCTATAATCATGCTGCTGCCTGACACAGGAGATTGTTAGTGGTCACTAGGCAGAACTGGCACAAGATACGGGCTGGCTCAACATGATGAGAGCAAAATAAAGTCTTCAAGGACACCAGCAGAGCCCAGCTGCAGTCAGCAGGAGAAGAACTGTCCCTTGTGCTGCTGTTGTGGGTGCAGCTCAGCCTTTCAGCACACTTTGGGCTTGGAGAGTCGTGGGAAGGGAGGGAACCCCGATGGAGTAAACAAGGAGAGGCAAGACTTGTTTCCTGTCCTAATCTTGGGTTTATGTAGCACAACCAGCCTAATGGAAGAGATGGGACGTGTGGAACCTGGGTTGTATCCTTTATCCTTCACAGCTTCACACCCTACACAGAAGGGAACAAGGGGAACCAATTCTTCTTTTTTTTTTTTTTCCCATTTTCCTCTTCCCCTAAACTCCAAGTAATAGATACAAATAGTTGCTCTCCTGCAAACCATGTTTGAACTGTGGCTGCCAGGAAATGAAGGTGGTTGAAGGGGGGTCTGTAAAAGGCTGTTCATTAGCCCTGCCTTCTTTATGAGCTTCTTCAGTCCCAAAGCCAGATGGGTGTGGGAATGCAGCAGAACAGGGGACTCGTGTGTTCAAAGAAATGACAAGATCCAGCCTTGCGAGGAATTCCTTCCCCATCCCTTCAGATTATGGGGTTAATTAATAACAGTTAATTAATGATGTGTCAATCATCATGCAGTGCATGCCTGTTTGAGGAAAGCTGCCCCTCAGGGTGATAAGCATTAAGGCCTTCTCTGGAGAAGGGCCTTGTGACAATTTCTGAAGCCTCGAATAGGATGTTTTAATCCCTTTATCTCAGGATTCACTTCTGGCAAGAGCCAGCCTCTCACAGGAAACCACCTAGCAGAGGTAGTTAAAAAATAATTGCTGTGCTGTTGCCTTCAAGGTGAGTCTCTGGAGGACACAGAATGGTGGCAGGTCCCAGCTGTCTCCAGTGGGGAGCTCAGGCTGAAAGCATCTCAGAAACTACCCTGTCCTGGGTGATGGAGTAGCAGGAGCCTGGGGCAGAATGTGGGGGTATCATCTCTGCTGTGAAGCACCCCAGACACCCCATGTGCCTGCTCCTCTCAGGGTAACTTCAGGAGGGACAGGCATTTGGACAGCAGCACTGAGGAGCTCTGCTCCCGTTCCCCTCTGCCAGCTGAGCATCCCAGGCTTTCGGCTGCCAGGACACTCAGCCCATCTGCTCACATGGCACGCTGCCCGCTCACAAGTTGTCAGACAATTTCACGGGTGCCAAAAGAACCTGGATTTGAATAGGTGGCCTGGATATGCTGCAAAATCTGTCTCCTCTCGCTGACTGCTAACAGAGCAGGGCCTGTCTGTGCTCACAGCGCCCGGAGCTGCGGCTCGCCCCGGACTGGCACTGCCCCTTCATGCTGCAGCATGAAAGCCTTGCCACGCTTCAGGCAAAGCATCAGTGCCCTGAGTGCTACTGAAGCACAGAAAAACCAGCTTCTGTACCAAAATACCCAGGGTATGCCAAGATAACTTCAAGGCTCCATGATACCATCGGGCACAAAAGCCTGACTCTTGGAAGCGAAGCACAAGCAGAGCAGAAACCCCCGCGGCTCCCCACGGGCAGCGACAAGTAGGTCAGGCAGAGCATAAAAGGGCATGGTTTGGGCTAAAATCCCAGTTACCCAGCTCCTGTACCTGAGAGAATGGAAAAAAAACAAAAATTGAGCTGGCTCTGGGTATAGGAAAATTAGGCAGGCAATGGGAAAAGCAGACTCTGCCCTCCTGGTGGCACTGGGTCAAGCTGAAGGACAGCTGCTGTCCCCAGCTTTTCCAGGGCTGGCACAAACCCTTCTTGCTGCACCCCATCCTTCTGCTGCCAGCAATCCTCAGGCCCACATTTCAGTCCTATGGAGAAAACCAGGATTCTGCTGTCAGTTGTCTGCCATCGTCAGCCCAGAAGGCAGTGCTGGCGCTGGAACTACAGCACTGCTCTCCCTCCTCCTGGCTGGGCCTCACTCAGGGCCCTGACACAAAACCTGGGCTTGCAACATGAAAGGCTGAAAAATCTCTGGGTTTTATGCCCTGGGAATCAGATTTTCTGCTTAATAAACCCCTAAAGAATCAGATGCAAAAGAGGTTTGTTTGAAAATTTTGGCTGGGTTATCCTAGCGTGGTGATTAAAACAGGCACAGAATGTGGGGAAACACAAATGTGCTGGGTCAAAATTCCCTTCTTGTGTATGATGAGATAGACTCAAACTAAATACAAGTCAGTCAAAACCAAAGAAAATTATACCAATTATTGCCAGATTTCCCATTAAAGCTAGAAATTTATTTAAGATCTCCATTTCTTTTGCTGCTTGCTGCCAGCTAATCAAAGCAGTTTAAAATCCGTATACAGCCTGTGTGTAGCTGAGGTCTGTGCAATATCTCTGCTATTGAGGTCTCCATGGCCAGCCATGGCATTATGTGTCCTCTGGCCAGGTGAACACCCTGGCATGAAGAGTTTGGACTACCAATTAGCAAGGGTTACAAAAGGGCCTTGAAGTGCTAACAGGATCAGTTGGATGCTGCTGCTGAGAACACTATCTGGTTTATGTGCTGGCTTGGGGTGTTTTATTATCCATAGCACATAATCCTGCACTTTAAGCTGCTTCTATTTACAACAGTTTTGCTGTCCCCCCGCTACTCTCCAGCTCCCACACATTTGCAGATGCTACTTACTCTGTGTTTCTGCTACTTCTTCACATGCAAATGAGTCTTTCAGGCTTTCTCACTTTTATTTACCCATATGCACAACACTACAGCAGGGTGAAAAATTATAAATTAAGAAGAAAAGCACTAAGATTACTGAACTAGACACTGAAAAGGAAAAACATAAAATCTCAGAAATGCTCAGCATGCCCCAAATCTGTATTATTAACAGCTATTACAGCTATTTGAAACACTTTTTCTGTTGGTTTACAGCAGTGAGTCATCCACAGCACCATGCCAAGGGCGTGGTTTGGATTTGTGCTGCACCCTCTCTCCTAAGCTTTGCCAAAACCTTCCTCTCTCGACCTGCACGACACTGTTACCTTGGCTGTGGGTCTGTCCTAAAGGCCACACCATTTTTGCATTGTCACTGACCACGGGACTGTGCTGCCTGAACCGGTGACCTCTGGAGAAGCTGGACACGGCTCCTCAGTCCTACACTTGCTGTTTCATCAGATCCATTTCACAGCTGCTTATCTCCTGCCCCTTTGGATGCCCAGCAGCCCTGACTCAAAAACCTGTAGAGATGGTGAGGGCTTAAATGAGCTGACAAACTTCAAACAAACCTTGGCACAAGTGGCCAAATCCCAATCCGCCTCCTCCAAAGCGGTGGTGATCCCCAGAGCTATCTCTGTGTGAGATAAAGACCAGGGGCAGAGAAAGAGCAATTTAGCTCCATAAAACATCCAAAAATAACTCCTCCCAAGGGGCGAGATGAGTACGGTGCAACTCATCTTGAGGATAAAGCTGTGTGTGCTGCTCCAGAGAGAAAACGGCCTCAGCCTGGGGTTTACGCCACAAGCCTTGCACAAATCATCTTCCCCTCCCTGAATTTCAGTCTCTGGAGCCTAGTATAAGGATTATAAATTGTAGAGAAACGGAGACAAATTCCCATGGAATGTTTCAGGGTAGCATGATCTGCATATCCCACTGAAAACACTGTGGACACATTTTTTTTTTGCTTAGATTTACTGGGACATCTTACCTCAGTGCTCCACCAGTCCCCTGTGTGCCAAGCCCTGTTACTCAGCAGTAAATTACAGACTGTGCATTTCATGCCAGCTCTTCCCTCAGTAATGTTTGCTGCTTTTCTGCACCATTGATACACGGTAAACTGTGTGAAGTAAGGAACTGAGGAGCTAAAGTGCCTCTCTGATTAAAAGACAAAGCCACAGGACTGTGCTTCTTGGTATGCAGAAAATTAGAGTGAAGAAGTGGCTTGATTAAAATCAGACACTGAAGATGGTTCTTCCCTAATATGCTGTGGTAATGTAAAAAGAAAAAAAAAAAAGTTAGCTGCTGCAATAACCAGCTTTTAAAGAAAAAATAAACACCAGCATGTCTTTGCTCCCTAAGACTAATTAGCAAGATTCTAAAAGCACCTAGAAGGCAGCTAATCAAGCAGAGACAATTCTGTACTGTAAAATGTGACTGCAGACTCAGGTCTCCCTTCAAACAGTGGTAAGGGGCAGGTACAGGCAGCACCTGTGGCCATTTGTGTCGGTGTAAGACAAGAACAAAAATAGATATTGAGCATCCTGTTATCATCTGCCAAAAACAGCCCAACAAATGGGCTGAGGAAAAATGCAAGGCTGGAAGGCTGTGCAGAAAACCACATTGACAGAGATCGGGGGGTTGGCATTTCTGTGAGCTGCAGAGCAAAGTCTTCTCTGTCAGGAGCTGAAGACACCATAGGAAAGACAGAGAGAGGGATTTTGGGGATAATTCACAGCTTCCCAGTGCTGGGAAGTGGGATGGAGCTGAACCCCATGGATGTGGTGATATCCAGCAAAACAGCCCTGGTTTGTTGGAGGAAGGTCTGGTCCCTCCCACCACTGGGACTCACACTGTCCTGTTCTGGCTTGGATCAGATCCTGCCCTGTGCCAGGAGGAGATAATCTGGGCAGCTCAGCTTGGGACAGCACAACAGAGCTGCTGCCCGGAGAGGGAAGGAGGTTTGTTTTCCCCTTCCTGGCTGCTGGCACGGTGAAATCTGCTGTCACAGATCCCTGCAGGTCCTAATCCGAATGGACAACCTTTGAGCTGCCTGGGCTTGCAGACTTTGACTCTGGGGTCATTCCCATAAACATGTTTGCAGAATTCAAGAACAAATTGCTCCTGAGCTGGATGGGATTGATCAATATTCCAACCAGCAGTTGCTGAGCTGTGGCAAGGGGAAATGCAGAGCACAGTGGTGGACAGAGACTGGATTTCACTGCTGTCCAGGGCCATCAATCAGCCTCAATCCTGATTCAGCTCCCCTTGAAGTCACCACAAATTTTCCAATCTGCATAAATGAGATTTGGACCAGAGGCACTGCTGAGTCCTGAAACACAATTTGCACTGAAATACTGAAGAAGTCTGATCTGATGAACAGGATTAGTTATAAAAGAGAAAAACAGTTCATGCATAATATACCAAAAGTTAAAGAGCTAAAATACTGCACAGCATCCTCCACTGTCCTTATTTAGGACCACATTCAGATCTCATGCACTTTGAATATCAAAGGATATAATTTATCCAGTTAACTCCAGATTTATTCCTGATATAAGTACAATCAAATGTGCCTATCAGTCTCATTCAGGTAAACATTTCAGCAGGGATTTGGTTGGCAAGGATTTGAATGCCCTTAAAAAGCCCCAAATCTCATAGATGAGGTCCATAGAATATCTGATTACTCATTATTCCTTCCAGCAGCGAAGAAAGCACTTCTTCGTGATATAACGAGAGCATTCCTTGCAATTTTAAAATACTCCTACATAAACCAAATGCTGGGATTACCAGTTTCAACCTTTCCAACCAGTTTATTCAACCTTAGCCCACCCTACACAGAACCAGTGACTAGCACAGTAACACTGCTTAAGCTTAAGCTTAAGCTGTGGCATTAACCTCAGTGGCTAGGCTGTACTTTGACCAGCAACTGCTCAGTTGGGTTTCACACAGCACATTCCAGAGTGCCAAAGTGCTAATCCTGGAAGGCTCCTAGCAGAGCAGCTACTGGATGCACATCTCACTTCTCTAGCTGCTCAGAGAAAACATTGCAATTTGATTTAATTGCTATGTTGACTTATAACAGTATGTTTATACTGGATGCCTGCCAGCTCACATGCAACAGGTTGGCAAAATGTATTTCCTCAAAACAGCATGGGATGCAATGTAATAAGGAAAGCAATCTTTCAGCAGCCTCCATCCTGGAGTTCATTTCAACTCCTCACTTGGCAGCAGTGCTACCAGTGCAGAAGGATTACACCACCCTAATTGATATGATAATCAAGCCCGGAGGCTGCACTTCCCAGGTACAACAGCCACAACTTCAGAAAGGGAGTATAACTGTAGGAAATGAAAGCAATTAACAGTTGTTTGTATTATGGGGATTGTCTGGACTGTTTAATATCCCTATCAAAAGATGCATTATTTGTTAAACAGTCCTAAAAGCAAATCAAAGAGAAACTTGAAGAATGATGCTAATCCTTTGTCACTATGACATCTAAAAGCCAGTGAAGATCCGTGCTTTGCCAATTGAAACAAAAATCAAAGAATCATATACTCATTTAAGTTGGGAAAGACCCTTAAGGTCATTGAGTCCAACCACTAACACAGCACTGCCAAGCCCAACTCCCAGCTCAGCACCCAGCACATGGTGTTGACCACTCCACCACGTCCCCAGTGTCACAACCACATCCATGAGGGCCAGTATGAGCTTTCCTATGACCTTGGCTGCTTGACTGCAGCTCAGCTAACAGCTCCAGTGTCTTTGAGCCACGAGACAGCTACAGGAACGTTACAGAAACCAAAAGATGGCAGTGCTTGTTTCATTTCTGTAGAGAGGCAGTTTGCCCCAGACTGTGACTACCAGCTGGTTTTGTGGCTGGCACTGGGATGGGTCAGGGTTCTGAAGGCTGCAGGAACCTGGAGATGCTCCCATGGGCAGCATTATTTCCACAGCAGCAAGTTTCAGGAGGGATAGTGACGGCCAAAGTTACAAATAACACGGTCAGCAGTGTTTGATCAGTTAATAAATGCCCCTGATCCAAGGAGACTGGATTTTGCAACCCCAAAAGCCTCTTCTGGCCTGGTATCACCCTGATACTAATTGGCTGTGCTTTAATAAAGACTTTAACTGCAAAGTTCATCTACTGGAAGAAACAGTCATGTGGCTGTTGCTAATCCTGTACTGTGACTTGTAAAATCAGAAGAAAAGATGTTAAAAATATCAAGTAAAATCTAAAGTTGGAACAGAACTGGCTTTTATCTGTTCAGTCAAAAGTGAGTTCACTAGATACAGTAGTATTTCTTTGAATGGAAAAAATAAGCCTCAAAGATTTTATAATGAATACCCCTTGCACATGTTTGTACAATGCAGTCAATAAAAATGAGAACAAGAGATGTTGTTCCTCAACACAGACCACAGGACACTTTTCTCACAACTCCAATAACAAGGTGTAATTTTCTATCTGATCCTATTTGGCTTTTCCATAAGGAACTGTAAAGACCTCTCTCAAAATCCTGGCACCAGAGTGTGCAGTAGGAATCCTAACGCTGGCTCTGCTGGAGCAGAATTTCCCTCTTCAAGAATAAAGCCTTGGGAAGAAAAAATCAGCGTGTTGGTTTTGTGGCTGAGCCAGCTATTTAACTCCACGAGCCAGCAGAAACAAAGGGAAACCAAATAAAACTACAAAGCTACAAATGTTCCTTTTGGACAAATGAGCCAAAACTCTTTTGACATTTATGGCTCTACCCATCCCTACCTGGTAAGTCATACAGAAAGCTGCAACTGCAGATATCAGCAATCACATAAATAGATTTTATTATGCTCTATGTACAATACTAGTACAGTTAGATACACTAATCATGGGAGGAGGGGAAGTTGCTATTTTTTTCCTGCCCCATATGGTAATAATTTTGTATGATTGAACTGTTATGAGCTAAATAAAAGTACACATTAACTGTAAGATACATTGCAAATCCATTAAATCTTCCCTGGAGTTCTAGCAAATACGTGCTTTTTCTATCATGTATTTGGAATTAGTAAAGGAATCTACACTGGGCCATAGGATTTATAAATAGATTTGGCTTCCTCTGCAATACTTTATGGGCAATTATTTCAGAAATGAAGATGCAGAGCCACGGATAAATAAAATAATTGCAGCTGATCAGGCTTTATTTACTGCTATCACATTTCCCTGACTGCTACACTTCCCTCCTCTCATTTGCTCCACTAGCCTGAATCAATGACCAGATGAAGAGTTGTCAGTTAATGTCAAACACAGAGCACAAAAGATGCCAAAGGCTGATTCCTGTTTCTCCATTTCCAAATTCTGCCTGGGCCTTTCTGGAGCTGGCTTCCTCCCTGGATAAATTCACCGTGGAATTGGGAGGCTGGGAGAAGGCAGAGCCAGTCAGATGAGCTGTGCAGTGTGTTCAGCAGTTTTCCAGGGAGCACATTTTGCTGTGGCTGCTCTGCAGAAGTCACTGCCAAAGGTCTGGAGAGCTCTCCTCCCGCGAGCAGATGCCCTGCTGTGTCAGGGAAGGGCTGGCATGGTCTCCCCTGCCTGCTGCCATCCCACTCAAACAGGTATCAATTCACTTTGGAAGACACTTGAGTAGAGCTGTGTGTAGGAAAAACAGCTTTCCAGGCAATTTCAGTGAATCAAATCCAAGCAGAGACTGGGACTGGCCTCATCTACATAACACCCTCTGTGTCCCTCACACCACGCAGCTTTCAGTACTGGAGATCTCAGACAGGATGGGAAACTCTGTATTATCAATATGCCTTGGGATCAGGCCTGAAATCCTGCACTCAGCCCCATCTAATAGCCCTGTTACCTGGGGTTCACAGAGGAGCTTGCTTGTCTAAAGAGGCTTATCAACTCATGAGGCAAAAAAAAGTGTAATTTCTGCTGCTTTGAAAAGCCATGGAGCTCATAACACAGAAACAACTGAAACATGCAGGATGCAGCAGGTAGAGACAACCTGACTGCCCACCAAGGGCTTCCTCCATCTCAGAAGTAGCCACCAGGATGACATTTTATGGCTCTCAAATTAAACTCTTTAGAAAAAAAATCTCTGCCAGTCCTGATGAGCAGAAATGTCTCTGAGCTGCCTACAGCCTCCTGTCCTGAGAAGGAACATCCAGCTTTGTGAAGTCCAGATAAAAAGGGTTCCATGTGAAAAAGAGGGAGCACCAGAAACAGTCTGGAAGTTGTATAGGACTTGAAGAAGATCCTACAAGCAGAAGTCTCATAGATTTAAAGCCTGTTTCTATTTTTGTTTTTTAAATTTCATTCTAAGCTGTTTATTTCTGCATAAAGAATTGATGCTGCAAACCTCTCCAAGAACTTCATCAAGCACAGTCCATAAGGTGGAGAAAGAGGCCAGTGGGACCAGATGCCAAAGGAGCTAGGAAGATTTATGCTAGCCAAGCATCTGGCTCCCTGCTCCCTGTTATCAGAGTGAAGACAAATGCTTGCAAACACCCTGTGTGTCCAGCCACGCTCAGCACAGCACAGCAGTGCTGCTCCTGGAAGCTCTGCTGCCTGGAAAAGCAGCTGCTGAATGCTTCTTCCAAGGGTGCACACAGTGCAAAGAGCAGTGAGCAAACAGGGTGCTGCTGCCCCTCACATCAAGCCAAGGGAATGATTAAGACATCATCATTCTCTATTATTGTTCTAGCGGGTGGTAGTAATTGCTTCTACACAGGAGCGTGGCTACACCTCTGCTGTCATCCATCATCTTGCTGAGGCTGTGTGCATTGTGCAGTATTTTGATTTGACCTGATTAGCATTCCCAGAATTACAATGTCAGACCAATGATAAAGGCTGAGATTATCTGCATCTGAGGAAACGGAGAAGGAGCAAATCACACACCATGGGAAAATACAAAAGCACAACCAGGACTCTGCCAAATACTCAAAGGCTGCCTGAATCCCCCTGGTTCTTGATGTTGCATGTGGGACAAGATGTGATTAGGAATTGAGCCTATATGCATCAAACCTGCAGATAAAGGGGATGGGCTCGTGCACTGGTGATCTAAACTTGCAGGGAGAGTGGAGGGAGAGGAAAGGCAGGTGCTGGAGCAGATGCTCTCTGGTACCACCTTCCCTCTGAGTTTTGTCTGTCTTCCCCAGTATTGTCTGTGCTTTCCCCAACTTCTCCCAGGCAGCCAGTGATCCACTAGAAACGTGGAAAAATTTGTGTGCAATTTGGGAAATGACACAGAGGTTTTTGGCCTTTGCACAAATGCCTTGTGCTCTCTGGAAGTTCACAGGATTTTCTTGTGATTCCTAGGATGAAGGCACCCACGGGAGGGTTCCTGCTCAAACTTGGGTTAAAGGAAGGTCAGACCGATTTTTTGACCCTTCTGGCAGTCAAATAAAATCAAGTCAAATCTGTACTTGTCTGAAGTCAATCTAAAGCAAAATCTGTAGTCAAACAGGGAATCTCTCAGACTCCAGCCAACAGCTTCCCCTCTGAGCTGGGCTCCCACTGCAGCTCTAACACAGTGCCAACACGTATTCCAAACCACTCATCCTCAGCTACTTTAGTCTTCTATGGACCATCTTAGAGGAAAATAACTGAACTTCCCTACAGTGGGAACCAAAGAAGGAAATGAATTTGTTATTCCAGTGGCACCCTTGACACAGATACTGAGTAGCTCCATTAAACATTTTGCAGCCCCGAGTGCCTTTGCTGAACCCTCTACAACGAGCACAGAGTCATTTTCCTTCTTACAACACAAACATACAGGTCAGGATTCGGGAGTCTGTTTTGTATCTGAGTAACTTCTCTCATCTCAATGGGATCCAGGCAGGCACAAATTAAGGCTGCATAATCCTAGTCCTTCCCTTTCTCTCCAGAGACATCACCTTGCAGTACCACTCTTGGATAAACTCATTTTCACAGACTCAGAATAGCCCCAGCCAAATGACTAATACAACTCTTTAATACAAACAACAATAACTCAACTGATTAAATTCTGATATATCAGACAAATACTCTTTAGCTCTTCCCAAAGCTGCTCTGAATCGTCTCTCTTGTCTGGCCCTGTTCCAGAGGAGCACTGACACTAGGTGAAGCTCAGACCTGTGGAATAAGTTTACATAAGATGGAAATGCTGAAAACATCCTGTATTTATGATGGGAGTTTTCAGAGAGATCAGAGTGAATAACATTCCAGAGAGGAGTGTAATGTCTCTGAAGCCTCCTCAGCATCTCCTCCAAGGACCAGTCTAGCAGGACAAGGTATCAACAGACCCTGAAGTTCCAGGCTCAGCAAAGGCTCAGGAACCAGACACATTAACCTTGGGAGATCCTACAGCAAACTTTTAACTGCTTAGAAAATGGCTACTCCATCACAATTCCACTTTAAATCACAGACTTTTTTTACTTACTTCATTGGTTTAAACAATGCTTGTCCATAGTTCTGGAATGTCATGATCAGCTTCAGCTGGGTGCCTCCTGATTTCATTGCTGCGGGGGAAAAACACAAAACAGCTTTAAAATGAGACATGTGGATCCACTTACACTCAGTTTCCTTGAAACGAAATCATATCTGGTTTTCTCTGTATCAGTTCAGCACTGTGGTATCAGAGCATCAGGCAGGGTGATCCCAACTGGACAACAGATTATTCAGCAGAGTACAGGGGAGGCTTTGAGCTGCTGACCAGGATTGTATTTCCTGACACTTTTTTGCCTTCTTCTGGCCACTATGGGCTCCATAAGCACCCCAGATGAACAGCACTTACAGGAGTAGACCATTGGAGTCTTGTTTTCTCCACCTCCTATTGCTTTTGGAGTCCCTTTTAACAAGGCACTCACATGGGGAAAGGAGATGGAGGTGCTTTCAAACACAACTGCAGCTGGGATGTAGAGCTCAGTGCACAGCAGACAGCTCCTTAATTAAAAGTATGAGCAGATACTTCAGCAATCTCTGATCTTGGCTGCGATTTTAATAACTGTTTCTGAGCAGCAGAGATATGTAAATTCACCTCCTGTGTGCACAATGGATATGTATGCAAGCCCAGCCAGTAACTCCAAGACATCCCAAAGTGGTTCATATATGAGAGCAGAGCTGTGCAGAGCAGCCTGGCCTGGCTGGGAGGGCAGGAGAGGACATTTGGAGGCAGGAGAGGACAGACAGTGGCTTTGCTTATCTCCCAGCTGAGAGCTAATGGGAATTTAAGATTGATACTCATTCATACCATTGTGAAAAATTTGGACAATGTCACACTAACAGCCAGATTATACTGTTTCTAAAATTAGGATGATTTTTTAAACTATGTATATAAGAAACTATATATAAGAATTCATAAAAATGCATTTTACTTGATGATAAGGCTACTTAAAAAAGATAAACCTATACTTCAAAAAACAGTTGCTTTTCTACTGCCTCAATCAAAAGTGTCCTAATAAATGAAATTATCTGTAGCCTGACTCCCAAATGCAACTCTTTGTTGGGACAGCAGGCCATGGCCATCAGGGCTGTGTGGATGAGTCAGTTTTTTAAAGATGCTTTCTACGAATCATCAGATAATCAGTTCCTTTCTCTGCAGTTCTGACAAAACCCATGTCAACTGGAGAACTACATAAATGTCAGGTTATCTTGCTCTGTAAATTCTAGCTGAGAGCTGCCCTTGTTCCACCTGTATAGTTTGTACATGTTTTTCCTCTAACCAATGTCATTAGCTGCACATCTTTTTAATTACTCATCTCTGTGCCTTATCACTGACAGGTCATCAGCTCTCTTTCAGCACTTGTAATCTATATTTTTGCAACAAAATGCTATGCAAATCTGGTCAGTGTAATTACACTTCTCCTGGAATAAAATCCCTCCTGCTCTGCTGTTTTGCTGATCCCAGCCTTCTCCTGCCTTTCCACTTCATCCCAAAGGAACCAATAAATAATTAGAAATTAAAGGGCATTAAGCAATTTGCATTGACCAGGTAAAGCACAAGCACAGGGCTTTCCTGGATTAAACTCCATCTCCTGTGCAGGACAGCTCAGTCGATCTACACCTGAGGGCAGGAGGAGCACAAGGCTTTTTCAGCTCACAGCCTGAGGACTACAAAAAGCAGAAACCTTCCAGTCCAAACCCTACGTGTGGTGCCCTGGGGACCATCTGTGCAGTCTGGAAAAAGCCCTGGTTAAGTTGGGCAGGTGGAGCTGCCCTTGCCCCATGCCCACAGGGACACAGGGCCACGCACAGGGCAGTCCCCACCACAGGCATGGCACTTCAAAGCAACATGCAATCACAGAATGGTCTGGGACCATAAAGATCCACTAATCTACACCCCTGCCATCACAGCAGTGCAAAGAAGAATTAAAAAACGATGTTCCAGCACGCCCGTTTCCAAGCACAGAGTTTCAGATGCTAAAAGGACTGGTTTCTCAGCAAATTGAAGCCACTCGACAGATAATGATTTTGTTAGCAGCCAAACTCAGCAGCGAGGATGTCATCACCAAGCAGGGAAATGTATGAAGAAGATTAACAATTCAGAATAATTCTTCCATGAGACACAAAAGCCTGGTTTCCTGTCAGAAGGAACTGAGCTGAAGTAAGACAAAAGGATCTCCCTCCTCTTTTTAGATCCATCTTATTGTATTGCCTTAATTGGTTGCACCAGAAGCCTTACCCCAGCACAAGCTTTGCTGGCACAAGTTGTTCCTCCACTGCTGCTGGGAGCAAACTTCAGAACTCTGAAAACCAGAGGGGGACATTGGTGGGAGTTGTGTCCCATTGTGCTTTATGGCAGGGCATGGTGGAACCCACGTGGATCATGGAAAACAACCCATGCCAGAGCTCCACCTTGGCTTCCCCCATCATCCACACCTGCAGCTATTCCCACTTTGCTCTTCCAGTGCCACTGATGTGCTGGCCAGGGTGGGGGTGATGCAGGGCCACCCTCCAAATCCAGGCTGGTTAGAGCCCAACACTGTAATCCCTGCAGAGATAGGAACACCTATGCTTGGATGGTTCTTTTGAGCTCGGCAACACCCTTGCTGTACCTGCAAACTAAGCAGCCTTGGAGCAGCCCAAGGTGCCCAAATTTTGGGGGTGGCAATGCCAGAGAAGAGCAGATCTCACTGGAGATCATTCACTCTCGGTCAGATCACTTTCCCTGTACTAACTTAGCATCACATCTGCACACTGGCTTCCCTCTCATTTTCGGAGCTCTACTCCTGCAGGAACTCCCTTTCCTGCTCAGCCTCAGTTAAACATGTCCCTCTGCCCACTATGGCCTGTCATCTTCCAGGGGTTTGCCCCAAACAAACATTGTTTGTTCATCTGGAGACATCCTTGTGCTTTCCCCTACTGCCCACAGGCCCATACCTGAAGAATGTAGAACACCCAAAAGCAGCACATCCAATTTTCCAAACAAGTGGAGGATGCTAGACCATCACACTGTCACATCTGTGATCAGCAGGTTCAGGGATTTTTACAAAAGCCTTGTAACACAAGTGACTCCTCTGACTCCAAAGGAGCCATTAGTCACACTCTAAATTCACCTCTTACTTTTTTGAAGTATTTTAATATACTGTAGCACCACAGGTCACAAACAGCTCTGTAAAGGCTTTATAAACCTGCTAGCTCACAGCAGGTACTTCAACTCACACTGCTCCTGGGTGTACTGGCACACTGCTAAAACCAAATCCCAATGCCATCGTTACTTTTCATCTTCAGGCAATTCAAAGCTTCTCTTTTCCCTCCAAAGTAGAAGGAAATGGAAAGCAGCATTAACCTTTCCTGTTAACCCAGTGTAAGAGCTCTAGGGTGTGATCAGAAATCTTCCTAACTTCAGGAGGCTTTGCAAAAAATTCCCTGAGATACCTTTTTGCTTGAATGTTTGGGATTACAGTCTTGTCCAAAGATTAGTGAAATTGGTGGGATTCCTTCTGTTTTCTCTGACAGACTTTGGACCAAGCCTGCAAAAATCCTCACTCCATTTACATCTCTGAGCCTGCTGTCACGGCCACATGCCATGTCTGCTACTTCCCCACCCTGTCACCTCAAGGACACAAGCCCTGAATTCCCTCTCTGAGCCACAGACCCCATCCAGTACAAAAGGTAACCCAGCTATCATCTCTCAGTCATCTTTTCAAGCTGAAGGAAAAAGGGTTCCTGGCCACTATCTGGTACTGACAACACTGCCCAGAGGGTTTTGACCCAAAGGGATTTGGAATTCCAATAGGTCTGCCTTTCCAGCTCCTCTCTTTTCCCCCATGATAGCCCCGATCCTGTCTAAACCAAATTGTTTTCTGATGGAGAAAGAGTCCCAGTAGGATCTCTGAACTTTTTCTGATTCTTTAGCTCAGAATCCAACAAACATTTTAAAATGTATTTAATTATGTAGTGCTAATGCCTGAGAAGTGAGATACAGTCACAGCCTGGGATGGAATTAGTATCTGAAACAGAGGATGCTCACATCTATTTTGGACTCCTATTTATAGATCAAGCTTAAATCTAACATAAGCATGTTGATTGGCTTTAACAAGTAATGCTCTGTCCCGGGCTAGAGACATGGCCCTGTACAAGCTGTAAAGAACATATTTCACAATATTTATTCTAGCTCTCATCATCTCTTAGTTTGTCCTTGTTCGGCCAATTCTGCTAACTTGTTTTTAAAGGTCTTTCGTGGTTTAGGCAAGAAAGTAAAAGACTTCTGCAGGAGACAAGATCTATGAAATTATTCCAAGGCTTTGCTGTACATTTTGCATCCCCTCCTTTCATCTGGAATTGTCCATTAAATCAATCTGTTGACTCTTGGCAGATTCATTGTTTCCTTACACAGTAAATCAAAGGTGCTACATTTCATTGTTTTTCACAAATTCTCAAAAGCACTTTTTCCCTTCCTTCGGATGAAATTTTCACAATTTTCTTTAGAACCAGAATTTATGATCAATATTTAGCTTCTTGTCTTTTCTCTTTTCTTTCCTTGCCTTAAAGCAGAGTCCACCTCAGGTAACTGCAGCTTTTATTCCCAGTGTGAGTAATCTCACACTCTTGCTTTGTAATTGCTCCCTTCACAAACTGAAGGCATCACAGATTCACAAATTACCTCAGTCAGGTAACGTTTCCAAACCTTTACAACCAGAGAACTTAAAAGCATAAAAAAAAAATAAATCCCAGCTACTCAGAGGAATTACAAAGGCCTATTCTGCTTCCAGGGAATCTCCTCTGGACAGCAAGACCCAGCCCACACTGCCCCTCCAATGCACCATGACAGAGCTGGTGTTGAACTGCTGATAGTGCTGCCAGAACTAGGCACAGACATCTTGTAAATATGCAAGAAAATAGCTAACTATGCTTATTTATGCATGCAATAAACAGCTATGAAAGGCAAAGGAAATGTGCAATTGCCTGTGCATGTGCTTCTGAAAACCAGGCTTCAGTGCTCAGTGGAAAAACAATTCTCTCTAGGCCCCTATTTATGGCAAGAGGAAATTTTCAGTGAATTAAATCAAATTAAGAGCTATCCCTTTATGCTGAACAAAATGAATAGGAAATATATATATATATATATATATATATGTAGATGCAGGGCACAGAAACATCCTCAGCCCGAGCCTGGGTAACCTTGTCCTTTTCCAGGCCAGCTGTAGGTGTCACTGTGGGAGCTGGATGGGATGCTCCTTCCCATCCATGGATTTGTTCCATTTAAACTTTAACATCAAGAAAATGTCACCTTGGTGCTCCCTGCTCTTGGGAATGGCTTCTGTCACGGTTTTCATTTTAAAATACCACTGCAATTTACAGAGTCGTGTGAGTGCTTCTAGCAGATGTGGGGGATCAGTCTGGCCCCCCATAAATAATGCAGGGTGAGCAGAGAAATCACAGTGAGGCCAAGAATGCTGTTTTGCTGCAGTTTGGATCTAATTACTATAGGTATCAGGCAAATCATCTAATTCTATCAGAGCCAAAGTAAATCTGAACACTGGGAAGAAACTGGATAAAGCCATATCCTATTTCACCTAATGCATGTAACCCTGTATATTTAATTGTCCTGCTTGCTAAAAGAAGCCTGAAGACTGGGCATTATCAAGGCTTCAATTTATTTTATACTCCTAACCTGACATCTTGCCAGCTGCCTTAAAAAGAAAAAAAACCACAACCCAGCAAAAATTTACTGTAAGGTAAAAACCCAAGGCTAATTAGAAGATAAGCAGGAATATGCAAAGAATGTAACAGCCCTGTAAATGTCCTTTGGTCAAATATATTACTCTTTATTAATCAGCTTACATGCTTTTGAATCCCTCTGCTGCTCTGCAGTAAAGCTGAAAACTGGCAGGAATGACTTTAAAGCATGTATTTTTAAACATCCAAAGAATTTGCAACATAAAATAAGAGATGCTGCATTGTGCAAAAAATAATTTTAAAAAGTATTTTAGCAATATGCTCTTTTTTTCTTTGCAAGCTGAAAAAGCTTCTGAATCCCCACAGGGCCAGGCAGTGAATGCTACCACCAAAATTCAGATCCTGGCATCTCTATATTGGCAAAAAGTCCCCTTCCATTTCCATATGCTTGATTTCAGACTGGGATTTATGTGTAGGAATCATTCCTTGTCAGTTCCCATAGTGGCCAACAACAATACCAAATACACCTCATGGTTTAATTTATGGAAATTATCCTGATTCATTGCTACAAGCCATGGCTCTGTGTTTTTGTTTGAAGCATAAGGGGCCCTACCCTACCGTGCTCTTAAGAGCCTTGTTCAAACATTAACAGAGACAATCCCAAAGGGAATCGCTAATAGCAACCATAAATCTTCCTCTGTGGTCCCATGGCTCTTTCCCCCATTGATCTGAAAGCTCTGTCAAAATCAGGATTAATGGAAACCCCACAATACATCTGTATGACACATTAGGTGAAATCATGGCCCCAGGGAAGTAAGTGGCAAAAACTTCCACTTACGTCACCAGGGTCAGGGTTTCACTCCCGGTTTTTATGATAATAATTTTTTGCTGCTCTCAACTGAAGCAGAGAGGTGAAGCCACATGCCCAGAAGCACAAGTGAACACCAAGCCCAGAAGATCAAGTGCAGAGTGTGCACTCACCTACTATTCCTTGCTCCTACCTCCCTCTTCCTCCCACCAGCTCCTGTGTCCCTAATCCACCTCAGCCACCCCCTGCTCTGCAGAAAGAGAGGCTCATGGCTTGAGCACTGCTGAGCTTGCTGCAGACACTGCTCTCCTCCTGCACAGACCACACAGCTGAGCTCTGGAGCGCTGGGGAGGTGAGTGGAGATCAATACTGAGCATCCACGTGGCACAAACTGCTACAGCTACTGCACTTTGTGCCAAGGCTCTGCTGGGCATCACCTCTGCCCCTCTGGGGACAGCCTGGCCACTGCCTGGGCACTGCTGCTCTCTGTGGGGACAGGGATGGGCACAGACTGCATCTGTCCCTCCTCAGTGGGTGTGCCCAAGGGGCAATTTTCACACCATGTTACACAGTGCTGGCTCAATCCCCATCGATACCTGCCACTCACATTCCAAAAATTGGTGGGTATTGAGGGGTGAGGTCAGGAAAGGTGAGGGCTGTGCCAGGGAGAAAACCACCCAGGCTGTGTCCATACAGTGCCCTCGTCACCCTCCAGTGCAGACCAGAGGAGCATGGGCAGGGTGTGCTGCTACCTGCAGTGTCACCTCTGAGCTAGGGAAGGGAAAAGACATGGCTTAATGGTCAAACATGATCTCCTTAATGAATCCCTCTGATCCAGACTTCTGGGGACAGAAAACCCATCACAGGTTAATAAACAAGCCCATGTTTGTCATCTTTCCTGAGCTCCATGGCCACTGGACCCCTGAATCCAACATGTGGGATGGCACCTGGGTACCACAAACTGCTTTGCTCAAAGTGCTGCCCCAGCAGAGTGGTGTGCTGAGCACAGCAAGGCTCACTGAGCTGAAGGTCTCCTGTGGCATCCTGCATTTCACACCAACTCCATCCCAACCAGCTAAATCAGCCCACTCCTGATGACCAAGGATCTCCTTTATTCCTGCTCAGCAGCCTCCGTGATTCACACAATGGAAAATGTAAACCTTAGGGCTGCTTGAGCTATTCTTGCCCAGGCCATTTCCTGCTGAAGCCAGGGGAATTTTTGCCTTGCGGGGTTAAAGACCTGCTGACCTCATCCCACAGTGCCAACACACCATCAGCACTTTCACAGAGCTCCTGCTATTTCATCCCCCTGAAAGGGACTTTGCAACTTTATGGTCAGCACAAGTAATTCCATTTTCTCCCTGGTGGATTGAAACCACTGCCTGAGCTGCAGCTCCCTACCTCTGGAAACCACGGGGTGTGCACTTGTTTAGTGTCCCAGGGCTTTCATCCAAGGCTGTGTCATTTTTTTCCCTGCGCAGCTCAATTCAAGAAGACACACGCTGCCATTAAACAGCCCCGGAGAAAAACCCCGAACGGTGTTACCTTGTTTAACCAGAGCCAAAGGTTGACATGGGCACATCCCTGTTGTGGATTTGTGAGCAGAGTAAACAGAGCTCTGCTCAGCAGGAGGATGGCTTGCCTGGAGCTCTCTGCCATGCCTGGGGAGCTGCAGCTCCGCAGCCGCAGAGCTCACAGTGCTGGATGCTCCTGCAGCCACCTCTGCAGGGCTGCAGGGCAGCCTCTCCTTCCTGGCACAGCCTTTTAAATTATAATCAGCCCATAATACAAATCTAGCCGGTGCAGGATGCCGTCTGCTTTCTGCCATCTCCTTTTTTTTTGTCAGCGTATTTATTTTAAAGAACAGAATAGAGCACTTTCAGCCTGATTGTGACTAAAAGATCTCTGACATGAATGGGGTTTGCCTTGCTGGCAGACTTGGCAATTATTCAGGTAATACAGAGCTGGCAACATCTCTTTATGTTTAGCAGGGAAAATGAGCAGGGAAGTCGGAAAGCAATGTTGTAGGGATGCTGGAGAGAAGCCATGCAAAATATTATACTCAAACAGCAGTGAGATCCTGAATAAAGAACAAATAATGATAAAAAAATAACATATATCCAAACATACCAACACTGGTTATCTTTTGGGAGACGAGGTCTTGTAGTAAAGCCTCAATTGCAGGATTATGTCTGGAATACAACTCGTACCGATTAATGCCAATGTGGAATTTTAACCAGTTTGGGTAGGAGTCTATGGAGGTTTCTCCAGTTGGCAAAAATTCTTCATGATGATCTTCATTTTGCCTACCACCAAAAAAAAAAAAAAAAAAAAACAATAAAATAACAACCCAAAGTTGAGGAGAAAGAAATAATGTTACAGTTTGTAACACACGTCAAGAAACAGAGCTTCAAAATGTGACAACTTGGAAAGGCAAAGCACTACAGAAGGAGGAGATGTCCCAGGTTCTTCCCTGCACCAGGAGCCTTCTCCCAGCTGGGGCTAATGGGGAGATGGATTCTCACTTCCCCTCATCCTGCCTGGTTTAACACCCATGAAAGTCAGGAGCACAACTCCGAGAGGCATCACTGAGTGTTGGCAGAGGACCTTCTATAGCAGAAACACAGAGCTCAAGTTTTACCTTGTGTTTAGGTCGTGTTACACTGCACACAGCTTTTACAGGTCTGACCTGAACAACAGCATCATCCTGAACCTTTGTTTAAGAGGGATGTGGGGCAGGAAACCAAGAGTGCAGCAGAACCTGACCTGTGGTGCCCAATGCTTCCACTCCCTCCTCCTCATTAGAGAGTGAGAGAAACTGCATCACTCTGAACTGGTTGCTGAAGGAGAACTGGCCCTTCCTGAGCTGTAGGATGCTACTACAGCAAAGAACTGTTAAAATGATTATTACCTTCTAAGTTTCATGTCAGTTCTGTGAACTTTGGCTGCAGCCACTAAGGAGAATACGTACAACAGGCAGCTGCATTGTGGCTATCAGTGCTGATTTCACTCTTCACCTACTGAACAGACTAACCCATATTTTTGATTCAGAGTTCTCTGTGTTTACAGTCATCTCCAGATGTTCAGGCATTTGTGACTTTTTTTTTCTTTTTCTCACAGGGAAACCAAAACTTTTCCAGGTTATTTCCCTTCACAGTCAGTTAGGATTATTAGATGGAAAGGGCCTGGAAAATTCACATGCTCATGGAGCGGAAATCAGAATTATTTATCCTCTTTTTCTAAAGGTTTAGATCATGCTGGCTGCTCTGCAGCTTGACAGAGCTTTTGCACGGTACAATGCAGCTGTTTAAACATTACAATGTCAGTGTGTTTGGAAGAGGGTGCTGTTGTATTAGACAACCCTTTTGATTTTTCAGTCATTGAATTTCTCAGCATTTCTAAGGAGCCAACGGGGCATACGATTCACAGAGGCAACTGACTGCTTTGAAGGCTGGAGAGCAGCGGAGGTGCAGGGCACTGGGAATTAATTGAGGATGAAAAATGTAGCACAGATCAGACCCTGAAAGCGGAAATACCTGCCAGGATGAATGCCTTTGTGGTACTAGACCTTGCTTTTGAGAAAAGTTAATGTGTTACTGCCTGGCCTCACTGCTCAGCCCCTTCACCTCTGCCTGGGAGACAGGGAAGGTGCTGGAGAGGAAGGCTCGCTGTGAGCTCCCCCTCCTCCTCACACCCTTCTTCTGGCAGCATCTTCCTCGGCTGCAGCTGGAGATGGGGCAGACCGACCCCTTGGCCCCAGTGCTCCAGCCCTGCCGTGCTCCTGTGTTTGTTCTGTATTTCACGGCATTTATTTTCCGAAGGAACACGACCGGGCGAGCCTGTGAACAGTTCCTCTTTTTCCCAGTGACCCCGAGTCGCTCCCTTCAACCCTCTACCCGCTTCCACCCAGCCACGACACCCTAAAGCCGCATTACCCAGGAGGGCAGCGACCCTGGGGGACACGCCACGTCCCCACCCCGTGTCCCCCATTTCCCCTCCGGGGGCCACTCACCACTCGGGCTGCTCGGCCGCCCGCGGGTTGAACCTGATGTCGCTGTTGACATTGAAGAGGAGGTCGCCGTCGGCCAGCGGGGGCAGGGCGGCGCGGTAGAGCGGGTGCTGGAAGAGCGCGGCCAGCGGGGCGGCGTTGGCGGCGGGGGGCGGCGGGCGCGGAGCCCCGGGGCCNCGATCATGATGTGCATGGTGCAGGCGACGAGGAACACCATCAGGATCAGCACCCGGAACTTGCGGACCAGGAGCATTTTCATGGCCGGGGCGGCTGATGAATTAGCGGGGGAAGGGGGAGGGAGGGGAGGCGGCGGACAGAGCCCGAGCCCCCCCCGGGGCTCCGGCGGTCTCCTCTCGGGTCGGGAAGCGAGCGATCAAGTCAATAAAGTTACCTCCATAGGCGCCGAGAAATAAACAGGCTAAACGCGATAGGTCCTCATGTCTCAGTATCATCAAGAACTTGGGAGGGGGAGGGAAAAAAAAAAATAAAAGGGAAAAAAAAAATTTAAAAAAAAAATAAAAGGAGCTCCGGACCGAGCCTTTAAAATCGACAGGAAAACAGTGCCAGCGGCATGGCAATATAGAAAGCCATCTGTTCACGATTTCTCCCTCTTTTTATTACAGGGATCACAACAAACAGGGAAAACTGGCTCTTGGAGAGAAACCGGCATCAGACACAGGCGCTGATCAAATAAAATTAAAGAAAAAATACGAGGAGGAGGAGGGGGGGGAAAGAAAAATATTAAGAAAACCTGTGCGGAAAGGCGGCAGAAGAAAAAAAATCATCCATAATATTTGGCTGTGCTGGAAACGCTGACTCCCTTCCCTTGGATTTGAGCAGTGATGCAGCAGAAGCGCTCTCCGCTCGCTCTCGCTCCCTCTCTTCTCTCAGACTCTTTAAGAACATTGGCTGGAAAATCATTTTCTTAGAGCGGTTCCAGTTTCTTCATCCATCGCGTCCAGTGCTTGGGAGAGATTATATGTTCAACTGAGATCGAGTCTGGGTGGCTGCTGTATCCGAGCTGGGCTTGTGCTTTGGCTTGGGTTGGTTTTTTTTGGCTGCAAAACTGTCTGATGGCACAACTGCAACATAAAGGTTAAATATGGCACAGGAAAAAAAGAAGAAGAAAGAGGGGGGGAGAAGGAAGGATTAGAGGAAAGAAACTAATATAAATCAGTAGAGGTTCTTTTTAGCGAAGAGGTCTTTGATCTCTGCTGGATCTTACAGATCTTTCTTTGGGAGAGAGAGAGAAAGGAAGAGAGAAGGGGGGAGAGAAGGGAAAAGGGGGGAGAGATCTTTGGCAGGTGCAGAGTGAAAACCTCTTTCAGCTACACTGAATTCTGGAGACTGGTTGGACTAGTAGCTCTGCAGCTCCAGCTTTCAGTGGGTGTGTTAAATATTATGAGCGAGCCATGATTCCTGCCTTCCTCACGTCATAGTTAGGAGATTGGCTAAATAAACGCTACAGTGATAGTAACAGGAAAACCTCAACCAAAAGCGGGGGTTTTTTTCCCTCCTCTCCTCCCTCCTTCCCACCCCCCTTTTTCATTCTACTGCAGCTCCAACTGGGGCAAGGAGAGGGCGTCTGTTCCACAAAGGTTTGGGAAAAAAATATAAAGGGAAAGAAAAAAAAAGAAAAGAAAAGAAAAGAAAAGAAAAGCGGTAGAGGAGAGAGGAATGTGCACTAGGAGCATTGCGAAGCAGGAGCGCGGCGTGTGCCCGGGCTGGGATCGGCGATCGCGCTCCGTCGCTGCCCGGGCTGGCAAGTGGCACACTGCCCGCTCCCCTCGCCCCCGGGCCGGCAAGGCCAGCGTGCTCCGCTCCCCCCGGGAGCAGCTTTTTCTGTCTAATCCGAGATCCTGCGGGCTGCGAGCATCCGGGAGCCTGCGGCTCGCCCTCCTGCTGCCTTCCCCGCGCAGCCGGCTCCTGGTCCGGGTGGGCTGATGGAAGGGGTGGCCCTGGGGCCAGCACAGCCCCGAGAGAGCTCTTGGCAGGTGTCGAAGAGCCAAGGCACTCTGGGAGGAGGAACAAGCTGTTCCTGGTTCTTCAGGGCATCAGGCAGGGATGCTCAGAGCTGCTGATTTCTGTCTTTGGGCAGAGTTTCCCTGGATTCTCTGGTCCATAGCAGGGCTCCAGCTGTTGTCGGAGCCCAGTTGGGCTGTCGGAGTGAGAAAGGTAAAGTGCTTACTCCGACCCACCACCACCTTTCCACAGAATCATCTCAATGCTGAGTGTGATGGCCCATTTTTCCCTGAATTAAAACACACTGAAGTGTTTCCTTTCCTGAAAAAGTGTTCTCCCGTCCGCCAGGCTCCATCCAGCACTCCTCTGAAACACATCCATGCAGCGTTACAGTGTCACCGTATTTTGCGCTAGGAAAATCACTGCTTTTCCAGCAGGAATAAAGATTGGTGAACAACAACAACAAAAAATACCGAACAGGACCACGATCCTAGCTTTGTAGCTTTGTGGAAAGACAAAACTTGCTGTCCTAGGGAGACTTTGTAGTCCCAGGGTTCAGAGGTGCACCTGGATCCTTCAAGTACAGCTGTATTTTGTCACAGTGAAACGTTTTGCTACAGAGCCAGAAGCAAGGTTTTCTGTCTTTTCTCACTTTTTTTCACCAAGATCAGCTGACTATGTGGACAGGGACAGTGGTTCTCTGTTGCTTCCTGCTGCTGTTCAATATCAAATATGGTCCTGCTTGGGAAATCAAGTTGGGTTCATAACTCAACTACCTCTCTATGCAGTGAGATAACATCCAGCTTATAAACTTGTACTTTAACCTAGTTTAGGAAGGTGGCATTTTAGGTCCATCAGGGAGAACCTTGCAGTTTTGGTTCCTCTGGTGTTAACCCACAGTTGCTGGAAAGGAGTAAGATACGTGGCGGGGATGCAGTAGGAATGGCATGTGGAATATTATATCCGTGGTTTTGGGGTTCTTTCTTCTGCCTGCAGCCTATCTCCTGCTGCTGTCTCCTAGGAAAATCAGCAGGGTTAGATAGTCAAGACCAAGGAGACAAAAGGGGGCAGGTGGAAGCTGGAGCCTGTGGCTTGGGGAGTGGCTGATGGAGGAGGGCAGCTGAAGGGGAGGGCTCAGTGCATGGTTTCCTGTGTGTCGCTTGTGTTACACTCTGCTGTGGTTTTTTTAGGGGTTTTGGGGGAGCTGTTTGTAGCACTTCAAGGGAGGATAGATAATATGACACGTTATCTCCTTTAGCATGGCACAGTAGGATTTGTAGGTTGCAAATTTTAGCTACGTGGAATTTTTATTTTTTTCTTAGTGTTTGTCCTACTAAAACGGAGGTCTGTGATGTTAAATGGGGGTGAAACTGAACAGGTCTGAGGGGAAAGTTGCAAATTACTTAAGTTCTTTAAGTTAAAGTTGTTTGGCTTTACTTTGCATTAGAAGAACTTTATGTCAAACATGTTGTAACTCCATGTGTAAGTGTTACATAATGAAAGGGAGACTGGCTTTGAAATATAATGCAAGCAACTAGATGTAGTTATGTGACTTTCAAGAGGTGAAAATGACAATATTGTGAGAAAGTAACTAATTCCTTGAAACTATGTTTTTGTTTACATCAGTGACCTTTAGTGTATGTTGTCTATTTAGTTAAGTGTGTTTTAATCTAAATTGTGTCTGCCTGTAAACTGACTCTACCTGTCTTCCACAAACTGTTTATTCCTTAAGCCTTTTAA
>VZRF01004773.1:118055-144586 GCA_013396875.1 Vireo altiloquus
GGGGGGGGGGTTTGTGATCCACCCCTGCTCAGGAAGGGCTCCCTTTTTCTGCTGCAAGGGAAGAAATGGGGATTTGTGTCCACCAGCTGGATTTCAGCCCTACCTCCATGTCCATGTGCTGTGAGCCCCTGGCCCCTTCACTTTCAGTGCAAGTGCAATGTTTGCGTGCAAGTTACCTCCTCTGACTTCAAATGTTTGCATGCAACACCTGATAAAAACACCCACTTTTTTGGTAACTGCTGATTATTGTTCAAGCAGGCTTTTAAGTACAAAACTTGTGTCTGTAGAGCCCCAGGGTATTTGTAGCCATGCCTGATTTGGGCAGTTGTTAGTTAGAAGCAGGAGATAGTTGTTTTTTATTTAGCTTTCCAAGTCAACTTGGTCTCAGTAAGGAATATGTAAATATTTCTCCTTAACTAAACTACATCCCTTCATATGGAATTCCAGTATGTGGCAAAGAGCTTTTCATTTCTGCTCTGCAGTGTGTTGGACCAGCATTACCCCTGTAATTGCTGGCATTATGTAAACAAGAAAATAATAAGTTCTTAATGGAATATTATGACATCAATAAGTCATTGCATACAGCTCATTTCAATAATATAAATGAAATCAAGTCCCTTACATCAACTCTTTATTTTATTTTTGGTCGTTGAATTCAAATCTTTCCTCTCTTTTATTGAAGTACTTGAATGTTATTGGGAATTTCACATTGAATTGCTACAATCACAAGCCAGGATTGCTTTGGATCTAACAGGCTTTTTAATTTGGTATTACAAATTGGCACTCAGCACTTCTTTGCATGTTCTACCTTTGCTTTTATTTAATAACACAATCAAGAATTCAGGAGGGGTTACTGTCGTATATCCTGGCATTTCTTCATTGTTTTGTGCATGAATTAATAGCTTATCTGCTGCTGAAATCTGTGTAGATGTTTATTTTCCCCATTTTTGTCTGCCTGCCTCACTGAGCAGCGACAATGGCCAGTGTACGTGATAGTGTATTCAGGTAAATAAATGAAGCATGGTTTTGGGTGAGTAAACGTACCCAGCCATTATTTTGTGTTATAAGGGTTTACAGCCTTCTGATGTAAAGCCTGCATGCAGCAGGGCAAGCTGGAAGTCAGGCCTGATTGCACATTTTGAATCAGTGTAATATTTTTATTGTTACTTGTAATGGAAAAATGGATTTTCTTTTCTGAGAGCCTCCATCTATGATGCTGGAGGTCCTGAGAGCATCACATGCCTTGCCTGGCCCCTGTGGCCATGCTGCCCACGGTGCCCTTCCTGCTCTCCCTCTCCTTCCTCCCCCTGAAGATTCATGTGCTGACCTAATTTATTGGTGCTTTGCCTTATAAACACAGATCTCACTGGCAATCTAATGGGTACTGCATATTAACCTCCCACACTGCCAAAAACACTTTTATTGCCGTGGAATATGCTTGGTACTGAACAGGAGGTGATTCCATAACCCTGATTCCACTGTCAGCTTTTTCTGCCTATGAAGAATCAGCAACACGTGTTTTAAGTGCTGTGCTGATATATTTTTTTTTTTTTAGAAATGCCTACTAATGTTGTTCTGTCTGCCTTCCAGCCCAGGGTTTTGTTAGGTATTTGGTATTTTTTTGAATGAATCGTGACCCAAACCTCCACCCCCAAATGAAAGGCAGTGTGGTCGCCCACTCTGGTTGCCTGAAGGGACACTGAGCTGTGAGCTGGAGCTGAATAGTGCTGAAAGGAGGGACTGATGGGCTGGTCCTGTCAGACCATCAGGGCTGGGCAAAGGGGGGCTCTGTGGAAATGCATCCCCAGCCTCAACTGCTGATTCCAGAAAGCCAAAGCTCCCAGCTCCAGCCTTTTGCTTTTGAGTGTTCCCGTTCTTTAATTTGGGATACAAAATTCTGGATGATCTGAACCCCCAGGACTTTCCTGTTCAACCTGTTGAAAGCACTGAGCTCCTTATTCTATTAAGGCAGTGGAACAGGAGGGTTTTTTTTTTCCCTGCCTGTTTGTTACTCCTCAGCTGTTGCTGCTGCAGACCAAGGGTTGGCTCCTCAGCTGGCATCAGCCAGCCCTGGTTTCAATGAAATGCCATCTAATTATATCAGCTGAGGATCTGATCCACAATGCTTAATTCTTCCACTGTTTGGAACAAAGAGCTGCCTGGCCACGCAAGAACAAAATTCTTCTTGTTGCTGGAGCAATGGGGCTGGGCCTGTGGAGGGATCACATTTGCTGGAGGCATTCGAGTGGAGTAGTGATCCTGCATATAGCTGCATTACAGAGGGGCTGAGAAATCGCCTTCCTCACTGGTAGGATGTCAGAAAGAAAATTAGTTGTTAGGAGGTTGTGTTCTTATCTAAAAATTATCACTGAGACCAAGTCAAAACAAATTATCTTGATGTGCATGACATAAGAGCGTGCACTGCTCGAGTTATCATAATTTCATCTTCCTATTGCAACTGATTCCTCTAAAAATAATTGTGATCCAATAGTCTGTGTTCCTTGTGGACTTCCTGAGTTAGTGCATGAATCTCTGGAAAGTGTAGAAAACATGGCTTGCTAAATTACACATAAAATAATTTTGCAGTTTCAGTGAAATTGAGGAAGCTACCTGATTTATGCCAGGAAAAAAACGCATCCTGATGCTAAGATGAGATGTAGCCACACATGCACACAGGAAGCATCTGCCTACTGCAGTGTGCAGTCACACACGGACCCGTTTGAGTGCATATAAAACTATGTACAGCTCAATTGTATACAGAAGAATCTCTTCTGGGAATTCTTTTTTATTTTTTTTAATCTAATTTTGATTTGTATGCATGTTTCAACATCTCAACCTGAGCTTTTTTTCCTCTTGGATGGCTAATTTTTCAATCAGATAATTAAAAAAAAAAAAAGCACCTGAGAAACTAAGACAGCAAACCACAAGATCTTTTAAGCATGTGACAGCCTGAAATAGAAATTAAAATACTAATAGAAACCCTCCTGGGAGATTCGTAGAGCTAGGCAGTGTATCCTAACAGGCTGTGAATTACTCTGCCCCAGGAGACACCAGGATCCTCCCCAGCTTGGGTGCTCCTTGCCAGTGTGATTCTGAGAAGTTGCTTCAGCTCTGTCTCCTTCTCTGATGGGAAGGATACCCTGGAGCATTTCGAGGTCTATTAATAAAAGACACTACAGGAGGGAAATGGTGGCATTTCAGGTCTTGCTTCTTCGGAGAATAATTCACACTCCTGGTTTTAACCCCATGAGAAATTCAGAATCCTAAAAATATTCTTTACAGGGAGGCCTGAAACTCTGGGACTTGGGGGTGAGTCCTTGAGTCCTGAAACCCTTTAAACTTAGCTGTGTCCTTATTTCTTGGCTTGGTGGGAGCTCCCTTTCTGATGGATGCCCACTTGCCCTGTGGCTTGGGCTTCTCTCTGCCCCCTTCTGCTGGTGCTGCTGTGACCCTGCCAGGAGCTGCTCCAGTCCCAGCCCCTGCAGTTCCACCTGCACTGCCCTGAGATCAGAATTAACCTGTTCTAGCCTCAATTAAGGTGGGCCCAGATGTGGGGAGCGTGCTGTTGGTTTGCCAAAGGAGGTGGTGAGGTCTTGGAGTCTCTCCCTTCCCTTCCCTTCAGCAGGATGAGCTTTCCTGAACTGCTTTGTTGTCAGTGATTTCTGCTCTTCTAGTCCTACCTTTGTTTTTTGTTTCCCCAAGGGTTTGTTTTTTTTTTAATTCTGTCTTTCTTTCTGGATTGTCCTCTTTGTTATGTTGCAGTAGTAAATTTTAGCGATGGGATGTGGCTATTTTGTGTTTGCAGCTGAAGGTTGGAGGTGTGCAGCCCCTGTGGAAAAGCAGCCCCGCTGTTATAGGGGAGGGATGATCAATGACTTTGGGAATGTGTCAGGGTGCTGGGGGCAAGTTTGTTTTCTGTATCCATTTCTTCTTGTCAGGCCTTGGGCTCCAAAACACTTGATACAATTTAGGTGCCTGAGCTGGAGGCATAATTGCCATAGACTCCCTGATAAAACACACCTAATTGCCTTCGGGTTTGTCATTTAGCTGAGAGACCAACGTGGTTCTCCACGTGTAGGTTGGAGTGATAAGGTTTGATTTATCCACCCTGTCCCTCCAGAGAGGGATGCTTTGAGGCAGGGAGTGTCTCCTGTGCTGTTTGTACAGAGCCTGCAGGAGCAAGCTGTGTCCTCAGGTGAAACACAGGTTAGGAGGAGGGTGGGGATAATATCCATACACAGCACCTGTAATCCAGTGCTGAAAGGAGTTGCTCACTTGCCTTCACTGCTGGAAGAGAAAACTCCAGGCAGTTGCCAAGAAATGTGTCAAGGTTATGCCTCTCAGGTGGGCTGGAAACACGAATGTCAGACATGCAAAGTGAAAGTGGTTTCAAGTGCAGGCTTTGTCCTTGTCGGGTTCTTTGAAGATTGTGGTAACTTAAAAAAAAAAAAAAAAAAAGGGGGGGGGGGGGAAAAAAAGGTTTCCATGGTAATTTTTGAAGCCAGAGGAGTGAATGTTGGTGTTAGCTTTGTTCTGTGCTCTTCACAGCTGATAGAAGTCGCAGTGTAAATGGACTTAACTGCTGAGTGACCTTTGACAAAGCCAGATAGGAAGTCTTTGTTGTTGTTGTCAGTGATGGTAATTTCCTTTTTTTTTTTTTTTTTTTGAGGTAAGAAGTCTTTCTCGCTGTGATGATTCACTGGTTTTAACAAACTTTGAGACAGAGACATGGTGACAAGATAGTGATTGCAGTGAGTAACAAGGCTCAGTCAATTATTGACCAGCCCATCTCGGCACCTTTGTTTTCCTTGCTGGCAAAATATCACAACCTTTATACAAAGAGCTGAGCCGGCAGGAACCCAGCATTGCTCATTCTGGATGTCACTGTGAGAAATGAGCATTTTCTCGTTATAAAGTGAATTGGATTCTCTCCTTACAAAGTTCCTTCCCATTATCTTTTGGATTAGCGCTCTGTACGTGGCTGTCTGCTCTGATTTCTGTCCTTCCTCGTAGGAAAACATACAGAAGAGGTAAAAGCCAATGCAGTGGCTGTTTCCTGGAATATTTCACAGGGCACCTTAGCACAGCCAGCTAGAGCAGGGCTGGGATGGCTCAGATCTCATGTGGAACCCTTTAGGCAGGACTGCCATACGTACAAATGCTAATATTTTGACTCATATTTATGAATCCTCGTTCAGGAGGCATATCTGCTGTTGGTACTGGAGCTCATCATTTCAAGGACACACAGGCTTTGTAGTGGCAGAGGCTGCAAAGCTCTGCTCTGCTCATGTTTTGTGGTGCAAAGGTGTGCAGCTCCCTGTCTTCTTTGCAGCTCTCTTCAAATACAAATTGTACCCTTCTGGCAGGTTAGCCAGGGCACAGGGATGGGACTTTTCTGTGCTTTTTGCATAGGTGTTACTCCATTCAGCACTGGTGTAGCTCTGAGAAAGGGTTAATGCTTGAGATCCCTGAAGGGGGTAGTGCCATGGCTCAAAGCTTTTTGCCTTGATGTGATGGGAAGAGGCTTTTTCAGTTGGATCTGATCCCCTCAGCTTGAAGTGAGCCAGCAAAGCCTGCCTGACCTCCTTGTTTGCTCACTGAAATCAACACGAGTTTGATATTCCTGGGCTGAACAGATTGAAGTGAGAGGCTGGTGAAGCCCTTGCACGTAATTCCATCACCAGGAGCAGAGGTCCTGCTCAGCTGGTCCTGAATAACACCATAAATGTGAGCAGAGCTCCCACTCAACTCACTCATGATCACCACTTTGCTGGACTAAGTTCTGCAAGACTCAGATTAATGATATTGGAGACCTTCACGTAAGGCCACAGATGTTTTGCTTGTTATCCATAGGGCCCACTTCAGAATTCCAGTCTACAAGTGGAGTTGAGGTGGGCAAGTCAAGTTCTAGGGGTAATAAAGTGAAAATTAAATTTAGCAGTTACTGTGTGCAGTGATGAGATAAGGCTCCTGGCATCTGATTGCTTCTGTCCCACAGACAGCAACTAAGCCAGCAAGAAAAAATAAAAGTTGCATGAAGAGAAAAGTTAGCAGCAAATTCAAAAATGCATCAAAGACAGCACATCGAAACTGGCAGGGTTTACAAAAAGAGCTTTTGAAAAAAATCCGAAGTTAAAAGGATAAAGATCAAAGGAAGAACAAAAGGAAAGAGGGACAAATAAATGAAGGAACAAAATTATGAAGCAAAAGAGCAAAATGCTTTATACAGAAGGACTGGAAATGAAGGACAGAAAAGTAATGAAACAAGAGAATAACAAATAGTGAGGTGCAGCTTTGAGTATCATTTGCGTAGGTGCTCGTCGTGCAATGCGAACGCTTCCTTTATAGTTATGATTTTCTTCTCTTATATTGTTTCTCAACCCAGAAAAGATAATTATAAGCTCCTTCTAATAATAATTGCAGGTAGACTGTGCCTTCTGCCTCTAGGATCTCACAGAAGTAGTGCTGTGGGGAGTCAAGAACCTGCAGGGATGCTTCTGCCCCTGGCACAAGTGGGTGGGGGCTGCCGATGGCAAAGGGCAGAGCACTGGAAGGTGCTGGAGTTTGGGTGGGACTTGGGGGTGTTCCTGGCAGCAGGGTGAAGGCTTGTGGAGGGTGGGGAGGAGTCTTTGATGGAGGTCTGACAAGGTGTGACTGGTCCCATCTGCTGCCTGTGGCGTGGTGCTCGGGAACACGAGGTGCCTCTGCAGCACACAGGGTGCTCTGTGCACTAAGGGAGATGCCACTTTCCACAGTCTTGTCTTGTAGCTGTTAGCTGAAAACTCGATGTGGAGATCAGCATATAAATTAGGGTCAGAAGGTGCTCACTGCCCCCCTGCATGGTGCTCAGGGCACAGCAGTGCTGGGGCTGCTCCGGGGTGTAGCAGATGCCCAAGCACACTCCAGGGTGATCTCATTACAGAGGCAGCACGAAAGTCACAGAGCTTAATCGCTCGATTTTCCACCTGTTTGGTGTCACAAACCTTTGGCAATATGGGAGGGCAGTGGCCAATGGATCTCATGGGTCCAGCCAGACCCAAAACATTTTCCTTGAAAGGGAATCTTCCCCTCCACACTTGGTCTGGCATTTTGGTTTAGTCTCATGAGGAAAACATTGGCATTGCTGCAAAAAAGGAGGTGTAAGGATGTTGGAAGGCACTGACATACAATGAATCTGTGGTGAATTGACCCTGGCTGGACACCAGGTACCCACCAGAACTGCTCTATCCCTCCTCAGCTGGGCAGGGGAGGCAAAATATAACAAAGGTCTTGAGGGTTAAGGTTGGGGAGAATTCACTCAACAATTACTGTTAGAGGCAAAGTAGTCTCAACTTGGGGAAACAAGTTTAATTTTTTTTCAATCAAATCAGAGGAGGACAGTGAGGAAAAAAAAATCAAACCTTAAAAATGCCTTCTTCTGCTTCCTTTCTTCCCAGGCTCAACTTCACTTGTGTTTTCTCTACCAGTTGTCCCCAAAGTGGCACGGGGGGGACAGGGAGTGGGTCCTTCACCCCAGACTGCAGGGGAATCTCTGCTCTTACCTTTGGAGCATCCCTTACCCCTCCCTGCCTGACCTGGGTGTCTTGCACAGCCTCTTCTCTCCTGGCTGCAGCTGTGAAGTTTTGTGGGGTTATTCCTCTTCTTAAAACATGTTTATCCCAGAGATGCCCCCCACTACCCAAACTTTGCCATGCAAACTGAATATGTAACCCTACCCCAGAGGGAATTGTTGGCAGTTTGTGTGCCCTGGAGCCTCTTTTTCCACCATTAAATTCATTGAGGCCATGCTCTGGTGCAGCAGCTCATCTGCCCTGGCCATGGCAGCAGGAAATGGGTGAGTTCTGCAAATGTGCTCCTGGTTGTACCCCACAGGAACCCCAAAGTCATTTTGTTCTTCACTTGCTGGCACCTGACAGCCAGGAAGGGCTGAGGAACAAACTGCAGTGAAGGAGAGCGAGGAGAGAGAAAAGGACTGAGCCTTAAAGAGGTGAGAGACACAGCAGTGGCTGTCGCTTCTGAGGTCTTTTGATAGAAAAGTCTGTGGAAAATAATTTTCCCCTTTTCTTTACTCTCCAGGCCCCAGTGTTCAAAGGGCAGGGGCAACTCCGACTGCTGCCAGCTGGATCCTGCAGAAGTGCCAATATTGGGAAAGCCAATAAGAGGGAAAACTTACCCTGGATGCTGAAAATTCACATTTGAATTCTTGAAACCCAAGCTGAACTTTTATTTAGTCTGAGTCATGATTCAAAAAATAAAATATGCACGGATCACAGTTGTGA
Organism: Vireo altiloquus; assembly: GCA_013396875.1. Taxonomy (NCBI): domain Eukaryota; kingdom Metazoa; phylum Chordata; class Aves; order Passeriformes; family Vireonidae; genus Vireo; species Vireo altiloquus. The sequence continues at coordinate 126,335 of VZRF01004773.1, forward strand.
AGAAAAGCAGCAGAAGTGGCTTTTTGGCACAAACATATGCAAGCCATATTTCTCTAGAAGTAATTTCCCATGGAAATTTAACCTCTGAAGGACACTGAAGTTAAAATAAACTGGAGGTTTTGTAACATAAGATGCTATTGTCAGTCTGGCAAGTCTGGCAGCCATGGAGGAGTAACACAATATGAAAGAAATGGTACACCCGTATTTAGAGCTAAAAACAAGGAGCTTTTCCCAGAGTCTGCATCAATGTTGCCATCCCTTTGTGACTATGGCCATGTCATTTAATCTCATTGCATCATCTGAAAATGGCTGTGAAATTAGTACCATATGTAGCCAGCACATAAAGGCCAGGGGGATAAATCACAGCGAGAGAACATCACATTGTCCTTACAGAGGAGAACTTTGGGACTGTGCATTTCTGAAGCCAACTGCACTTTGTCATTTGCCTTGATGGGCGAGTTGGGCACGTGGTGAGTGCTTGCCCTGCTCGAGATGAGGGGACACAGAAGGTAGATGGGCCCTGCAGCTCCCCCAGTGCTGCCAGTTCCACCCTGGTGATGGTCTGGGGGCTGTGAGCACTGGGGGCTGGCTGTGCCCAGGCTGGCCTGGCCAGCCAGATGTGCCTCTGCTAATAATAACAGGAATTGCCCTACGAGCAAAGCTCCATCTGGGTCACTTGTGTAAGCTCGGGGTGTCGGCTCCTCTCCTCCAGGACAGGTTATGTAATCGCATCAGAAATCAAACACACAGTTTGGATTTCACCTTTTTCTGAACATCTGGCTGCTCACGTTTTAGGCCTCCTGATTTCATAGAGGTCCTGGTTAGAAATAGGTTTTCTGTGCATGCAAGCATGGAAAACAAATGCTGAAAGGTTGCCCAGACAGTGACCTTGGAATTAATTTTCAAATTCGAGTGAATGTCTTTATATTTTCTCCACTCAAAGTTTCCATAAGAGCAGTTCTGTGGTGTGTGACCTCTCTGGCCCTAACTCAGTGCTTGTTTGAAAGAGTCCCTCTTTTCTCTAACGCTGCACTGCTGCCTTTGAAATCGGCAGAGACAGACGGGCAGTGGAGCCCTGCAATGAGCTGTGACCTAACGCTGGTGGCATCTACAAAGAGAGTCCAGTTGACTTGAGGAGGCTCTGGAGTGAGGTGGTAAAAGGCTGCTGGCAGGGAGCTCTGTGGTGCCCTCACAATATCTTTATTTCCTCCCTTTGCTGGTCTCAGACACTGTGAACCTGCTGACCTGTGGTGCATGCTGATCATCTTCTGTTTTTCACCAAGGAAGCAAAGCTTGGGACAAGTTTTGCTGGAGCACTGTCGGAGGAGTGATTGCAGCTTTTAATCTGCTTGACTTGCTGGCTGAGCTCCACGTTGGCAGATCCCTCAGTAGCTCGTTGTTGTTGTTGGAGGCTTTTCTTGATGGGTGTTCTGTGCAGCTGTGCTGAAGGTGGCTGGAACACCCTGAGCTGTGTCCCCAGCCTCAGGATCCTCTTCTCCAGCGAGCAAAGTCGATGGGATTTTATCTCCCAGCATCAGCAGCAGCGTGTAAACATAAAGAAAGGTTTCACGGCCTTGTTCTCGATGGTTTTGAGTCCAGGGACTTGGAGGAAATAAGTGTGATAGTCTGTTCCTTCAAAGTCCCCACAGAATTTTTAACTGTGTTTCTGATCATTGTAGTAGATAATAAATACAATACATGCACCCATGCACATAAAACAGCATTATTTTGTGCTTAGCCCATGTGTTTCATGTAGAAATCTGGATAATGGCCAGATCAGTAAATGACTCTCATTTTTAATGGAAATCAGAAACACAACAGATGTACTGTACACTGAAAAGAGTTAAAAATAGCTGTTTGCAATCTCTGTGCTTGCCTTTAAACAAAACACATGATACAGAGCAGTGGTGGTTCAGCATATGGAGGCTTTGACATCCGATATTTCTGAGACTTGGCCAGGTTTGTGCAGGGAGGTCTTGAAGTTAATGGCAAGTTCCATAGAGAGGATTTCGGCTAACATCTTAACTCTCTCCATGGTCAAACCCTCTGACTGCTGTGAAGCTCTTTATGACCACTTGCACATTGCAGTAAATTTGTGAAAAGACGTGGAAAGCCCAACAGAAGTTGATTCTCATTCCTGCCCTACTGGGGAGCTGGGTATTTTTACCTGGTTTGTATCTGGGTAAATTGAGATGTTAATTTTGGGTCACGCAGCAAAATATTTCTGATGCTGATTCCTCTTTCTTATGGCTGGTACCACTTCTTTCTCATTACAAATCAGAATAACTAGTGCAGCATTACATGAGGGATTCATCTGGCAAAACTGGATTAATGCCAACATGCTGCATAACTCCAATCTGCAGTCTCTGGGAGAAAAGGATTTGTCTTTAAGAGTTAACTCAAGTGCCATCCCAATGTGTGCATCCTCCAGTGTGCTTGGCCTCCTTGCAGCTGTCAAATGACTGGGGAGCCTTTATGTAAATCATTTTGATAATACACATTTGTAAGCTGGTGTAAAGAAAACATTTTCTTACGAGTGTTATGTAGTGGAGGAGCTTCATCTCCACATCACACTTATGCTTTAATGCACAGCAGCTTTCAGTAGCCTCTGTGTCAGAGGTGCTGTGTAGACTCAGAAATAGGTTTTAGAGAGCAATTACCCAAACTACCTGGAAGGCTGATTATTTTAAAGAGGAATTTTACCTATTTCTGCTGACTTCCGTACAGCACATTTTTGATTCAATATGTTTTTCTTGTTTAAAAAAGACCTTGTTTTCCCAGAGTGCTAAAAAAAGCCCTTTGAAACACCGAGACTGTAGTGATGAGCTATGCTAGAGAAACCAATATTATATATTTCATCATTTGTCTGGTGTCCTTGCCAAACTTCTAATTTAGCAGCACACAGTAGTGCACCAAAGTGAGTCATGAATTCTTCAGTATAATTACCACGCAGTGCAAAACCAAGGCTACAGAAGTCTGAACCTTTTCCTGTCTGTCGTTTTCCCCTTCTACTTGCTTTTCAAATACCATATGCTGTGCAGCAAAGCTGTGCATTGCATCACAGCTTCAGCCCTCTCCTGAGCAGATGCGATTAAAGGCCAAAGTTTGAGTTAATAACTAAAAGTCCTTTTCTGTGGGACAGTCACAAAAAAATAAAGAAAAAGGTGTTTGATTTCTTTTGCAGCTAAAATGTGGGGTTTTTTTAGGGAAAGCATGCTGGTAGACACAGCCACCATGGAGTTGTAGGGCTTGATATGAGAGCTGAGTAAATGCTAAGAAGTGCTCTTGTTGACATTTTAAAATTAGCTTTTCCTTGAATTGATTTTTATGTCTTCATATTTGTCATTTTAGAAAGTGAGCCTTACATGTGAGGTAGTTGCAAAGGGCAATTGGAAACCTCATGTGTTCATTCAGGGTTCACCCCCATGAATAACTCAAGCCAGAAGTGTGCTTGGACCTCCTGTGCTATCAGTGAGATGTGGAGGTGCACCCTGAAATCCAGAGTCCCAAAATTGCTGCTGTGTCCAAATTCATGTGCAGCTCAGTGTCCACATTGAGGCTCACTAGTTTTTTTACCTGTTTTACAAGTGTGAACAAAGGCTCAGATTCTAAAAGGGCATCACAGAAGGCAAAGATTTACAGAGCTGCTGACAGATGAAGTCTTTCTTTAAAAAGACCCATTTCAGATTGGTTTTGAAATTTTGCATCATTCAAATTTTGCTGCATGTACTGCACGCTCCAGACTCCTTTTGGAAGTAAGAGCTTAGAAACTCAACACAGCTTCTCCAGTGTTTATATTTCTTCAGTCTGCAAGGGGATCAATCCTGTTTTCAAGCTAAAATGTGTTGATGTGTTAAATTTTATCTGTGTTTGAATTATTCCTGCCTCCCTGTCTGCTGTGGCAGGGCTGCAGCACAGGTTTTACCAGAGCACAAAGAGATGAGACAAACAGATCGTGGAGGATTTTCCCTCCTCCAGCTGCTGGGAGCATGGTCACTGTTCAGTGGCCCTTTAAGTGTTGCGAAAAGCTGTTTCCTGAGCAATTAACTGCAGAATTTTGCTTCCTGCAGAAGGCACAGGAAAATGTGGTTGCATTTCTGAAGGCACAGTTACATTTCAGAGAGCTGCTACAGAAATACTGCCATTGCAAGGTTCAACTGCATGACCCTTCCCACCTCCCTCTTAGTATTTCTTTAGTATTTCTCACTACTTCCCTATTTGCCAGGGAAATCCATCTTTTAAAGCTAAGTCTGTGCTTATAAGATGTAGATTAAAGATTATTATTTTCTAACGGTGACCACGGAAAATTATAACGACAAAAGATGTTACAAACTCCCCTTGCATTTCTGGAGAGGTGTTCCCCTCCCGTCTAGTTGCTATTTTGTGTGCTGTATGTTCTGTTTCATGGATGAAAGCAGCCAAGGCAGAGGCCTTGCTGGTGTGAGCAGGGCTGTGCAGATGCAGAACACTCTCACTTCACTGCTGCTCTGCTCTGCCCACACTCCTCTCACAGCTCTCAATCACCCTTTTTCAGCAATTGCATTAACTCAGTGCAACAGTCTGACAAATTCCCAGACGTGTCATTATTTTTCCCTTTCACAACTGTGTTTGTAGGAACACGCTGTGGTGAGAAGTTAATTCTACATCCACGCTATGTTAGTTGTGTTGGTTCGCCTTTTTTCTTTTCCCCCCCTCAAATGCTCTGTTTTAGAGCTTCAAAGTAAGAGCTTATCTAGAGGTGGGACTCCTGTGTCATTGTGGGCACAGAATTCCTTTGCTTGGCAGTTGGATAATAAGTTATATATCTAAGGAGGGAGATGGTTCAGGGTATGGAGACTTCAGCCTTGTCCAGTGTGAGATCTGCTCTCTTCAGCTGCTGCAGCATCAAAACATTTCTCCCAACTCTTTTTGGTTTTTTTTTGTACTTCCACAGATGCATGAAGAATTGCAAAAAGTGAGTAAAAATCACTTTGTAAAAGAGCACACAGCCTAAGCTTGAATGCAGAGCAGGAGGAGAAAACAGAGAGTGATAGAACACCCTTGGTATGGAAGCCTACATAATTATGTGGTGTGATCACTGGGGCAGGTGAACGCATGGGGTGCTCTGATGAGAGCATGCTGGATGGAAAACTTGGACAAGAGCTGCTGGGAAAGAGCTTATGCCAGAGATGAGGCATGGTGGATTGAATCCAACAGGACACTTGAGGCACTGGGGCAGCATGAACAAACCCTGAGCCACTCACCGTGATTAGAACAGCAGCCTGAGAGAGATGGGCTCAGCCTGAATGCTGCATTACTTTGATTTTTGTCAATTAAAGCCCGATGCAATTAGGTGAAGCCCTTGCTCCGCGTGCTTGACACTGCAAGATGCTGAGGAGGCTGGCCCTGATCCAGCAAAGCACTTAAATGATTCCATTAGTTTAAATGGCTCTACCTGTATGCTTAAAATTAAGCATGCACTTAAGTGCTTTGCTGGGTTGATGCCAGTGTGTGCAATGGGTGGCAAGATCAGATTTTTAGTGACCACCACCACAGCCTTGCTTTGGTTTTTTTGCCTGCAGGGGAACTGTAAGGTTTCATTTGTTGCCTCTTTAGGTCGTCTCTCTGGGTTGTGATTTTGATAAAAATAAGTGGCAACGCTAAATAAATCACCCCCCCCAAAAAGTGCTTCTCTCACAGAATTTTTCTCTATCAGAAATTGTCCACCCAGAGTACTGCTAAACTGAGCCAGTGAACAACACTGAAGTGTTTGAGGTAGTTAAATCCAGAGACTTGATGCCTTGTAACCAGTGAATGGTTTTTTGGGAGCAGTTGAAAGCCATTATTTGAAGTGTCTGATGTTCTTGACAGAGTGAAGGCCACGTAGCCAGATGTCTAATGAAATTCTTGGATTAAATGGAGCTATAGTCTGTGTAAAATTGTGATAAAAGTATATAATAAAATACTGTAATTATGATCACGAGGTTTATATGCTGTTCTTAAAAAAAAAAAATCCCAAGGCACTGTTAATTCAGAATTGAGCACATCCACCAAGTCTGGAAACTTAGAGGTCATACAGGTGCAAGACTGTATGGAGGAATTTCAGCTGATTTACCCTAAATTAAAGAAAATGAGCTTGGAAGAGACCTGAGGAGTTCACTTAGTTCATCTGCCTCTTTAAACCACCAACACCAACTATTCCCCAGTGTCCCTGAGCTATCTGTTTCAGGACATAACAGTCTTCACCATTAGAAAGTATTTCCTGATGTCTGAATTGAATTTCCCTAGCTGTAATTTTATCTCATTATTCCTTGTCTAACCCACCATGCACATGAAGAATAGATTATTCCCTTCCCATATGCAGCATCCTTTTACAGCAGTCTCAGGGCAGTGCTCAGCTACTGTTCCTCCTGTGATTCTTCCCCATGGCTCATTTTTTTTCCATTTTCACACTTCTCTCATTTCCATCCCCCTAGGATCTCACTCTGGATAGCCACCTGTGAGGGACTAAGAAAGGAGCTGAGGCTGCTCCTGGGGTTTTAGGCAACAGGAAAGTCTGGTGGGTGGAAAAAATTGTGCATCTTTGCCTTTTGCTGGATCTCCCCAGCACATCCAAGTGCAGAGTTCCACAATACAAGCTGGTGCACAGGACTTTTAGATGGCTTTTTTTTTTTTTTTGTTAGAGAAACATTATCAAAACTCTAATTTGTTTCACTTCCCAGCAGGTGAAGGATGGCACAGAGCTGTGGTCAGAGGCAGCTGTCACTGACAGGTCTGTTTTCCCTGCTAGGTGGTGGATTTGCATTCCTGCTCTTTCCTGGCTCCCTCCTCACAAAGGAGGCTCAGTTCTGACTTCTGGTTCTGTGGGGCACAAAAGGCCAAGGCTGGTGCAGTTCGTGAGCCATGCTGCAGTTTTTGCAAGCTTTGGCTGCTCAGTTCTTAGACCAAGACCTTGAGGGGAGGTGTGAAACAGGAAAAAAGAAGTCAAGCAACTCCTGAAAGCCTTCTGCACTTCTTTAGCTCAAATCCAAGAAAGGCTATTTCAGGCTTGGGAAGTTTCAGTTACATTCCAGTGACTGATTTTTATTTTTCCCCTGAAGATCAGGTTTTCTTAGCAGCTTGGCACACTCGATAACCCTATCTCAGCATTTGGGCACACTTTAGGGCGCAGAATTTTTTTTTTCCTCAGACAGCTCTACCAGCATTAAATGGTGAGTTGTTTTTTTTTTCCCCCCTCCCAGGAATGTCCCTGAGGACAGCCTGCAAACATCAGGAACTCAGGGGGCAGCTCTTGTGTGGCACACACTTGCTGAGCAGCCCTTCCTTCCCCGTGCTGCTCTTTCCAGGAGCTTTCCCTAAGGAAACTCCTGCAGCGCCCAGCCCTGCCTCCCCTGGGCTCTGATGATGCTCCAACACTTTTGTGTGCAAAGCCAGTTTATATTTACACCCTCCCAGCAGGCTCAGTGCAGTTGTCACAACTTGTCAGTGGTCGAGGCCGAACGGTTTGTGGTCAGTGTAAAGATGTTTTTCTGCTGCAGAACGTGGCGTGTTTAAAAAGGAACCGGGTGGCTGTGATTATTAAGATGTAATCAAATGCATTAAGGCAGCTATTTCCCTCGCCATTAATAATGAGAAGGCTGGCAGTGTAATCTCCCCTTCGTTCTCTTGTTTCACTTTTGTGGTGAGAAATGAAATGAAAGCAATCAGGAGCTCCAGGAGCCTTTTGGCACTGTGTATTTTTGTTGTCATAAAAATCGTGAAGTAAGTACTTCTGTCGTGTATTTTTAGTTAAAAAATTTGCTGGAGAAAATCTGTCCTTTATCACAGCTCCTAAGTGTTTCCATAAATAAGAATTAGGTTCTTAATTCCTTGAGATACTTTTAACACTCCCTTAAACCACATGTGCAGTGTGTCTATCTCCCAGGTAATCTTCTTCAGCTTCAGTTTCCTATATGGTATATTTATTTGTTTACTAAAGCTTATATAATTTATCTTAAATTATCCCAAAGAGTTAAGGGATTAGAAAACGATGGGTTATAACAATAATTTTAAATCACATTTAATACTTCAATACTTTTGCACCACAGCAGGTTAAATAGTCATCAGCCTTTACCTTATAAAGCCTCATCTAAACCTAATGCTCAGAGAGAAATGCTGTAGAAATTACCATTTAACATTTGTGTTTGACATGGGTTTATGATGTTTTCTCAGCTGAGGAAAATGAGAAAAACTGAGTTGAAACAGTTGAATTCCATTATCTTTGATTCTGCTCTTTTTTAAAACTGATGATCTCCTCGTAGTTTGTCTAATGACTCCCTCGAGTTTAACCTTTGTAATTATACCATTTAATTTTTCATCTCTTTAATCAATTTTTTTTCAGTAGAACCAAGACAATTTCTTCTTATTCTAGAATAAGCACCACGTTCCCACTAGAACCTGGAGCTCTAATTAGACCTCCAAGGCTGAGGTCTCCTGATGTGCTTTGCCAGTGCTGATCTTGGACTCCTCTGGCTGCAATAACACAGCCTGGCAATCCCCACTCAGAGGGAAACTGGGAGGTCTCAAGGGTGTACTCTGCTTTCCCATCCACCAGAGCTGCTGTAGAGGTGGGCTGGGATTTGCAAAGGGATTTTTTTCTTTTTTCTTTTTTTTTTTTTGGAAGAGACCATATCCTGTGCCCTACGAGAGAGGACAAAAGCAACGTAAACTCTAAGTAAAGAGGTACCAATGCCCTGCTCTAAATGCCAAGTTGGTTTTTTTGAGGGCACTGTGACTGCAGGCCAGGTTAGCCAATGTTTTAAAGCATTTCAGGCAGAGAAAGCTCCCTTGGCTTTCAGCAGGACAACGTTAGACTAGAAGGCACTATCAGGGCCAAAGACAGCAGCTATAAATAACTCCTTTAATCTGTGCAAGAAAATGAGTAAATAATAACATTGTCCTACGAAACACTTAGGCTTAATGTTTCATTAATGTTTTGGGAACGTTGATAATTCTTTTTTTTTATATAATTTGGCATGCTGGGCTCTTCTATCCCTGGAGTTCTTTCCAGATGGGGCAGAGCATCCAAGGATGGAGTGTCAGGGCCATCAGCATGTCATTAGAGTTAATGCAGGAGTTGTCAAATGATGCCTGTTTGCTGAGGAAAAGCTCTGTGTTAGCACAAGGCTGCAACATTCATCACCACGGAGCATCATTTGAAAAGATCAGCCAGTATCCGTCAAGGCTGCTGTAATATTGGTTTTTTTTGGCCAAAGAATTTAAGTGGGAAGATGTGTGTGTGTGTGTGTGCCTCCACCTCTGATTAATTGTAATCTCACATAATGCACTCCTCGGCTTGACATTTTTAAAGTAAGGGGTAGGTTGGTTGATTCTTGAAATTAATTATAATTCAGATTTTGGAGTGTGAAAAATGGATAGAAAGCTTTCTATAAACCTTTTAGACACAGCTAGAATTTGGACTGATTTATTATGCACTTCCACTATGCTCTGCTGCTCATGGAATGAAATCTTTAGGAATTTATTGCAAGAAAATGGCTCCTTTTCACAAATTTGATGCAAGGAGAAGACAGAATTTGTATTTTAATTGCATTTTGGTAAGGAAAAACAAAACCAGTTGGGGCTTTGGCCCTATGTACACCTGATGAGTTGAGTCTCTGGTGTTCCTAACTCAGAGTAAGAGAAACTTATATCTGCATTAATGGCTCTGTGAAACTTTTAAAAACATAAAAACTTACATATGTTGGATTAGTTTATTTGCCTTCCCTTGCAGGAATAAATTAATAAAGTTAAAATACTTCCTGATGCTTCAGCAGGAGATATTTTTTTGTTCTCCTTTAGGTGTTGCACTCATTAATGCATTTCTTTAGAAAGATTAAGTGGTCTCCAAGTTCTCCTGAAACAGCAGAGATGGTAACTTCTGAATTAATGCATTCCCCAAATAAAGGTCTGCCCTGGAGATGATGGTTTGGAATGACAGCACAAGGAGTTAGTGAGAAACAACCATCACAGACTGCTCTTCTAATCTGAATCACCTTTCATGTGTAAACATGGCAAACTTTATCACACCTGACAATCTTGAACATTTATGAAACAAGTTCCCAGCTAAAGAATCCAATAACACCTGCATGCTCAGAAGTCCAGAAGAAGAGGAGGGGAAAAACAATGTGGTGAAATGATGTCTGGGCTCTTGTAGAGTAACTCAGAAGTGTGATTTGGATCTGAAGGAATGCTTGTAGCAGTGTGATGGGGATCAGTGTATCTCCACGGGGTATCAGTGCCTGGCTGGGAGCAGATTTTTACTGGAGAACAATAAGGTTTTTTTCATTAAGCTCTTCCCTGTTGGCTAAGATAGATAAGAGAGCCTCCTCCCCTACTTGACTCATGCAGTAGATAAGATAAAGATCTATATATGAGATAAAACTTAAGTGCAGCAGGAACTTGGAAGAGCCATTTTCTAGGAGAAAAAAGCTTAGCAGGCACCAGTTTATAAAAAATAAAATAGGCATGGATTGGTACTGTGTTCTAGTAAAAGCAAAGCCCAGTTGTTGGCTCAGTGTATTTTCTGTTGGAAGCTGGATTGTAACCAAGGCATCATCTGCAGGTTGTAATTCTCCCCTCTGAGCTTCTGGAGCTGGGGGAGTTCAGTTGTTTGCTCTGAGACAGCCTTCATGCCATATTAACATGTGTGGCAATCATTTTCCAAAAACTGCTGACCTGAGCAGGCTGCAAGGCTTGTGTCTTATGTGGATGAGTATTTCTTGAATTTCCTTCTTACAGTGAGGTCAAAAAGACCTTTTACAGGTTTATCATCCCTGAGCCTTACCCAGTTGCTGTGGTGGCAGCATTCCCAGGATTCAGGAGAACTCAAAACCAAGCAAAGGTTTCTCTTTCCTGAGATCATTGCCTTTCCAAAGCAGTGACAGAGCAAGAGGAATTGTCCATTTTTTTTCCCCTTGAAGAACTTATTTCCATTTTCTCTTAATTATCTGCACCACTGGTTTCTGCCTCTGTGCTGGTTTTGGCTGGGGTGGAGTTAATTTTGATCACAGTGGCTGGTCTGAGGCTGTGTTCTGGCTTTGTGCTGGGAGCAGTGCTGGTAAATCAGGGATGTTTTAGTTATTGCTGGGCAGAGCTTGCACAGAGTCAAGGCCTTTCCTGCTCCTCACCCCCCACACCAGCCAGGAGGATTGGGGTGCACGAGGAGCTGGGAGGGGACACAGCCAGGACAGCTGAGCCCCACTGACCCCAGGGATATCCCAGACCACAGAACTTCGTGCTCCATGTTTAGAGCTGGCAGAAGAAATAAAGAAAGGGTGGGACACACGTGTTCAGAATTGTGGCATCTGCCTTCCCAAGCCACTGTCACATGTGATGGAGCTCTGCTTCCCTGACCCTGCCTGCCCGTGGGAAGTGGTGAATGGATTCTTTGTTTTGCTTTTCTTGCAGGTGTGGACTTTCCTTTACCTATTAACTGAGGTTGATTTTGTTGTTGTTGTTGTTGTTGTTATAATTTTACCCTTCTGCTTCTCTCCCCATCCCACGAGGGGAGAGTGAGCGAGCAGCTGCTCAGGGATGAGTTTCTGTCTGGGGTTAAACCACGGCAGCACATTATCTACCTCACTGGCTCTGATGAATAAAGATTCCAGGGATTGTGCTCACACATTTCCTCTTGCTCTGTGCTTTCCCCTTGCTCAAATAGCATATATGGGTCAGATTATATATTGCATTCTGAGTTTGCATGATGAGCTCTGACTGAAGCACCCAGGGACAAATTACCCAAATGCAGGCCTGTATTCCTCTAGTAACTTGGTTGTAGTACACTGCTCATTATGTGAGTGCTTGAGCACCTATCCCTTCATGATTAATGATATGCAAAATATAATTTAGGTGTTCCACTGTCTGCTTTCTCGGGGAATATTTCCCTTCTAGGTGAATAAATTCCTTAGCTTGAATAATGCAGTTACAATTTTCATGTTATCCAAGTTTGTGGGGTTTTCTCTACCACCCTCACCTTCATTTAGGTGACACTGAAGGTTCTCTACAGGGGAATTGTACCCTCTGAAACCCAGGGTAAATTTCAGAGGAAAAAAAAAATTAATATTAACAAGATTTAAACAGACTGTTGGAGCACATTCAAAACTCTCTATTAAGCAGCTCTATATGGAGAAATATAAAATTGTTAAAAAATGCCCAAAGAACCTTTAAGGGAAAAGAGCACATGAACCAAAGGGGTTGTCTGTGCTGGGCACTGCTTGGCTGAGGCAGAGACTTGAGTGGAAAAGATTATTTGCTCTTGGTTGTGTTGGATGTGCTGCATTTTAGGAGTCCTTCCTGCAAGAAATCTGGGCTGGCAGCAGATAATTAATGAGAGGATGAAAGTGAGAAGAAAAGAGAAGAGAAGGGTATCTGAGTGTGATCATCAGGTATCTTCCAAAATGGATTGTAATAGAAAGTGGCAGAATATGCTGGCAATAAAAGCCAAAGATGAAGTGCTTTCATTTAATCAATTAAGATCGATTAGTGGAATCAAAGGTACAGTATGGGTAGCAGCTAATGCAGAGGTTAAAGCATTTTATCACTAGTAATTATAAAATTGGCTCAATATTCTATTTCAAATCCTCATGTTTGCAGTCAGCATTATAAATAATAAAATGATATTATGATTTATTTAATATTTATCACCCATCTTAGTTGCTTGAGTAAAATCATACTGTACTTAAAACCATGAGTTTTTCTCTCCAGTTCCACAGAGCCAATTTCCATCACCTTTTTGTGACCTCTCTTTAAACCTATTTCGTAACAGCACCCACCCATTATTTCTTCCAATGAAATGAAAAATGACCAGGATTATAGACCTTTGCTTTTGCAAGACCTGCCTTCTCTTTCAAGTGCTGGCCCTCCCTTTACCCCTGCACAGAAGTTTGATTTTTCTGCACATCCTTTTGTTTTAATTTTGAAGAAAAGTGTTTCTGGGGGGGCACACTTGTGCAGCAACAGCATCCTTTAGCTGTGGGAGCTGGTTTGCTCCCAGAGCCTGCCCCAGCAACCCTGACAAATGAATTCTTTCATGGGTGTGAGCTGTATTTCCCTTAGTGGGGTGTGTGTGTAGCTGTACCAGCACATCCTTGCTAATGCAAGCCAGTCCCAGGATTTTGGGGGAAGGAGAGGGACAGGGAACCTTCTGCAGGAGAGGCAGAGGGTGCTGAGCAGCTTTGGGCCAGCTCTGCCTCACAGGACACTCCACAGCCAGCACCTCTCGAGGCCCCTTTAAAGCTTTTCCCATCCTTCTGGCCCTATCAAATAAGAAAAGTTTTTGGCTGACGGGGAAAAGATGTTTTCAAATGGCTCTTGGCTTTCAAACCTGGGCTCCGCCCTGCTCCAAGGGTTCTGATTTAAATGCAATTATAAAATTGTATTGAATGCAGCTGAAGAAATATGGGTGGCTTCTCAGCTAGGGCAAGGCGTCTTTTTTTTTTCTTTTTTCTTTTTTTTTTTTTACCTGCACAAATGGAATATTTAACGCAGACTCCTTCCCCTTGTGAGCTCCAAGAGGTGAATGCTTCTGTCCTGAGTGTTGCTTGCGTGTGCTGAGGAGGGAGGATCTTGGAATAATCACTCAGAGATCCTGGGGTGCCATGTGCTGAGCTGGAGCCATGGCCTCGGATAAAAAGGGTTGGACCAAGAAAGGAAATAATTATCATAAATGTGATCTTTACTCCAGAAAAAGGGAAGAGTTCTGCACGCTCCTCTGTTTTCTAAGCCCTCCATGTGCAGTATTTTTTTACACAGTTGCTGTTTCCTTGGATGCTGATCCTCTGAGGGTAGAAATCTGCCTCCCATCTTTGACGCCTGAGTAAGACAGGAGGAGCTTTACCCTGATCCAGGAAATACAGCAAAACCAACAATGGAAAACAAGCTGTCAGCCTCAAATTGCCATGGGACCAGGAGTGCAGTGCTCTTTTGTTTTGTGTGGTGTTCAGACTTGAGCCTCCTCGAAGGAAAGTTTGTTTCAGTTCAGGACCCAAACCAGAGAAATATATATTCTCTCTTCCAGAAAGTAGGATAGCTCCTGACGCATTACAAACCATTAGTGTGAGATTTTGAGGTGAGCTATTCTCTACTTTTCTATTAAAAATCCATAAAACTGAGCTTCTCCCACCCACTCAAGATGATAAAGCACAAAACCACAAAAAATACTTGTAAATAAAACATGAGGCAGAGGAATTCTCAATGTCTTTGGGGGAAGGAAGAGACAATAGCAAAATATGCAGCAGCCTAAAGCAAAACCCCACATGAACAGCAATTTGTACTTGATGCAGAGCAGAAGAAATCACCCCACCCTCCCCAAGGTAGTCCATGAGTTCTGTGAAACCCCTTTGCACAACTGATGGCACAATTTAGAAGAGCCTTTTTTATCCTGGAGAGCTTGAAGTTCCTGCTCATCTCCATAAAAGTCAATTTTAAACCATACCTGCTTCACATGACAGCAAATATCTCTCACACTGAAATCCTTATTCAGGATGAGAGGAACCCTCCAGCACTTCTGGAGTCCTGTGGTGAGCTGCAGCTTGGCCAACTCCAAGTTCACATCCCACCCTGCTGCAGAAAGGAGTTGATGGAGAGAAGGAAGGAGAAGAAAAAGTGGGAAAAAGGCAGTGCTGGGGCAGCAGAGGCACATCTGCAAGCAAAACCTGCTGGTTCAGGTGTCGATTGGTACCTCTGACAACAGAAATGAACTGTTCTCAGGGCTGTTCATTGAGCCTCTTTCTGTTGGGGGTGGAATGCTACCAGAACCAAAACTGTTTGTGAAATCGTGCTGTTTAGTCATTTTGTTGTTGTTGTAGAGGAAACAAGAAAAGAAAGGAGAGGAAGAAAAAAAAAAAAAGGACGAGGAAATTACAGCAGCATGGGTATGGTCCATGTCTGCATTAGTAAAACAAGAAACTTCAATTTCCCCTTGGGGAATTTCAAACTATGTTTTTCCTACTGTCATAGAAACTGTCAAAAATAAGAAGCAATTCATGCAGAAACCAAATGTTTTGATAAATGCAAAGCAACTATTTCCTCAAAAAATTTCTCTTGCCAGGAATTTTGAGATGTTGGTCTGATGTGGAAGAGAAATCCATCTGAACATATCCTCCACGAAAGAAGATGTCCAGTTGTGACCCAGGGCTGCATTAAAATGCTCTTACTGATAAAATTCCAGTGGTCTGAGGACCATCAAGGAATTGGTGGATGTGGCCTTAAATCCTTTCATTATCATAGACTTTCTCATGTTATATTTAAATAGTTCAGTCTTTCTGCACCTCTTATCCATGCAGAAATTGTCAGGACTCTGCAGACCTTAGAGCTGTAGATGAAAATCATGAGGGGATCTAAAGATTTCAGGTAGAGCTGAATTAAAGAAACATAATTCTACAAAGAGTAGGGTGAATTCTCTGCTCTGGGAAGTAAGGCTGGATATGGGATTTTTAGTGGGATTTTTTCTGTGGAGTGGGCAGGGTTCAGCACAGAAAAATAGTAGTTTTCTGGGTGTCTTTTATCTTAACTGCAGATATTGTGGAGAGGGGGAAAGCGCAAGGCATTAAGAAAAGCCCATCTGTCTAAAACATACGCTGAATAAAATCCTAATCCGCCTCCTTGATTGGTACAAATGTGTTTTCTTATTTTTCTTTCATCTGTATTGAAAAAAAATATGTAAGCATAGATGCATCCTACCCTTCAAGAGGCACATACAGCAATCAGGATTATGTTGTTTTCATACAAGTATGGAAATTAAACAAAGTATTTCTCTTCTTCATCCTGTTTCTGCACGTAAGACAAAGCAGACCCTGCTGTAAGATCTTGTGTGCAGTGCCTGCCATGTGCCAGCGCTCCTGGCAGGGGTGTGAATGTGTCTGCGTCACTTCCACAGGTAAAGGCAATTCCTGGTGTTTATTCTCTGATTTAGAGCTGTGTGTGATCTCCAGGCCCTTGACTGGGCTCTGAGCCTTCACCCCCCTCAAAGCCAGTGGGAATGCAGACAGCTGGAAATTCGCTTTATTTCCCAGACCAGTGTTTTTGGGCATCTCAGCTCTCCTCGGAAGAGGGAAGCTGCTTCTGGGAGTTGGCTCCAGCTGAGATGTGCTCAGGTACATCCCTCCAGCTGAGCACTGCTGGCACACACCCCAGAGGAGCCCAGCAGTGCCCCCTTCCCTTCCCTTCCCTTCCCTTCCCTTCCCTTCCCTTCCCTTCCCTCATGAAAAGGAGCCATGGGTGCAGTAAATTTGTGATTAAATTTAAGTAAATTTAACCTTAAGCTGTCCCTCCCAGTGGTGATTTTCCACGGTGAGTATCTGGACACGGCGAGCCAGGGATAACATTTAACCACACAGTTCCAGATTTGATTGTGATGTGATCTATTCTGGGAATGAGGGCCATAGTTTCAGTATGTATTTATGAGGGTGGCCAGGAGCCCAACAGGAAGCATGACGTGAATCTCCAGAGCAGGGCAGCCCTCCAAGGTGGTTTAGATTAACTTGTGTGTGCCACAGAGAGGAGCAGGGGGGCAGAGGCTGCGAGGGCTGAACAGGTACACACAGCAAAGAGGTGTTTTTCCACTCCTGCTGCTGAGCCTGTGCTGGCTCGTGGTGAGAGCTGAGCAGCCCTGTTAGTGCAGACAGGTCCCAGGCTGGGTGTTTGGGTGTGAGCAGCAGCACAGGGACACCATCAGAGCTGGTGGCAGACATGCTGTGACCCTTCTGTCACCACGGGGATCGGCCTGGAGCAGGTCCTGGGTGCCCTCTGCACCCTGAGCTGTTCGTGTGCTGTACCCAAACACTGTGAGTTTGTCTGGGTTTTTTCTCTCAGAAATGGTGTGTGGTAATACAGCCATTGTGGCTCCAAAGCTTCACCCAAACCCTGTGAATTTGTCAAGGTTTTTTCTCTCAGAAATGGTGTGTGGTAATACAGCCATTGTGGCTCCAAAGCTTCACCCAAACCCTGTGAATTTGTCAAGGTTTTTTCTCTCAGAAATGCTCTGTGGTGATACAGCCATCGTGGCTCCAAAGCTGTACCCAAACACCATGAATTTGTCAGGGTTTTTTCTCTCAGAAATGCTGTGTGGCAATACAACCATCATGTCTCCAAAGCTTCACACAAACACCATGAGTTTGCCAGCGTTTTTTCTCTTAGAAAAGCTCTCTGGCCATACAGCCATCGTGGCTCCAAAGCTGTACCCAAACACCATGAATTTGTCAGGTTTTTTCTCTCAGAAAAGCTCTCTGGCCGTACAGCATCGTGGCTCCCAAGGCCGTGGCTCTCCCATGTGTCCCATGTCCCATGTCCCATGTCCCACGTCCCATGTCCCATGTCCCACGTGCCCCTGGCCCAGCTGAGCTGTGAGGCCACCATGGCTCTCCTGGGTGTCCCATATCCCATGTCCCATGTCCCATGTCCCATGTCTCATGTCCCATGTCTCATGTCCCATGTCCCATGTCTCATGTCTCATGTCCCATGTCCCACGTGCCCCTGGCCCAGCTGAGCTGTGAGGCCCCCACAGGGTCCAGCCCTGGTCCCACACTGCTCTGCAGCCCCTGGCTGACACCACAGATGTTCCAACCCGAGCCCAGCTGCTCTGATTCCTCCTGTCCTGTCGGATCCTCCGATCTTTCAGCAGCGGTGATCCCTGCTGGCTGCGCAGGCAGGGACAGGCAGGGGCTGGTCCATCCCTCCATTGCCTCATCTGCCCAGCGATGCCAGGGGCAGCACTGATCCCAGGGAACACGCTGGAGCCTGCAGTGAGAGCCCCGAGCTGCACAACGCCCTGAACCAGGCTCTGGATCTTGTTCAGAGAAGTTTTCAGTGGCTCTGACTGCTGAACACGGCGCTTAGGAAAAGCTGTGGCAAGTTTAGGGAAGAGCATCGTGGAGATGTCTGCCAGGGTTTGTGAAATGTCACAGAGTTTCAGGGGCAGGTTTACAACTCCTTTCAATGTTTTTATTTCATTTAATAGTAAAAGCAGGGTTACAGTGTTAGTTTATGAAATAAATAGATGCATTAAACAAAGAAAGGACTGATTTTGCTGGTGCAGATATGTCTCGGATCTCAGACATGAAACAAAATCCGTTCTCAGAGCCATAACCAAGCAAGCACTACAAGTGCCAAAGCTGCACTCGGTTTTATCAAGTACCAAGGCAGTCTTTTAAAGACAATCCCAAGCAAATGCCACCTGAATTAAGAGGAAACAGTGTTAAGCATGGTGAAGATGTGGGAAACACCCTGCGGCCCAGTTGA